>JAIOJX010000001.1:55873448-56326156 GCA_022376925.1 Tragulus kanchil | reverse complement strand
TTACCTTTCGTATTTATTTACTTTTCCCAAAGTGATTTATGCTTTCCTATGTTTCCCTGTTACTAAGTGGTGCCCTTTCTTTTTGACTTAAAGAAGTCCCTTTAACACTGATGAAATAAATGTCTGTGATACATTTAATAATCTATATCTATTCCATAATAAATTTCCAAGGATGAAGTAGTAGAGCATGTTGTTTCTCCAGAGAAACGGGCAGTCACAAGTCAATTAAAAGTAATGGAGGGAGGAGCCGCCGGAACCCGCCGCTGTGAGGAGCCACGAACGCCGCCCGCGGACGCGGGTAAGTTCAGCCACTCCAACTGGAGAGCTTGCGGAACGGAGAGGGGAAGTCGTCCACGGGTTGCTGACCAGGGACCAGGCACGAGTTGAACGGGAAAGCTCGTGTCCGCCTTTGGGACTTACACACGTAACCGGCAGCACGTGTGTGCCAGTGGCGGAGGAGCCCGTGCACCCCTAGAGCTGCAGCAGCAGCGGAGGAAGCCGGGGAATGAGCAAGGATTGGAGACTACAGGCGGGCGCGCAGTAGAGCTGGGGCGCCCCCCTCCAACACGGGACTGCGCGCGCTGTGGCCTCCGCCCGACTGACTGGGATCAGCCCACGTCCCGGCCAGCACCCAGTATGGCAGCAAAGCCCTCATTTTGCTGAACACAAAAACAGAAACCACAGCAACCGGCACTATAAGGGAAAGACTACGCCATCAAGACACCACCATCAAGAGCAGAGTGGTTTCCAACAGGCAGATGAGAAGATAAAAATCAAGGACAGTATTTATCTTTTTTTTCTTTTCTTTTTTTTTTTTCCTTTTCTTCTGCTTGTTTGTGGTGGACTATTTTGCTTATTCAATTGAGTGGTCTGGTTTGGGATTTATTAGTTTCTTTGTTTATTGGTTTTTTTTTTTATGGTTGTTTTCATTTGTTAGATTTGTTTTATGTGTTTTATCTTTGTTTTTCAGTCTCTTATTAATTTTTTCTGCTCTTTTTAATATTTAACTTCTTATTTTGACTTTTATTTTATTGTATTTTTTTAACTTTAATTTTAATTCTTGAAAACCTCTAATTCTCTTTTCTCTTTCCTCTTTCCCATTGCTTTCTTCCTCTATGTTCTAAATGTAAAGCATTTTCCTAGCTACCAATATTCTCTAGATAAATTATTTCCTATCTTCCTGTCTCCACTATTCACTTCCAAATACACTAAACAATACACACACTAATCTTTGCTACCTAATCCAATAAAATACTTCCAAGATGAATTTTTTCCTTTTCATTACTTATATAGACTCTCCTCCTTGTTACCCGAACACATGTCCTAATTTAAAATTGCTCTCATTGTAATTATCCAAGCCAGGACCTTGTGCTAGATCTATTATTCAGGCACTATTTTAAGTAATTCAAAGCTTAACCGGCAAGTATCATCTGTGATTGCATGAATTGCTAGAAAGATTTCCTGTGCCTTATCTCTGTAAAACTGGTCAGTTGTGGGGATTGCTGTTTATGTATGTATATCTTACAATTATGTTAGAAAACATCTGCATGCTTTTATAACTGTCACCCATCAGGGATGCACCTCTTGTTCCTCAGATGCTAGTATGTGAACTAGTATCATGGAACACCATAGCAAACCAGACATAGAGCCTACACTCCCTGACCAATCATCAAACCAAGGACCCCCGAAGCAGAAGCCCTGATTCCAAGACCCCACACTATCAAAGAACATACAACACTACAGATTATTCACCTGTAAACAAGGTCTAAGACCATCCAAGACACAAACCACTGAACCCTTCTACAAGGACAGAAACCCAAAGGAAGGGAGAATTCAACCAAGAAGCCTGGTGGGAATAGGAACTCCATACACACAGACACACACAAAGAAACAAAAATTAACCTAATAATGAAATGTCAGAGAAACACTGTACAAATGAAGGACCAAGCTAGAGAAACACCACTTCAAATGACAGAGGAGGAGATAGACAAACTATGTGAAAGAGAATTCAGAAAAGCTATACTAATGAGGATGCAAAACACCGAAAACCGAATATTAGAGGAAATTAGTGCATTGAGAAGAGACATGCAAGAAATGAAAAATAAACAAATGGAGACAACTAACTCAATTGCTGAACTCAAAAATACTATAGAAGGTCTCAACAGTAGAGTATCAGAGGCTGAAGAACGGATAAGTGAGCTGGAAGACAGAATGGTGGAAATAAGTGCTGAAGAACAGAACAAAGCCCAAAGAATTAAAAGAACTGAGGATAGCCTCAGAGACCTATGGGACAATATCAAACGCACCAACATTAGAATTATAGGAGTTCCAGAAGAAGAAGAAGAGAAAAAAGACTATGAAAAAATTCTTGAAGAGGTTATAGTTGAAAACTTCCCCAGCATGGGAAAGGAGGTAGTCAACCAAGTCCAGGAGGCACAAAGAGTTCCATACAGGAGAAACCCCAGAAGAAACACACCAAGGCACATACTAATCAAACTAACGCAGACTAAATATAAAGACAGATTACTAAAAGCAGCTAGGAGCAAACAACAAATAACATATAAAGGAAACCGCATACGTTTAACTGCGGATCTCTCAACAGAAACCCTACATGCCAGAAGAGAATGGCAAGATACATTTAAACGGCTAAAAGAGAACAACCTCCAATCAAGAATTCTCTACCCAGCAAGAATCTCATTCAGAATTGATGGTGAAGTCAAAAGCTTCACAGACAAGCAAAAACTAAAAGAATTCTGTACCACAAAACCAGCCCTACAACAAGTGTTAAAGGGCCTGATATAGCCAATAAATACAAGAGTAGGAGAAGCCTTACAAATCAAACCCCAAATTTCTAAGAAGATGACAATAGGAACATTCATATCAATAATTACTTTGAACGTAAATGGACTAAATGCTCCACCCAAGACACAAACCACTGAACCCTTCTACAAGGACAGAAACCCAAAGGAAGGGAGAATTCAACCAAGAAGCCTGGTGGGAATAAGAACTCCATACACACAGACACACACAAAGAAACAAAAATTAACCTAATAATGAAATGTCAGAGAAACACTGTACAAATGAAGGACCAAGCTAGAGAAACACCACTTCAAATGACAGAGGAGGAGATAGACAAACTATGTGAAAGAGAATTCAGAAAAGCTATACTAATGAGGATGCAAAACACCGAAAACCGAATATTAGAGGAAATTAGTGCATTGAGAAGAGACATGCAAGAAATGAAAAATAAACAAATGGAGACAACTAACTCAATTGCTGAACTCAAAAATACTATAGAAGGTCTCAACAGTAGAGTATCAGAGGCTGAAGAACGGATAAGTGAGCTGGAAGACAGAATGGTGGAAATAAGTGCTGAAGAACAGAACAAAGCCCAAAGAATTAAAAGAACTGAGGATAGCCTCAGAGACCTATGGGACAATATCAAACGCACCAACATTAGAATTATAGGAGTTCCAGAAGAAGAAGAAGAGAAAAAAGACTATGAAAAAATTCTTGAAGAGGTTATAGTTGAAAACTTCCCCAGCATGGGAAAGGAGGTAGTCAACCAAGTCCAGGAGGCACAAAGAGTTCCATACAGGAGAAACCCCAGAAGAAACACACCAAGGCACATACTAATCAAACTAACGCAGACTAAATATAAAGACAGATTACTAAAAGCAGCTAGGAGCAAACAACAAATAACATATAAAAGAAAACCCATACGTTTAACTGTGGATCTCTCAACAGAAACCCTACAGGCCAGAAGAGAATGGCAAGATACATTTAAACGGCTAAAAGAGAACAACCTCCAATCAAGAATTCTCTACCCAGCAAGAATCTCATTCAGAATTGATGGTGAAGTCAAAAGCTTCACAGACAAGCAAAAACTAAAAGAATTCTGTACCACAAAACCAGCCCTACAACAAGTGTTAAAGGGCCTGATATAGCCAATAAATACAAGAGTAGGAGAAGCCTTACAAATCAAACCCCAAATTTCTAAGAAGATGACAATAGGAACATTCATATCAATAATTACTTTGAACGTAAATGGACTAAATGCTCCAACCAAACGACACAGGCTGGCTGAATGGATCCAGAAGCAAGACCCATATATATGCTGTTTACAAGAGACCCACTTCAGACCTAGAGACACTCATAGACTGAAAGTGAAAGGCTGGCAAAGATATTTCATGCAAATGGAAATCAAAAGAAAGCTGGAGTAGCAATCCTTATATCAGACAAAATAGACTTTAAAGTAAAGAAGATTCTAAGAGACAAGGCAGGTCACTACATCATGATTAAGGGATCTATCCAAGAGGAAGACATAACAGTCATGAATATCTATGCACCCAACACAGGGGCACCTCAATACATAAGACAGGTACTTTCAGACATAAAAGAAGAAATCAACAATAACACAATAATAGTAGGAGACTTTAACACTCCTCTCACACCAATGGACAGATCAACAAAACAGAAAATTAATAAAGAAACACAAACCTTAAATGCCACACTGGAAAAGATGGACCTCATCGATATCTTTAGGACGTTCCATCCAAAAGCAGAAGAATACACTTTCTTCTCAAGTGCTCACATAACATTCTCCAGGATAGACCACATCTTGGGCCACAAATCTAACCTCAATCAATTCAAGAAAACTGAAATTATATCAACCATCTTCTCGGACCACAATGCAATGAGACTGGAGATCAACTACCAGAAAAAAAACCCTAAAAACAGGAACACATGGAGATTAAACAATACATACCTAAAAAACCAACTGATCATTGAGGAAATCATGGAGAAATTAAACAATTCCTAAAAGAAAATGACAATGAACACACGACAGTGCAAAACCTATGGGATACTGCAAAAGCAGTTTTAAGAGGGAAATTTATAGCAATACAATCCCACTTCAAGAAACTAGGAAAATATGAAGCAGATGACCTAACCCTCCGCTTAAAACAGTTGGAGAAAGAAGAACAAAAACATCCAAAAGCCAGCAGAATAAGAGAAATCATAAAGATCAGAGCAGAAATAAATGAGAAAGAAACAAAAGAAACAATAGTAAAGATAAATAAAACAAAAAGCTGGTTCTTTGAAAAGGTAAACAAAATTGACAAGCCACTGGCCAGACTCATTAAGAAAAAGAGAGAGAAGAACCAGATCAACAAAATCAAAAACGAAAAAGAGAGATTACAACAGATCATGCAGAAATCCAAAGGATTCTAAGAGACTATTATGAGCAACTCTATGGCAACAAACTGGACAACCTGGAAGAAATGGACAGTTTCTTGGACAGGATTAATCTCCCAAGACTGAGCCAGGAAGAAACAGAAACTTTGAACAACCCAATCACAAGCTCAGAAATTGAATTTGTGATTAAAAATCTACCCAAAAATAAAAGCCCAGGGCCAGATGGCTTCACAGCCGAATTCTACCAAACATTTAAAGAAGAGCTAATGCCTGTCCTTCTAAAACTCTTTCAAAAAATTGCACAGGAAGGAAAACTTCCAAACACATTCTACGAGGCCACCATCACCCTGATACCCAAGCCAGGCAAAGACAACACAAAAAAGGAAAACTATAGGCCAATTTCACTGATGAATTTAGATGCCAAGATCCTCAACAAAATCCTAGCAAACAGAATTCAACGACATGTCAAAAAACTCATACATTATGATCAAGTCGGGTTCATCCCAGGCATGCAAGGCTTCTACCACAAATCTAACCTCAATCAATTCAAGAAAACTGAAATTATATCAACCATCTTCTCGGACCACAATGCAATGAGACTAGAGATCAACTACCAGAAAAAAAAATCCTAAAAACAGGAACACATGGAGATTAAACAATACATACCTAAAAAACCAACTGATCATTGAGGAAATCATGGAGAAATTAAACAATTCCTAAAAGAAAATGACAATGAACACACGACAGTGCAAAACCTATGGGATACTGCAAAAGCAGTTTTAAGAGGGAAATTTATAGCAATACAATCCCACTTCAAGAAACTAGGAAAATATGAAGCAGATGACCTAACCCTCCGCTTAAAACAGTTGGAGAAAGAAGAACAAAAACATCCAAAAGCCAGCAGAATAAGAGAAATCATAAAGATCAGAGCAGAAATAAATGAGAAAGAAACAAAAGAAACAATAGTAAAGATAAATAAAACAAAAAGCTGGTTCTTTGAAAAGGTAAACAAAATTGACAAGCCACTGGCCAGACTCATTAAGAAAAAGAGAGAGAAGAACCAGATCAACAAAATCAAAAACGAAAAAGAGAGATTACAACAGATCATGCAGAAATCCAAAGGATTCTAAGAGACTATTATGAGCAACTCTATGGCAACAAACTGGACAACCTGGAAGAAATGGACAGTTTCTTGGACAGGATTAATCTCCCAAGACTGAGCCAGGAAGAAACAGAAACTTTGAACAACCCAATCACAAGCTCAGAAATTGAATTTGTGATTAAAAATCTACCCAAAAATAAAAGCCCAGGGCCAGATGGCTTCACAGCCGAATTCTACCAAACATTTAAAGAAGAGCTAATGCCTGTCCTTCTAAAACTCTTTCAAAAAATTGCACAGGAAGGAAAACTTCCAAACACATTCTACGAGGCCACCATCACCCTGATACCCAAGCCAGGCAAAGACAACACAAAAAAGGAAAACTATAGGCCAATTTCACTGATGAATTTAGATGCCAAGATCCTCAACAAAATCCTAGCAAACAGAATTCAACGACATGTCAAAAAACTCATACATTATGATCAAGTCGGGTTCATCCCAGGCATGCAAGGCTTCTTCAACATCCACAAATCAATCAACGTGATACACCATATCAACAAGTTGAAAGACAAAAATCACATGATCATTTCAATAGATGCAGAAAAAGCCTTCGACAAAGTACAACATCCATTTATGATCAAAACTCTTCAGAAAATGGGCATAGAAGGAACCTATCTCAATATAATAAAAGCCATCTATGAGAAGCCTACAGCAAACATTATTGCTAATGGTGAAAAACTGAAAGCATTCCCTCTAAGATCAAGAACAAGACAGGGGTGCCCACTTTCACCACTGCTATTCAACATAGTCCTGGAAGTCCTAGCAACAGCAATAAGAGAAGAGAAAGAAATCAAAGGAATCCAGATTGGAAAGGAAGAAGTCAAGCTCTCTCTTTTTGCAGATGACATGATATTATACATAGAAAATCCCAAAGACACGGTTACAAAGCTACTAGAGCTAATCAATGAATTCAGCAAAGTTGCAGGATACAAAGTCAACACACAGAAGTCACTGGCATTCCTATACACAAACAATGAAAAATCAGAAAATGAAATCAAAGAGGCAATCCCCTTCACCATTGCAACCAAAAGAATCAAATATCTAGGAATAAACCTGCCCAAAGAAACAAAAGAATTGTACACAGAAAATTACAAGACACTCATGAGAGACATTAAAGAAGACTTAAACAGATGGAGAGATATTCCATGTTCCTGGATCGGAAAAATCAATATTGTGAAAATGACCATACTACCAAATATCATCTACAGATTCAATGCAATACCTATTCAACTACCATTGACACTTTTCACAGAACTAGACCAAATAATAACACAGTTCATATGGAAACACAGAAGACCTCGAATAGCCAAAGCAATCCTGAGGAAGAAGAATGGAGTTGGAGGGATCAGCCTCCCTAACTTCAGACTTTACTATAAAGCAGCAGTTATCAAGACAGTATGGTACTGGCACAAAAACAGAACTATAGATCAATGGAACAAGATTGAGAACCCAGAGATCAACCCACGCACCTATGGGTACCTTATTTTTGACAAAGGAGGAGAAACTATAAAATGGGACAAAGACAGCCTCTTCAACAAATGGTGCTGGGAAAATTGGACAGCTACATACAAAAAAATGAAGTTGGAACATTCCCTGACCCCATACACAAAGATCAACTCAAAATGGATTAAAGACCTAAATGTAAGACCAGAAACCATCAAACTCTTAGAGGAGAATATAGGCAAAACCCTCAAGGACATCAATCAAAGCAAGATCTTCTCTGACCCACCTACTAAAATAGTGGAACTGAAAAGACAAGTGAACACGTGGGACCTCATGAAACTTAAAAGCTTTTGTACAGCAAAAGAAATCACCAAAAAGTTGAACAGACACCCCACAGAGTGGGAGAAAATCATAGCAAATGAAACAACAGACAAAGAATTAATCTCCAAAATCTACAAGCAACTCAGACAACTCAGCACAGGGAAAATGAGCAGCCCAATCAAAAAATGGGAAAAAGATCTAAAGAGACGCCTCTCCAAAGAGGACATACAGATGGCCCAAAAGCACATGAAACGATGCTCAACCTAGCTTATTATCAGAGAAATGCAAATTAAAACCACAGTGAGATACCACCTCACACCTGTCAGAATGGCCATCATCAACAAATCGACAGACAACAAATGCTGGAGAGGGCGTGGCGAAAAGGAACCCTCTTGCATTGCTGGTGGGAATGAAAAAAACACTCATGAGAGACATTAAAGAAGACTTAAACAGATGGAGAGATATTCCATGTTCCTGGATCGGAAAAATCAATATTGTGAAAATGACCATACTACCAAATATCATCTACAGATTCAATGCAATACCTATTCAACTACCATTGACACTTTTCACAGAACTAGACCAAATAATAACACAGTTCATATGGAAACACAGAAGACCTCGAATAGCCAAAGCAATCCTGAGGAAGAAGAATGGAGTTGGAGGGATCAGCCTCCCTAACTTCAGACTTTACTATAAAGCAGCAGTTATCAAGACAGTATGGTACTGGCACAAAAACAGAACTATAGATCAATGGAACAAGATTGAGAACCCAGAGATCAACCCACGCACCTATGGGTACCTTATTTTTGACAAAGGAGGAGAAACTATAAAATGGGACAAAGACAGCCTCTTCAACAAATGGTGCTGGGAAAATTGGACAGCTACATACAAAAAAATGAAGTTGGAACATTCCCTGACCCCATACACAAAGATCAACTCAAAATGGATTAAAGACCTAAATGTAAGACCAGAAACCATCAAACTCTTAGAGGAGAATATAGGCAAAACCCTCAAGGACATCAATCAAAGCAAGATCTTCTCTGACCCACCTACTAAAATAGTGGAACTGAAAAGACAAGTGAACACGTGGGACCTCATGAAACTTAAAAGCTTTTGTACAGCAAAAGAAATCACCAAAAAGTTGAACAGACACCCCACAGAGTGGGAGAAAATCATAGCAAATGAAACAACAGACAAAGAATTAATCTCCAAAATCTACAAGCAACTCAGACAACTCAGCACAGGGAAAATGAGCAGCCCAATCAAAAAATGGGAAAAAGATCTAAAGAGACGCCTCTCCAAAGAGGACATACAGATGGCCCAAAAGCACATGAAACGATGCTCAACCTAGCTTATTATCAGAGAAATGCAAATTAAAACCACAGTGAGATACCACCTCACACCTGTCAGAATGGCCATCATCAACAAATCGACAGACAACAAATGCTGGAGAGGGTGTGGAGAAAAGGGAACCCTCTTGCATTGCTGGTGGGAGTGTAAATTAATACAACCTCTATGGAAGACAATATGGAGATTCCTTAAAAAACTAAAAATAGAAGCACCCTATGACCCAGCAATCCCACTATTAGGCCTATATCCTGATGAAATCAAAACTGAAAGAGGCACCTGTACCCCAATGTTCATTGCAGCTCTCTATACAATAGCCAGAACATGGAAGCAACCTAGATGTCCATCAACAAATGAATGGATCCAGAAGCTCTGGTACATATATACAATGGAATACTACTCAGCTGTTAAAAGAAATGCAGAAGACTCAGTCCTAATGAGGTGGCTGGATCTAGAACCTATCATAAAAAGTGAAGTAAGTCAAAAAGAGAAAGACAAGTATAGTATACTAACTCATATATATGGTATCTAGTAAGATGGCCATGATAACATACGCAGTGAACTCATGAAAAAACAGAGAATAGACATAAAGACATTGTGGAGACCGAACAGTGGGAGGGAGGCATGGAGGGAGTAACATGGAAACCTATACTGTCATGTGTGGAAAAGATAGCTATTGTCATTGTGCTAGGGGAATAGGAGTACCTACAACCACTTGGAGCAATGGTCTGGAGGGATGGGAGGGGGGGAACTGGGTGGGGGGAGGGTCCAGGGATATGCATATGAATGATCTGGGAACATACATGTAAAAAAATAAATAAACAAATAAATAAAAAAGAAAAAAAAAGTAATGGAGAAGTCACCACCTGCCTCTGAATTAAATGATAACTTGCAAAAACACAAAAACCACTGGGCTAAAAATAAAGCACCATGAAAATCATATTATATTAACAATACCATTAATATTGAAACCCTGCAAGGACAAGGTCATCTTAGTTTTTTTTTTTGGCTGCTCACCATCTTTCCCCTAACCTAATGCAAAGGTCAAGAGAGATATCCTTCTTCTGGCTCTGGATTCAGATGATCAAATAATCACGTTTGAAAAGAAGGTTCAAGGAAGTACACTCCGGTGTACCTCTGGTCGCCTTCCTGAAAGGGTTTTACCTCAATTTGAGACTTAAACCCAGGGCCCAGACCTGATCAAGCCCTGCTTGGGACTTGAATCCACATGGCTGGAGCTTGAATTCCAGCCAAAACCCTATTTGGAACTTGAATCCACGTGGCTGGGGCTTGAACCTAGCCAAAACCCGGTTTGGGACTCGAACCCACATGGCTAAAGCTTAACCCCAGCCAAAACCTTGCTTGGGACTTGAATCCATATAGTCAGGACTCAATCCTGGCCAAAATGCTGTCTGGGACTCAAACCCACGTGGCCGGGACTTAATCCAGCACTCACCCAACATCTGGACCCACCGAGGCTCAAGTTCTTCATGCCTCAATGCAGAAGGAATTCAGCGAGAGGCAGAGTGATAGACAAGAAGAGGATTTATTAGGATAGGGTACTTGTAAGAGGTGCAAGCACATAAGCAGGCAGGAAAGCTCTGCTCTGCTCTCCCTCAGTTGAGTGGGCAGCACTATATATAGGATGGTAGAAGACCGCCCCCCTCAAGTAGACACAGATGTAAGGCATACATCATTAGTTCCTTCTTCGCTGGCTCCTGTTTCATCAGCTGTTTTTACCCAGTCAAGCCTGCTTTACTGAACAAGGAGCAGCTCTCCTGAGTTATCGTCAACTCACTGGCCTCCCAACCTTTCTCAGGTTTCTCCTTTCTACCTACCATCCCTTACTAGGACTCTACAACCACCTACCTATTCTACTCTGTCCCTATCATTCCCACATATTTTGGGAGAATGCCTATGGCTCATGGGCTCTAGGGCCTTCATTGGCATAGCGTTGCAAACCCAGATGTTTTGGTGGCTGTTCTCTTAGGTGACAGGCTTAAAAGTTGGATTGCCTGATGTGGGTATGAACCCCTCGTTCCTCAGGAAGAAACTCTGGGTTTTGAGTGCCTTCCTAATTTTGGTTGCTGCCCCAGGGGTGAGATTTATGAGGCTATGGGTCTAAACCTTTTTTACCCACTTCAATATGGTTTCACTCTCATTTGCACAATATGAAAGGGTTGCTCCACCAGTTTTTAAATTTTTTTTCAGGAAATTGTTTCATATATAGCTGTAGATTTAATGTGTCTATGAGAAGAGCTGAATTCAAGATCTTCCTAAGTCATCATCTTGAACCAGACACTGAGATTCTTTTTAAGGGCCACAATAATGTGGCTAGAATCAGCTGACTAGACTAGTATGGTAGTACTATAATGTGAAAAAGTGTCAGTAAGGGTGAGTTACCACTGGTAACTTTGAGATGAGGCCAAAGGTTCCAAGTAGCTAATCTCTCAGGAGTTGGCAATGTGCTATACTATGTGTCCTTTCCTGCTATGAGACAACCAGGTCAACTTTTGGCAGGGGTCACAAGTATGGCACACTGTGGTGGCTTCTGATCAGAAACATAGAGTCCTTTGCTTTGTGCCCAGTCTATAATGGCGGATGTGTTGCCATGTGCAGTGACAGATCCAGACAACATTCGTGGCAGTCTGATCTGTACAGACCTGAGCAGCACCTTGATTCCAGTCAGTCTCACATGGCACCTACATGTGTGACTGACAGTTTGCTTAATACCCACAGTTTGTTTCTACAGTTTGCAGCCCCAAAGAAGAAAGTCTTTAATTTGTCAGTCTCTAGTTCTCCAAGTGGCAACTGAATAACTTGGCCATCAGCAACTGTAAGTATCTAACAAGGCTCATCAAGAACAGCATTAGCTATTGCCCAGAAGGATGAGGCTGACCTTGAGTTCTGTCCTCTGAGTGAGGTGATGTTCATTTGCAGTTTTGTATAGCTGAAGCTTGGGTTGAACATCCACAACAGCCCAGTGGACACATTGGTTCCAAATGACACTAAGCATCAGTGAACCAGGCCCAGACATTTATGGAAACTATGAATTGATTGTTCCATTGAACCAGTGGCTTTTGGCAGATAAGCTTTTCCTCTGGGAATAGTTGCTTCTCTTGTTGCAGAGTCAAGATTGCTGCTAGGGCCAGACTAGCTGGTTTCTTGAATACATCTTTGTATTTGAAAAGAGAGCTTGTTGATTCTTTCCTACCTTATTTATTAGTTTTTTCCCCAAAAAAGATGACAGTCACTAGTCCTATTTTTGAGAAAAAAGGGTTGCTCCACCAGTTTAAATTTTTTCAGGAAATTGTTTCATATATAGCTGTAGATTTAATGTGTCTATGAGAAGAGCTGAATTCAAGATCTTCCTAAGTCATCATCTTGAACCAGACACTGAGATTCTTTTAAGGGCCACAATAATGTGGCTAGAATCAGCTGACTAGACTAGTATGGTAGTACTATAATGTGAAAAAGTGTCAGTAAGGGTGAGTTACCACTGGTAACTTTGAGATGAGGCCAAAGGTTCCAAGTAGCTAATCTCTCAGGAGTTGGCAATGTGCTATACTATGTGTCCTTTCCTGCTATGAGACAACCAGGTCAACTTTTGGCAGGGGTCACAAGTATGGCACACTGTGGTGGCTTCTGATCAGAAACATAGAGTCCTTTGCTTTGTGCCCAGTCTATAATGGCGGATGTGTTGCCATGTGCAGTGACAGATCCAGACAACATTCGTGGCAGTCTGATCTGTACAGACCTGAGCAGCACCTTGATTCCAGTCAGTCTCACATGGCACCTACATGTGTGACTGACAGTTTGCTTAATACCCACAGTTTGTTTCTACAGTTTGCAGCCCCAAAGAAGAAAGTCTTTAATTTGTCAGTCTCTAGTTCTCCAAGTGGCAACTGAATAACTTGGCCATCAGCAACTGTAAGTATCTAACAAGGCTCATCAAGAACAGCATTAGCTATTGCCCAGAAGGATGAGGCTGACCTTGAGTTCTGTCCTCTGAGTGAGGTGATGTTCATTTGCAGTTTTGTATAGCTGAAGCTTGGGTTGAACATCCACAACAGCCCAGTGGACACATTGGTTCCAAATGACACTAAGCATCAGTGAACCAGGCCCAGACATTTATGGGAAACTATGAATTGATTGTTCCATTGAACCAGTGGCTTTTGGCAGATAAGCTTTTCCCTCTGGGAATAGTTGCTTCTCTTTGTTGCAGAGTCAAGATTGCTGCTAGGGCCAGACTAGCTGGTTTCTTGAATACATCTTTTGTATTTGAAAAGAGAGGCTTGTTGATTCTTTCCTACCTTATTTATTAGTCATTAATTCTAAATTGATCCACCCCAAAATGGAAATAATGAGGCTGGACAGTCACTAGTCCTCCTTGAGTCATGTGTCCAATTTTGACAAGAACTCAATAGCAAGTTAATAGCTGCTTTTCAAAAGAGGTATACCTGGTAGTTTTATGACGGATACAATGAGTCCAAAACTCCAAAGGGTGCCTCCAGGTAGAGGCTGCCTCCCTTTCCCAGAGGGTCTGATTGGAAACATTCCCATCAGCCACAGAGACTTGCAGTTCAAAGAGATAATTAGTTGACTAGCCAACTTCACCTAACACATTTGCCCTGTACACACTACCTGCCATGTTCACCTCCTTTCTGATTCCCTTCCTTCAAGAAGGCTTCTCTGGGGCTTCTCTGGTGTTCCAGTGGGTAAGGACACCACCTTGCGATGCAGGAGGCGCTGGTTTGATCCCTGGCCTGGGAAGATACCACGTGCCGGGGAGTGGCTGGACTGATGTGTCCAACTATGGCGCTGGAGCTCTGGAGCACATGTGCCCAGAGCCGGAGCTCTGCAGTGAGAGAAGCCACTGTGATGGAAGGCACACACAGGCCAAGGAACAAAGATGGATGAAAATAGATAAATGAAAGACCAATAGAAGTGGCCAAAAAAAAAAAAAAAAGAGGTAATTAGGGTTTTGGGAGTCCAAAAGAAGAGAGTGGTCCACAGATTGCTGGATGGATTCCAACTCAGGCTGTTGGTTTGGGCTCAATCAAAGGATCATGGTTTGTGGGTTAACTGATATGAAGGACGAAGTAGACTGTCCAGGCAAGACACATACTATCCATAAACCCAAAGAGTTCAAGAAGGTTTTTCCTTTGATGCAAGAAGCATAAGAGACATCTGTTTACCTTCACACTCAGAGGGATTAAACCATGTAAATCTGCCCACATTGTCTCAAGAAATTTTCCTTCTGGTGTGTCTCTGTATTTTTTTTTCAAATATAAATGAATTTATTTTAAAAAGTTCACTGTGAAACATATCATAATCAAGTAAATCTGACATTAGATTTGGAACACTTCACCAAAGTGTTAGTCGCTCAGTCATGCCCAACTCTTTGCGACCCCATGGACTGTAGCCTGTCAGCCTCCTCTATTCATGAAATTTTCCAAGCAAGAATATTGGAGTAGGTAGCCATTTCCTTCTCCATGTCCCAGAATTTTGTTGGGCTATAATAATACCACATTTGGGACTGTTGAGCCTGAGGCTTTTAGCTCAACCAATAGAACAAAATCTATGTAATGAAAGATATGGACATTGGAGGCTAGGTAAACTTGTGCTAAGTTCTGACCCATCCTCTTCGGGAAAACGGTAGGGAGGTTTAGGTATCCCCTGAGGGAATACTACAAATATATATGAAGCCTTGTTATATGAGTACAAATTTATCTTGATCCTTGATAGTCCTAGTATGGCACATAAAACATTGACAATGTCCAAGACAGCATCCAAGAGCCATCATTCTGTGTAATAGGTCCAGTTATAGTCACGATGTGTAGAATATTCAGGGCAATGGACACAAAAACTGAATTCAGTTAGTAATAATTCACTATAAAGCTCTAGCTCCTATTAGTCTTTTTGCATCTAAGACAACTGTATTGAAATAGTCATGTCTTATATCCTTGCTGCCTAATTTAAGGGTTTCATCAAAGCAATTTCTCTTTTTCCTCCTGGGATACTATACTATTTCTATAGAACACCTGGGGAGAAAAATTAAAGCAAGTAAGGTTAAAGAGCAGTGAATGTCCCATTGTTAACCTCTCTGCCTGTGGCTCTTTCCAACTTAGAGAATACCCACTTACAAGACGGGGAAGTGCAAGCATAAAACACATCAATTCCTACTATACTTTCAGATGTAGAAGGACTGAGTGTAGTATGTTGAACTGGCTCAAAGTGTTCCATCCACAAAGTTAACATTAGCTGCTCTGTCTCAGTGTGAACCCTGACCAAATCCCACTAGCTGACTCAAGGCAACTTTTCCTTCCACAGGTCCAGGTAGGATAGTGACTTGAGCACCCATATCCAAAAGGATCATTACATTTTGAGTTCCAATCCTCCAGTTCTCCAGCACACTCACATGATTATGTATATGGTCTTTTTCCCATTGGGGATCAGTCACGCTTCTGTTTTTATCTTTAAAATAGCTGAGATTGAAGCACTTCACCAAAGTGTTAGTCGCTCAGTCATGCCCAACTCTTTGCGACCCCATGGACTGTAGCCTGTCAGCCTCTATTCATGAAATTTTCCAAGCAAGAATATTGGAGTAGGTAGCCATTTCCTTCTCCATGTCCCAGAATTTTGTTGGGCTATAATAATACCACATTTGGGACTGTTGAGCCTGAGGCTTTTAGCTCAACCAATAGAACAAAATCTATGTAATGAAAGATATGGACATTGGAGGCTAGGTAAACTTGTGCTAAGTTCTGACCCATCCTCTTCGGGAAAACGGTAGGGAGGTTTAGGTATCCCCTGAGGGAATACTACAAATATATATGAAGCCTTGTTATATGAGTACAAATTTATCTTGATCCTTGATAGTCCTAGTATGGCACATAAAACATTGACAATGTCCAAGACAGCATCCAAGAGCCATCATTCTGTGTAATAGGTCCAGTTATAGTCACGATGTGTAGAATATTCAGGGCAATGGACACAAAAACTGAATTCAGTTAGTAATAATTCACTATAAAGCTCTAGCTCCTATTAGTCTTTTTGCATCTAAGACAACTGTATTGAAATAGTCATGTCTTATATCCTTGCTGCCTAATTTAAGGGTTTCATCAAAGCAATTTCTCTTTTTCCTCCTGGGATACTATACTATTTCTATAGAACACCTGGGGAGAAAAATTAAAGCAAGTAAGGTTAAAGAGCAGTGAATGTCCCATTGTTAACCTCTCTGCCTGTGGCTCTTTCCAACTTAGAGAATACCCACTTACAAGACGGGGAAGTGCAAGCATAAAACACATCAATTCCTACTATACTTTCAGATGTAGAAGGACTGAGTGTAGTATGTTGAACTGGCTCAAAGTGTTCCATCCACAAAGTTAACATTAGCTGCTCTGTCTCAGTGTGAACCCTGACCAAATCCCACTAGCTGACTCAAGGCAACTTTTCCTTCCACAGGTCCAGGTAGGATAGTGACTTGAGCACCCATATCCAAAAGGATCATTACATTTTGAGTTCCAATCCTCCCCCCAGTTCTCCAGCACACTCACATGATTATGTATATGGTCTTTTTCCCATTGGGGATCAGTCACGCTTCTGTTTTTATCTTTAAAATAGCTGAGATTGAAGTACAAGGAGGAGGAGGGAACCTTTGTGCTATTAAACAAGGCTTTTCATTTACTTTCAGTTTTGACTGCCAAGGTGACTCAGCCAAATAAATCTTCAATTTTTCAACATACCTGAAGATTTATATTAAGTGGCAAGGTCCTCATGATGGTACCATTTATTTTAGCCTTGACAACTCAGTGACTTAATGGCCGTAGGCACAGCTATGTGAGGTCTGGCTGACTCAGACTTCACTTACATGCCATCAAATTGTTGTAAGGGGTCCACTTTAATCAAAGACATCTGCTACACCATTGTTATTACATCTTCTAAATTTTGACCCAAATTCAATATTAGTGCTGAGGGAGCTTTCTAGGACAACAGAACTAACTACAGGAATTTACCCAGATTTCTCTGAGGCAGCTTTTCATTAACCAAATGTGTCACCTTCATCAGCATCGTAAACTCAATCCAGCAAAGTAATAGAATATTAGTAAATTTCTCATTTGTGATTTTCCATGGGAGTTTGTCTCAAGAAAATCTCTCTAGGAGTACCTACACTCTCTTATAAGCATCCAAGATCTAAGGTTGAAATGGTAGGCTGCAGGAGAGGACTAATCTATAAGACAAGCAATCGATTGTCATTCTTCATTAAGCATTTCATTCCCCACAAATCACAGCTCATTCACTCAGAAGTCAAAATGTGAAAAATTCACTTCGTTCTGCCCAAAGAAGTTGTGTAACTATTGTCTGACAAAAGGGGCAATGGAGACTTCTGCCCATCCAGGCTAAATCTTAACGTTAGATATTATAGTAGAGTAGACCTTAAAGTAACCATTAAACTGGGGAAAACATCTTCTGTCTGTAGAAGAGTTAGCACCATTCAGGAAACTATTTTTTAATCTACTGCCCAGTTCTCAACCTGAAACCACCTCTGCAATTTCTCATTAACAGAAAATAAAGTGGAGGACTGGGCTTCCCAGGTGGCTCAGTAGGTAAATAATACGCCTGCAATACAGAAGACACAGGAGACACAGGTTCAATCCCTAGGTCGTAAGATTCCTGGAGAAGGGTGTGGCAACCCACTCCAGTATTCTTGTCTGGAGAATCCCATGGACAGAGGAGCCTGGCGGGCTACAATCCTTAGGGTTGCAGAGTTGGACACGACTGAAGCAACTGAACACACACATGCACAAAATGGAGGACCATTTATTGCCCAGTTTATCATACAGTTTGGTCAAAAGGTTGCTATGGATCCATATGGACTTTCTCCACATTTCATTAATTAGCCTATGAGGCTCACCATCTTCTAGAAAATGTTATCTTAATCAGCACCATTGCCACCTTGTTACCACCTCTTTGCCAAAGCAGTCAACAACTATAAAAGTTACTTTGCTATAGTTTTATGAATACTGCTAGAAAATATGCAACTCCTTGGGCAGAGATGAAGGACTGTTTAATACTCAAAGTAACAGGAGTGGCCAGAGTCACAGCATTAGCACTTTGCATTTGCTTCTTGATCTCCAGTTTCCAGAGAGTAATAACAAGAGGGCAGGATTACATCTTCATATGCACTGAGATGCATTAAAAGAGAGGAACTTGAGCTTAGGGGACACAAATATTTTATAATGGACTGTAAACATGCCTGCCTTTTGGTTATTTACCCTTCAAGGCTATCAGCAAATTGCCCTTTGCTCTTGTAGGAGACATTTTCTCTATATTCTAAGGTTTTCCCTTGAAAAGAAAGTTGAAAACAAAGAACGGTCAAGTTTTTGCTTACAAACATGCAGAAATAAGGCTCAGGGAGGATCATCTCTCAGCATGATGTTTTCAAGATTAAGCTAGAAAATGCAGACTATAAATGTTATATATGTTGTAATTGCTTGATGCATAGCATATTGAAGTCTTAGATACATTTGAATGTACAAATGTTTCAGATGGACATAAGAGAAAGAGGAATTATTTTTTATTTGAGTATAGTTAATTTATAAAGTTATACTAGTTTCAGGAAAAGAGGAAAATTAGCACCATTCAGCTATTTTTAATCTACTGCCCAGTTCTCAACCTGAAACCACCTCTGCAATTTCTCATTAACAGAAAATAAAGTGGAGGACTGGGCTTCCCAGGTGGCTCAGTAGGTAAATAATACGCCTGCAATACAGAAGACACAGGAGACACAGGTTCAATCCCTAGGTCGTAAGATTCCTGGAGAAGGGTGTGGCAACCCACTCCAGTATTCTTGTCTGGAGAATCCCATGGACAGAGGAGCCTGGCGGGCTACAATCCTTAGGGTTGCAGAGTTGGACACGACTGAAGCAACTGAACACACACATGCACAAAATGGAGGACCATTTATTGCCCAGTTTATCATACAGTTTGGTAAAAAGGTTGCTATGGATCCATATGGACTTTCTCCACATTTCATTAATTAGCCTATGAGGCTCACCATCTTCTAGAAAATGTTATCTTAATCAGCACCATTGCCACCTTGTTACCACCTCTTTGCCAAAGCAGTCAACAACTATAAAAGTTACTTTGCTATAGTTTTATGAATACTGCTAGAAAATATGCAACTCCTTGGGCAGAGATGAAGGACTGTTTAATACTCAAAGTAACAGGAGTGGCCAGAGTCACAGCATTAGCACTTTGCATTTGCTTCTTGATCTCCAGTTTCCAGAGAGTAATAACAAGAGGGCAGGATTACATCTTCATATGCACTGAGATGCATTAAAAGAGAGGAACTTGAGCTTAGGGGACACAAATATTTTATAATGGACTGTAAACATGCCTGCCTTTTGGTTATTTACCCTTCAAGGCTATCAGCAAATTGCCCTTTGCTCTTGTAGGAGACATTTTCTCTATATTCTAAGGTTTTCCCTTGAAAAGAAAGTTGAAAACAAAGAACGGTCAAGTTTTTGCTTACAAACATGCAGAAATAAGGCTCAGGGAGGATCATCTCTCAGCATGATGTTTTCAAGATTAAGCTAGAAAATGCAGACTATAAATGTTATATATGTTGTAATTGCTTGATGCATAGCATATTGAAGTCTTAGATACATTTGAATGTACAAATGTTTCAGATGGACATAAGAGAAAGAGGAATTATTTTTTATTTGAGTATAGTTAATTTATAAAGTTATACTAGTTTCAGGTGTACAACATAGTGATTCAGTAATTTTTGCAGACTCCATTAAAAGTTATTACAAAATAATGGTTGTAATGCTTTATGCTACACAATATATTCTTATTGCTTATCTGTTTTATATATAGTAATTTGTATCTATTAATTCCATACTCCTCATTTGTTCCTCCCCCATTACATTTCCAATTTGATAACCACTAGTTTGTTTTCTACACCTGTGAATCTGTTTCTGTTTTGTATATATATATATTAATTTATATTATATTTTAGATTCCGCATATGGGTGATATCACACAGTAGCTTTCTTCTGACTTATTTAACTAAACGTAATATTCTCTAGGTCCATCAGCCTTGCTACAAATGCCAGAATTTCATTCCTTCCCATGACTGAGTAATATTCCACTGTGTATGTGTGTGTGTTTATATACATATGTGTGTGCGTGTATATATATATATGCATGTATATATGTGTGTGTATATATATATATATTTATGTATATATATATTCCACATCTTCCCTATCTCTATCTGTTGATGGACATTGGGTTGCTTCCATGTATTGGCTATTGTGAATACACCTGCTGTGAACATTGGGGTGCATGTATCTTTTTGATTAGCATTTTCATTTATTTCCAGTTTTATAATAATTCCAGGAGTGGAATTTCTGGATCATATGGCAACTCTCCTGAAATGCAGTACTTGGGTGCAATCTCAAAAATGACAGAATGATCTCAGCTTGTTTACAAGGCAAACCATTCAGTATCACAGTAATCCAAGTCTAGGCCCCAACCTCTAATGCTAAATAAGCTGAAGTTAAGTGGTTCTATGAAGACCTACAAAATCTTCTGGAACTAACATCGAAAAAAGATGTCCTTTTCAAAGAAAAAAAAAACAGAAAAAAAGAAACAAACAAACAAAAAAAAGATGTCCTTTTCATTATATGGGACTGGAATGCAAAAGTAGGAAGTCAAGAGATATCTGGAGAAAGAGGCAAGTTTGGCCTTGGAGTACAAAATGAAGCAGGGCAAAGGCTAACAGAGTTTTGCCAAGAGAATGCACTGGTCATAGCAAACACCCTCTTCCAACCACACAAGAGGTGACTTTTACACATGGACGTCACCAGAGGGTCAATACTGAAATCAGACTGATTATACTCTTTGCAGCCGAAGATGTAGAAACTCTATACAGTCAACAAAAACAAGACCAGGAGATGACTGTGGCACAGATCATTAACTCCTTATTGCAAAATTCAGATTTAATTTGAAGAAAGTAGGGAAAGCCACTAGGCCACTGAAGTATGACCTAAATAAAATCTCTTATGATTATACAGGAATTTTTGAAAATGAAGAATCCTAGGCCCCTCTCCCCATGTTACTGATGTAGCAAAGCTATGTAGGGCCCAGGAGACAGTATCTTAACAAAAACACTCCTTTCCCCCCCATGACACACATGCATCATACTGAGTTTCTGTTGTACTCTAAAGCTTGAGAACCACTAAACCTATAAAAACTACTAAACCTATGTCATAGCCTAGGAAGAATGGTGAAACTACGGCTAGTGAAAAATCTCCAAATGCCTTGGTAGTCACTTTCTCCATATTAAAAGTCACTGATATATTTAAAATGGATAACCAACAAGGACTTACTATATAACACAGGGAACTCTGCTCAATATTATGCAACAACCTAATTGGGATGAGAATTTTAAAAAGAATAGACACACCTACAACTGCATCATTTTGTTGTACAACTGAAACTAACACAACATTGTTAATCAGCTATCCTCCAATAAAATAAAAATTTGGCTTTTAAAAATAATAAATTAAGGAGCTAAATAGGCTGAACCTAGGTCATAGGTCTGTATCCTAGCTGTTGAGAAAAGAAAGTAGGAATGTTTGGCCCCTCTTGAGCTCTATAGTGAGAAGCAGGGCACTTTCTTCCACCAAGGTACACACAATAGACACCTCTCCCATACACGAAGGAGGTTCAAGTGCTACATAACCATAAAAAGATTGGTAAATATTCACCATAATGTAAGGGCTAGGAGGGAAAGGGTCAGGGCACAATTTTTGAAAAGAATGACAGCCCAAGGACACAGCATAAACCCATTAGAATCAGATGGGTCCAAGATGGCAGACCAGACCTTGATCCTCAGTCAGCAAGCCAAATGACACACCCAGAGGTGCCATGACAGTTCCACCCCTCCCTAAAAGAGCAGGAATAGCCCTCCCACTCATTAGCATATGGAATTACCCAGCCTATAAAAGCTAAGAACGCCATGCTTTCGGGGCCACTGTATTTGCTCTGCCGTGGCCCACACTCTGTCTGTGGAGTGTGCTTTCTCTGACTCTGAATAAATCCATTTCTTACCTATCACTTTGTCTCTCGCAGAATTCTTCCTGCAAAGAGACATGAAGAACCTGAACCTCAGTGGGTCCAGACATTGGGTGAGTGATTTTAATTACCAGGGTTTTGTCTGGGTTCGAGTCCCGGCCACGTGGGTTCAAGTCCCAAACAGTCTTTCGGCTGGGTTCCAGTCCCAGCCGTGTGGGTTCAAGTCCCAAACAGTCTTTCGGCTGGGTTCCAGTCCCAGCCGTGTGGGTTCAAGTCCCAAATAGGGTCTAGGCTGGGTTCAATCTGAAAGTGTCAAACCTTAATTTGAGACTTAAACCCAGGGCCCAGACTTAATCAAATATGTTTGGGACTTGAACCCATGTGGCCAGGACTCAAATCCAGCCAAAACCCTGGTAATTAAAATCACTCACCCAATGTCTGGACCCACTGAGGTTCAGGTTCTTCATGTCTCTTTTCAGAGAAGAATTCTGCGAGAGACAAAGTGATAGGTAAGAAATGGATTTATTCAGAGTCAGAGAAAGCACACTCCACAGACAGAGTGTGGGCCACGGCAGAGCAAATACAGTGGCCCCGAAAGCATGGCGTTCTTAGCTTTTATAGGCTGGGTAATTCCATATGCTAATGAGTGGGAGGGCTATTCCTGTTCTTTTAGGGAAGGGGTGGAACTGTCATGGCACCTCTGGGTGTGTCATTTGGCTTGCTGACTGAGGATCAAGGTCTGGTCTGCCATCTTAGACCCATTTGATTCTAATGGGTTTATGCTGTGTCCTTGGGCTGTCATTCTTTTCAAAAATTGTGCCCTGCCCCTTTCCCTCCTAACCCTTACAATAAGACATCACTTATGAAAATCATGATTAAGCTGCTGAAGAAAAGGGTTTCAGGTTGGGTGGCCTCATTTGCTGATCCATTTTGAGATTGGTTTGTATTAGTATTTTGAGATCAGTTTCTGCTTCTATGTTCTTGTTTTCTATTCATGCCTCCTGGATATATAGTTACTTTTTTTTACTGTGTTGCTTCCCTGCTCACTCCTTGATTCCTTCACTTTCCCATATACTACCAATAGCTATGTGTTCACAGATTTTACTGATGGACCAAGTATTTACAGTACAACAGCAAACAACTTAAAATTGATAGGTGATAGATGACGGTAGGTTACCATGAACAGTGTCGGATTCTTAATCTCCAGTGGAGAATAATTCACATGGGATCAAAAGACTTGCTCGGTGATGGTACCACAGAACTTTGTGTAGTGAAAAGTTTATTAAAGAAAGGATAGGGAAAAGCTTCCAGCATAGACACTGGAGGGGGGATAGAAGAGCATCCCCCTTTGCTAGTTGAAGCATGACAATTTGTATCTTCCAGTCAGTTACCAAAACAATAAATCAAAAGAATATTTTAAGGTTGTAAAGGCCCTCTAGGCCCACACCCACACATTAACAGGAGGTTAGCTAGGACAGTCTCCAGGCCCCAGGGCTAGGTGAGACATTCTAATGTAAACGCTCACATTAACAGAAGACTAGAAGTTTTCAGTTTCAACACTGAAGATCTTTGCCTTTATTTCTCCTTGTCCTTCCTCTTCTCCTCCTTGTCCTTAGGACCCACTAACCTTGTAAATTCTGCCTATGAACCCCTTTCATTCTGAACCCCTTTCAAAATTAAATATTTAAAATATCTCTCACATTAAAAGTTCCTTAGCCATTCTAACAGTCCTGAGTTTTCTCAGTTCTCCTTCTCTCTCAATCACTCTCTCCTACTTTCCCTTGGATCCCAAATACCAAAACCATGCCAATGCTGATACTCTCTCAAGCAGAGATTTTTAGCTCCATGTTTATTCCAACCATGACCCAAGGGTAATCTTTGAGCAATCAAAATGATCCATCAAAGTGTTTGCTAAAACAAACACAGATCTCTTCCCCTAAGAGGAAATTTGTAGTTACTTAGCACTTAAACTGACACTTTTATTTTCTCCCCATTAGGTATTTCAGTTGTTTTTCAGGCATGAGTTGATGAACACCTGGTATGATAGAGTGATAAGAGGATTGAAAACAAAGAGACAGATGTGAGGTACATTAGGTGAGAAACATAAATCAACAGACCATGATGACTAAGTAGGTATGGATGAGAACCCAGGAAAGGGAAGAGGACCAACTTAACAACAGGGTTTGCACTCTGGCTAACTAAGAATTTTGATGCTTTGAGGTTTAACTTTGCTAGAGCCTGCTGAGAACCATGCCACGATTTTCTCCAACAAAATAATTAATTTGGTCACCAAAAAATGTTGGTTTCTGTGTGTGTGTGTGTGTGTGTGTGTGTGTGTGTGTGTGTGTGTGTGAACTCAGTGGAACTCAGTAGATTTATGGTGAAATGAGGAAATTCTGGTCAGGCAGTCCTTAACGGCAAGACCTGTCTATCCTTTGCCTTGCTGAAACATTCATGTTATTCTTGTTGGAAGGGATTATTATCATGATGATTTCTGTTGTCTCACAAAGAAAGATGGAAGCTGTATGGCCTCATCTTTTCCATCCATTGAGAGTAGGCAGTTTCTATACCAGATGAGGTCTCTCACTTTGGTCTCCAACTTTCCCATTTTCCTTGCTTCCAGCTGTCCTCTCTACCAGCTTAATTACTTCCAGAAGCCAGAAAAGGGGGTTTCAACCATAGTCATAGCTGCTTTAACCCACATTCTATCATTCATAAGCACTCATACTAAACCATATTGTTTAAATGTTAAAAAACTATTTTCTTACAGTTGATCCTGAATATGGAAGGAGGCTAATAACTAATGTGCCCTTTTAAGCAAACACAATCCATTGAGACATAATTCACATACCATAAAATTCAACATTTTAAAGTATGTAATTCAGTGGTTTATAGTGTATTCCTTGAATTGTTCAACCACCACAATTTCAGAATATTTTAGCCATCTCCAAAAGAAATCCTGTACCCATTAGCAATCATTTCTGATCTCCCTTCCTCACAGTCTCTGGCAACTGTAAAGACTACTTTTAATCTACTTTTTACTTCTGTATATTTAACTATTCTGTACATTTCATACAAATGGAATCATTTTGTGTCTGTCTTCTTTCATTTATCATAATCTCAAAATGTTTGTTCATATTGTAATATGTTTGGTACTTCATTCCTTTTTGGAACAGAACACTATTCCATTATATGGATATATACTACATTTTGTTTATCCACTCACCAATTAATGGACACTTGAGTTTTTCCCACCTCTTGGCTATTGCTATTAACCCTGCTATGAATATTTATGTACAAGTTTTTGTGTAGATCTATGTTTTCATTTCTTTCAGCTATATATCTAGGAATGGCATTGCTAGGTCACATTTCAAGGAATACGCAAGCTATTTTCCAAAGTAGCTGAACCATTTATAATTCTATCAGCAATGCTTGAATGTTCTAATTTCTCCACATCCCTGACAACATCTGTTATTGTCTGTGGGAGCTTTAGCCATCCTGTGCAGGGGAGGATGGTATCTCACTGTGGTTTGATTTGCATTTCCCTGATGACTTATATGCAGAGTACATCATGTGAAATGCAAGTCTGGATGAAACACAAGCTGAAGTCAAGATCCTTGGGAGAAATGTCAATAACTTCAGGCATGCAGATGACACAATCCTTACGGTAGAAAGTGAAGAGGATCTAAAGAGCTTCTTTTTTAAAATAATATTTTTATTTTTTTAATATTTTTACGGAGTTTTGTTGTTTACAGATATGTATGTTCCCAGATTAGTCATATGTATATCCCTGGCCCCCTCCCTCCTCCACCTCCCTCCCAGTTTCCCCCATCCCACCCCTCCAGGCCATCGCACCACACCCCTGCAGGATCCCCTATTCCCACAGTGCAATGACAATAGCTATTTTTTTCACATATGATAGTATAGGTTTCCATGTTATTCCCTCTACACATCCCACCCACTGTTCATTCCCCTCAATGTCCATATGTCTGTTCTAAAGAGCTTATTGATGGAGGTGAAAGAGAAGAGTGAAAAAGCTGGTTTAAAACTCAACATTGGAAAAACTAAGATCATGGAATCTGATCCCATCACTGCATGGCAAATAGATGAGAAAACAATGAAAACAGTGACTGACTTTATTTTCCTGGGCTCCAAAACCACAGAGTTGTGGACAGTGACTGTAGCCATGAAATTGAAAGATGCTTGCTCCTTGGAAGAAAAGCTATGATAAACCTAGATAGTGTATTCAAAAACAGAAACATCACTTTGCCTACAAAAGTTCATCAAGTCAAAACTATGGTTTTCCTAGTAGTCATATATGGATGTGAAAGTCAGACCATGAAGAAGGCTGAGCACAAAAGAACTGATACCTTTCAACTGTGGTGTTGGAGAAGGGTTGGGCTGTGAGGAGATCAAACCAGTCAATCCTAAAGGAAATCAACCCTGAATTTTCACTGAAAGGACTGATGCTGACTGATGCTGACACTGAAGCTCCAATAATTTGGCCACCTGATGTGAAGAGATGATTCACTGGAAAAGACTCTGATGCTGGGAACAATAGAAGGCAAAAGGAGAAGGGGATGACAGAGGATGAGGTGGTTGGATGGCATCACTGACTCAATGGACTTGAGTTTGAGCAGGCTCTGGGAGATGGGGAAGGACAGGGAAGCCTGGCATGCTGCAATTCATAGGGTCGCAAAGAGACACAACTGAGTGAATGAACTGAACTGATGACTAATAAGGTTGAATGTCTTTTTATATTCTTATTATCTATCTTTATATCTTCCTAAGAGAAATATATTCAGATCCCTTGACTTTTAAAAAATTAGATAATTTGTCTTTTTATCGCTCTGTTGTAAAAGTTCTTTATATAGAGTTCTTTATGAAATATGTGATTTGCAAAAATTTTCTCTCATTTTGCAGATTATCTTTGCATTTTATTGATCATGTCATATGAAGCACAAATCTTTTAAATTTTCATGTTTGATGAAGTCCCATTTAGCTATTTTTTCTTTTGCTGCTTACACTTTGGGTATTATGTCTAAGAAACAATAGCTTAATCCAAAGTCAACAAAGATTTATTCTTTTGGGTTTTTAACAGCTTAAATATTTTAGTTCTTACATGTAGTATCTGTTTTGAATTTATTTTTGCATGTAGTGTGGGGAAGAGGTTCGCAGCAATTGGCTTCAAGCCAGTTTACTCTACCTTTCAGTTTCAGTTATTTTGCTGGTAAGTAGTTATTTCATTCATGCCTTACAAATTCTTACTGCACACAATGGACTAGCTCTCACTACTGATAGTAAATTCTTCTTTCGCCACTTTGTCAAAATATGTTATTGTTCTTCAGTCACTAAGTCATGTCCAGCTCTTTACAACCCCATGGACTGCGGCACTCCAGGCTCACTTGGCCTTCACTGTCTCCTGGAGCTTGCTCAAACTCATGTCCATTGAGTCAGTGATGCCATCCAACCATCTCATCCTCTGTGTCCCCTTCTTCTCTTGCCCTCAATCTTTCCCAGCATCAGGGTCTTTTCCAAAGAGTCAAAATATGGCTCCTCTAAAATATAGTGTGATCTTGGGGTTTTTTTTAAGAAGAAGAAAGAAAAGCCTCTGAAGTCAATTGTTGCTGCAATTGGTACTAAATCACTTCCTCATTACTTAGTCAAAATATGGCTTAGCTAAAACCTAGTGACTGAAGATTGGTTTTCGTTTTGAGGAAAAAAGAAAAGCTTCTGAAGTCAATAGTTGCTACTGCCCAGCTTTCCTACATAGGGGACATGGAAATTACTCAGTTTATTGCTGCCATCTGCTGTCAGGAACAGTTCAGAAAAAACAGTTGTTAGCCTCAGAAGTTACTGAACAGTTAGCAAACTTAAATGCTTGGGGACTGGGTAGGCAATAGGAATGTGTGCAAGGTACTAATTAGGAACGAGGTGAACTGCTAGCACCAGTCCATAAAACTTGGCAGCAGCCCTTTACCTCTACAGAATTATTGCCACAAGGGAATATTGGTCAAGTCAGTTCAGATTTTTTTTAAAGAAAAAAAAGAGAATCCAGAAATCTAGATATGTGAACTTTCCCAATTTTTAACTAATAATTTAAGAAAATGCAAGTGCTCTACAGGCCACACAAAACATGTCTCTAGCATAATAGTGTACAACCTCTCTTTCACCTGCCTCTATCCCAAGGATTGTTTTGATATATATAGGAGTCAAAAATCAAAAGCATTTTTCTCTAACTGAGTTCAAGTGATATTTACTAGTGGGTCAACATCTGTAGGCTCTCTGACTTGCTTTAGAGTCTGAAGACCTGGACTTCCTTGAGGTTAGGGATCAAGCCTTCTGCATCTTTGTATTTCCATCAGTGAGAACATTAACTTGGATAAAGTAAGTACTCAACACAGAATAGATGAACAGGTTTATGCTTTGGCTCTCTTACTAAACAGCTCTATGATCTTGGGTGAATTAAATAACTTTTCTGAGTGTCCATTTCCTGATCTGGAAAGTATGACTTGTGAGGCTCAATTTGTATGAAAGTGATCTTTATACAAAGATGACTTAATTGTGGTGAAACACAAGGTAAATAAAGGAATGTTTAAATTCTTCAGTAAGAAATTCCTGAGCATATATCGGGTAAACCACAACCTAAAACTTCTCAGATTCAGGGAAATCAATGTCATACAAAAAAGAACTCTGATGAAAATCAGCTACAGAACAATTTGACAGAGTCTGAGAAGATGGAATATTTCAGCTTGAATATAAATTAGAGTGAATTGAATGATTCAGGCTAAATCCACAAATTTTCCTTCATACATTATTCAAAATGAACTTGTTATTGTTAGTTGCTAAGTCGTGTCTGACTGTTTTTTGACCCCATGGACTGACGGGTTCTTCTGTCCATAGGATTTCCCAGGCAAAAATACTGGAGTGGGTTGCAATTTCTTCTCCAGGGGATCTTCCTGATTGAGGGATAGAATCAGCATCTCCTACACTGGCAGGTGGGTTCTTTACCACTGAGCCACCAGAGAAGCCTGTATGGGTCATGGGGGAAGAGCATGAACAGGTAGGATCTGAAGCATATTTTATAATGCCTAAAAGGAACCCCAAAGCCAGGGAAGGCTCAGACAAGTCTCCAGGAAAAACTCTAAGGAAATATTGCTTCTACTATGTTCTCTAGTTATGAAAGTGTTCAACCTCAATTTGAGACTTAAACCCAGGGCCCAGATTTAATCAAACCTGTTTGGGACTTGAACCCACACAGCTGGGACTTGAACCCAGCCAAAACCCTGTTTGGGACTCAAACCCAGCCGAAAGTCTGTTTGGAACTTGAACCCATGCGGCCAGGACTCGAACCCAGCCTAGACCCTATTTGGGACTTGAACCCACGCGGCCAGGATTCGAACCCAGTCGAAAGACTGTTTGGGACTTGAACCCACACGGCTGAGACTGGAACCCAGCCGAAAGACTGTTTGGGACTTGAACCCACATGGCTGGGACTGGAACCCAGCCGAAAGATTGTTTGGGACTTGAACCCATGTGGCCGGGACTCGAACCCAGACAAAACCCTGGTAATTAAAATCACTCACCCAATGTCTGGACCCACTGAGGTTCAGGTTCTTCATGTCTCTTTGCAGAGAAGAATTCTGCGAGAGACAAAGTGATAGGTAAGAAATGGATTTATTCAGAGTCAGAGAAAGCACACTCCACAGACAGAGTGTGGGCCACGGCAGAGCAAATACAGTGGCCCCGAAAGCATGGCGTTCTTAGCTTTTTTAGGCTGGGTAATTCCACATGCTAATGAGTGGGAGGGCTATTCCTGCTCTTTTAGGGAGGGGTGGAACTGTCATGGCACCTCTGGGTGTGTCATTTGGCTTGCTGACTGAGGATCAAGGTCTGGTCTGCCATCTTGGACCCATTTGATTCTAATGGGTTTATGCTGTGTCCTTGGGCTGTCATTCTTTTCAAAAATTGTGCCTTGCACCTTTCCCTCCTAACCCTTACAGTTACATTTTAATTAGAGCAGTTCAGGACAGTTATCCCAAGGAAGAACCTTTCAGATGAGTGATCCTTAACCTTTGTTGTATCATGAACTCCTTCACGAATCTGATCAAAGTTGTAGAATTTTTCTCTAAAAGAATACATAATCATATTCACAAACTTGTATAGTAATATACAAGTTTAGAGATTTCATAAGCCTCCTGATCCTATTCATAGACCCCAGCCTAAGAACCTCTGCCACAGACCTTAAAGGACCTTGGCTAAAGAGAGCCATGCTGAATTTCCTTAGGGATGAAGTGGTCAGGGAAGGAATGCACCTCGCTCAGCAGGCTGAATTCACTATCAGAGTTTCCTGTGTCTTCTCTGTTCTCATTCATGGATTCCATTAGGCTGGACTGCCAAAATCTATGAAAGGAAGCCCTCATGCTTGCTATTTAAAAATTTTTGGTTCAACAAGTATCATCTATTGAGAGATTATTTTATTCCAGGTACAAGGTTAAGACCTATGAGACAGCACTGAACAAGATAGACAAGAAAGGAGCTTCTGGTCTAGTGGGGAATACTGACATGAAACAAAGAAAAATACATCAATAAAAGTATTGCATGTTGTAAATGTTAACAAAAGAAATAATCAAAGAGTTGCGATAGAGCATTAGGAGGCAAAAATGGAGAGGATTATTTCTTATAAGAAGATGAGAGAAGATCTGGTGAGGAAGAGACTCTTACGGTCAGGTCTAGGGAATTTGCCTTGAGAAAAATCAGTAAAGCGCACTCAATGGAAGAAACAGCATACATAATGACCTCGAAACAGGAAAGGAGTTACCTTGTTTAAGAAAATGAAAAAAAGACCAGTGTGCCTGAAGGAGAGTACATAATGGGAAGAAAGGCAGAAGTTGAGGGTGCTGAAATAGAAAGAGGCTCAATCATTAAGGGCCTTAACAAGTCATGATACCTGACTCTGAATTTTATTCAAAGTGTAATAGAAAGTCACTGAACAGATAGATATAAACAATAAAGTAAAAAGATTCAATTAACATTTTAAAAGAATCGCTTTGCTGAGTGGAAATGAATTAGAAGCGGCAAGAATGGAACCGGAGAGACCAGTTTGGATTCTGTTGTAGAGAGCCAGGTGTGGCTTGACTAAGATGGTGCAAATAGAAGTCAGAGGTGGACTCCTGATATATATTGGCTACAATTGGCTTGATTCTGTTTGGGAGAGGTGTGAAGCAAGAGAAAAGCAAGTCAAAATTTCACAGCAAGGAATCATGGAATTCATAGATTTCTGGTTAGAAAAACTGTGGACAGATAAGCCTCCTGATCCTATTCATAGACCCCAGCCTAAGAACCTCTGCCACAGACCTTAAAGGACCTTGGCTAAAGAGAGCCATGCTGAATTTCCTTAGGGATGAAGTGGTCAGGGAAGGAATGCACCTCGCTCAGCAGGCTGAATTCACTATCAGAGTTTCCTGTGTCTTCTCTGTTCTCATTCATGGATTCCATTAGGCTGGACTGCCAAAATCTATGAAAGGAAGCCCTCATGCTTGCTATTTAAAAATTTTTGGTTCAACAAGTATCATCTATTGAGAGATTATTTTATTCCAGGTACAAGGTTAAGACCTATGAGACAGCACTGAACAAGATAGACAAGAAAGGAGCTTCTGGTCTAGTGGGGAATACTGACATGAAACAAAGAAAAATACATCAATAAAAGTATTGCATGTTGTAAATGTTAACAAAAGAAATAATCAAAGAGTTGCGATAGAGCATTAGGAGGCAAAAATGGAGAGGATTATTTCTTATAAGAAGATGAGAGAAGATCTGGTGAGGAAGAGACTCTTACGGTCAGGTCTAGGGAATTTGCCTTGAGAAAAATCAGTAAAGCGCACTCAATGGAAGAAACAGCATACATAATGACCTCGAAACAGGAAAGGAGTTACCTTGTTTAAGAAAATGAAAAAAAGACCAGTGTGCCTGAAGGAGAGTACATAATGGGAAGAAAGGCAGAAGTTGAGGGTGCTGAAATAGAAAGAGGCTCAATCATTAAGGGCCTTAACAAGTCATGATACCTGACTCTGAATTTTATTCAAAGTGTAATAGAAAGTCACTGAACAGATAGATATAAACAATAAAGTAAAAAGATTCAATTAACATTTTAAAAGAATCGCTTTGCTGAGTGGAAATGAATTAGAAGCGGCAAGAATGGAACCGGAGAGACCAGTTTGGATTCTGTTGTAGAGAGCCAGGTGTGGCTTGACTAAGATGGTGCAAATAGAAGTCAGAGGTGGACTCCTGATATATATTGGCTACAATTGGCTTGATTCTGTTTGGGAGAGGTGTGAAGCAAGAGAAAAGCAAGTCAAAATTTCACAGCAAGGAATCATGGAATTCATAGATTTCTGGTTAGAAAAACTGTGGACAGATGCTGATGCTATTAACTAGAATGGGAAAGATGGTGGATGGAGGGCAAGTTTAGTAGGAAAAAAGTTTCATTTTCAACATATTATTTGACATAATATGTTATTTGTGAGATATCAAAATGAAAATTTCAAGAAGACATGTGGATATGAAAATCTGAAATACAAATTTGAAAATCATCCACATCAGATGGTATTTGAATCCATGAAAACTGATGAACACTGCTAGGGAGAGAATATAGCAAGAGAGGAAGGTCCATAAAGAGTACGGAAGAATGCCAACATTTTTAGTCAGTTATAGGGTGACAAGCCAACAAAGGAACCAGAGGTAGAGCAATAAACTGAGACAGGAACAAAAAAAAGGAAATTCTAGTGTTACTGAAGCTGCTATGGACTAAGTTGTTACTACAAAGCTCTTATGTTGAAGCCCTAACCCTTATGTGACAGTATTTTGAGACAGGGCTTTTAGGAAATAATTATGGTTAAATGAGGTGAAAAGGGTTGGGCCCTAAACAAATAGAATTAATGTGCTTATAAGAAGAGAAATAGAGAGATGAGATTAAGATGGTGGAGTAGAAGGATATGGGCTTATCTGCTCCTGCCAAAGCACTAAGATCACAGCTAGCTGTTGAGTAGGCATCAACAGTAGGACACTGGAACCCATCAAGAAAAAATAACCCACATCCAAAGATGAAGGATAAGCCACAACAAAGTGGTAGGAGGGGAGCAACTGCTATAGAATCAAATCCTATGCCTGCTGGTTGGGTGACTCGCAAGCTGGAGAACAATATCACCAAAGATGTCTTGGAAATCAGTAGAAAAACAAAAAAGTCAATTAACATTTTAAAAGAATCGCTTTGCTGAGTGGAAATGAATTAGAAGCGGCAAGAATGGAACCGGAGAGACCAGTTTGGATTCTGTTGTAGAGAGCCAGGTGTGGCTTGACTAAGATGGTGCAAATAGAAGTCAGAGGTGGACTCCTGATATATATTGGCTACAATTGGCTTGATTCTGTTTGGGAGAGGTGTGAAGCAAGAGAAAAGCAAGTCAAAATTTCACAGCAAGGAATCATGGAATTCATAGATTTCTGGTTAGAAAAACTGTGGACAGATGCTGATGCTATTAACTAGAATGGGAAAGATGGTGGATGGAGGGCAAGTTTAGTAGGAAAAAAGTTTCATTTTCAACATATTATTTGACATAATATGTTATTTGTGAGATATCAAAATGAAAATTTCAAGAAGACATGTGGATATGAAAATCTGAAATACAAATTTGAAAATCATCCACATCAGATGGTATTTGAATCCATGAAAACTGATGAACACTGCTAGGGAGAGAATATAGCAAGAGAGGAAGGTCCATAAAGAGTACGGAAGAATGCCAACATTTTTAGTCAGTTATAGGGTGACAAGCCAACAAAGGAACCAGAGGTAGAGCAATAAACTGAGACAGGAACAAAAAAAAGGAAATTCTAGTGTTACTGAAGCTGCTATGGACTAAGTTGTTACTACAAAGCTCTTATGTTGAAGCCCTAACCCTTATGTGACAGTATTTTGAGACAGGGCTTTTAGGAAATAATTATGGTTAAATGAGGTGAAAAGGGTTGGGCCCTAAACAAATAGAATTAATGTGCTTATAAGAAGAGAAATAGAGAGATGAGATTAAGATGGTGGAGTAGAAGGATATGGGCTTATCTGCTCCTGCCAAAGCACTAAGATCACAGCTAGCTGTTGAGTAGGCATCAACAGTAGGACACTGGAACCCATCAAGAAAAAATAACCCACATCCAAAGATGAAGGATAAGCCACAACAAAGTGGTAGGAGGGGAGCAACTGCTATAGAATCAAATCCTATGCCTGCTGGTTGGGTGACTCGCAAGCTGGAGAACAATATCACCAAAGAATGTCTTGCACTGCTGTGAGGGCTCTAGGCCCCTACATCAAGCTCCCCAGTCTGGGGATTTGGCCAAAGGACTGGGAATCCCCAGGGAATCTGACTTTGAAGGACAGTGGGATTTGACTGCAGAGCTTCCATAGAACTGAGGGAATCAGACACTCCTGGAGAGCACCAACAAAGTCATTGGCACCCTAGAATCCAGGGGAAAGAAGTGACCCCACGGCAGACTAAGCTAGACCTACTTGTGCGTGTTTGAGGATCTCCTGTGGAGACGTGAGTTGGCAGTGGCCTGACACAGGGATGGGGGCACTGATAGCTTTATAGCACAGGGGGCTGTGTTATGGCATGGGCCTTTTGAAGGTTCCCCAACAATATAAGCCTGTAGACTGCAGGAATGAGTTGCTTCAGGCCAAACAACTAACAGGGAGGGACCACAGCCCCACCCACACCAGATAATTGGATTACAGTTTTACTGAGCATAGCCATTCCCACCACAGCAAGACCCAGTTTCCCCCACAGCCAGGCCCTCCTATCAGGAAACATGCACAAGCCTCTTTTCCTCACTAGAAGGCAGACAGAGAAAGAAGAACTACAACTCCATTAGCCTCCAGAGCTAATACCACAATCATAGAAAGCTACTCAAAATGAAAAGAAATAGAATTATGTCCAAGTTGAAGGAACAAGATAAATATCCAGAAAAACAACTAAATGAAGTAGAGATAGGCAACCTCCCAGAAAAAGAGGATATTAGAAACAGAACAGAAAAGATGCAAGAAATCATTTCCTCGGACCTAGAAGAACTAAAAAACAAGCAAACAGAGATAAACAATATGCTAGAAGGAATCAATAGCAGAATATCTGAGGCAGAAGAACGGATAAATGACCTGGAAGACAGAATGGTGGAAATCAGTGCTGCAAAACAGAAGACAGAAAAAAGAATGAAAAGAAATGAAGACAGCCTAAGAGACCTCTGGGGCAACATTAAATGCACCAATATTCGCATTATAGGAGTTCCAGAAGAAGAAAGAGGGAAAGGTCCTGAGAAAATATGTCCCAGGAAGGATAAATTCAACGAGGAACACACCAAGATACATGGTAATCAAACTGACAAAAATTAAAGACTAAGATAATTTATAAAAAGCAACAAGGGAAAAAAGATAAAGAACATACAAGATATAAAAATAAATAAAAAATAAAAAAAAAAAAAGAAAAGAACATACAAGATAAAACCAATACGATTATCAGCTGATTTCTCAACAAAGACTCTGCAAGCCAGAAGAGAATGGCATGATATATTCCAGGTGATGAAAGGGAAGAACCTACAATCAAGTATACTCTACGCAGCAAGACTCTCATTCAGCTTTTGAGGAGAAATTCAAAGCTTTGCAGACAAGCAAAAGTTAAGAGAATTCAACACCACTAAATCAAGTTTACAACAAATGCTAAAGGAACTTCCCTCAGGAGGAAACACAAGAAAAGGAACAGATCTACTAAAAATAAACCCAACAATGAACAAAATGGTGATAGGATCATACATATTGATAATTACCTTGAATGTAAAGGAATTAAATGCACCAGCCAAAAGACATAGACTGGTTGAGTGGATACAAAAATAAGGTCTGTCTGTCTATCTATCTATCTATCTATCTATCTATCTATCTATCTATCTATCTATCTATAGTCTACAAGGGACCAACATCATGCCAAGTGACACTTACAGACTGGAAGTAAGGGAATGGAAGAAGATATTTCACACAAATGGAAATCATAAGAATGCTGGAGAGCAACACTCGTATCAGACAAATAGCCTTCAAAACAAAGACAGCTATAAGAGACAAGGACACTACAAAATGATCAAAGGTTCAGTCTAAAAGAAGACATAACAATTGTAAACATAAAAGCACACAACATAGGAGTGCCTCAATATGTAAGGCAAATACTAACAAATATTAAAAGAAGAAAATTGCAGAGTTGGACCTGACTCAACTTAGCAGCACTGATAGCTGTTTCAAGAGGTGAGGTCTTTCATCAGTTTATTTTACCCTTGGCAGAAATTCATCAGGAAAAAAACTCTATTCATTCTTTTGGTCAGATGGTGGCAGATTTTTTTTTAAGGAAGTATGATTTAAAAACAAAAAACCAGTTTCTGAAACTTTAAAGCAATATATAAACTGTAGCCATCAATGCTCTAAAAATTCTCTTATGAAAGAATTATAGAACTGTATAAGAGGATAACCTCTTTCTACCTTATCCAGGTTAAAACTCAATAAGTACATAATGTAAAAAATTGATATTTTGGATACTGCTTTTCATTTTCCAAAGTGCTTCATGAACATTATCTCATTTAATTGTTCCAAGAAACTTCATGATGATGGCAGGGTTGGTGATTCTCATTTTATAAATGAAGAAATTGCAGCTAAGAGTTTAAGTGATTTAGCAGTGGTCATCTACATTCTGTAAGAGTCACCCAACATCAAGATGCAGGCATGCTAACAACTGGTCTCATGCTTTTTCCATGATGTCAACTGCTTCCTCCAACTAATTATAGAAACACATTTCACCCATACTACTCTGGCTTCCTTTATATATAGCCAGGAATGCCGTGACATTCCTTCAGTCTGTGTTTTAATGTGGTATAGCTTAAAATTTTTGTCTGTTGTGGTATACTTGATTTACAATGTTGTGTTAGTTTCAGGTATAAAGCAAAGTGAATCAGTTATACATATTTGTCCACTCTTTTTAAGATTCTTTTCCTATATCAGCCATTACAAAGTACCAAGTGGAGTTCCCTGTTCTATACAGTAAATTATTATTGGTTACCCATTTTAAATGTAGTACAGTCAACATCAGTCTTCAAATTTATTCCTCCCCCTCTTATCCACCCCAGTAACCATAACTTTATGTTTTTACCTGTAATTTTATTTCTGTTTTGTATATAAGTTAATTTTCAACCTTTTTTACTCTGCATATGAGCAATAAAATATGGTATTTCTCTTTTTTAAAAAAAAGATTTATTTATTTATTTATTTATTTTGGGCGGGGGACGGGTTGGGGAGGGAGAGGGGCGGGCGGGCCACTTCTATTGGTCTTTCATTTATCTAGTTTCATCCATCTTTGTTCTTCGGCCCGTGTGGGCCTCCCATCGCAGTGGCCTTTGTTGTCGCAGAGCGCCAGCTCTGGGCACATGCATTCCAGAGCTCCTGCTTGGTAGTTGGACACATCAGTCCAGCCGCTCCGTGGCACGTGGGATCTTCCCAGGCCAGGGATCGAACCGGCGCTCCTTGCACTGCAAGGCGGTGTCCTTACCCACAGGACCACCAGGGGAAGCCCTATTTCTCTTATTTTGACTTACTTCACTTTGTATGAAAATCTCTAGGTCCTTCTGTGTTGTTGGAAATGGCATTATTTCATCCTTTTTATGGCTGAGTAACAGACCATCGTGTATATGTACCATGTTTTCTTTATCTACTCCTTTCTCGATGTACTGTAGCTATTGTTCTTTGTCTATAGCGAAGGATCTGCACATAATATTATCTACTGTAGGAACTGAATATTTTAGTGTTTGGATTATTTTACTGACAGAAGATGGAAGATGTTTTTCTTGATGGAGAATTAAAACTTTATTTTTTTTCCAGCAAATGGACAATTTTATACTGAATTATAGGCCAATCCAAATACTTTCTATGCAAACATAGCCTGTTCTTTTCTAAAGCACTTCTATGGTGGTCCAAGACAAGACTATGCTAGCCCCCTTTCTGTAATAATTGATGTCAATGCTGTTGATAGCCTCCACACATCATAGCATTTAGATATTTAAAGTTTTTTTAAAAATTCTGTGACCTGTTTTGTTTTCTTTTTTTTTAAATTTTGACCTCTATTATTGGTTTTTTACTTATTTATTTTCATCCATCTTTTTATTCTTTGGCCTGTGTGGGCCTCCTGTTGCAGTGACCCCTCTTGTTGCAGAGTACTGGCTCTGGGCACATGCGTTCCAGAGCGCTGGCTCGGTAATTGGACACATCAGTCCAGCCGCTCCGTGGCACGTGGGATCTTCCCAGGCCAGGGATCGAACCGGCGCTCCTTGCACTGCAAGGCGGTGTCCTTACCCACAGGACCACCAGGGGAAGCCCTATTTCTCTTATTTTGACTTACTTCACTTTGTATGAAAATCTCTAGGTCCTTCTGTGTTGTTGGAAATGGCATTATTTCATCCTTTTTATGGCTGAGTAACAGACCATCGTGTATATGTACCATGTTTTCTTTATCTACTCCTTTCTCGATGTACTGTAGCTATTGTTCTTTGTCTATAGCGAAGGATCTGCACATAATATTATCTACTGTAGGAACTGAATATTTTAGTGTTTGGATTATTTTACTGACAGAAGATGGAAGATGTTTTTCTTGATGGAGAATTAAAACTTTATTTTTTTTCCAGCAAATGGACAATTTTATACTGAATTATAGGCCAATCCAAATACTTTCTATGCAAACATAGCCTGTTCTTTTCTAAAGCACTTCTATGGTGGTCCAAGACAAGACTATGCTAGCCCCCTTTCTGTAATAATTGATGTCAATGCTGTTGATAGCCTCCACACATCATAGCATTTAGATATTTAAAGTTTTTTTAAAAATTCTGTGACCTGTTTTGTTTTCTTTTTTTTTAAATTTTGACCTCTATTATTGGTTTTTTACTTATTTATTTTCATCCATCTTTTTATTCTTTGGCCTGTGTGGGCCTCCTGTTGCAGTGACCCCTCTTGTTGCAGAGTACTGGCTCTGGGCACATGCGTTCCAGAGCGCTGGCTCATAATAGGACACACCAGTCCAGCTGCTCCGTGGCACGTGGGATCCTCCTGGGCCAGGGATCAAACCGGCGCCCCCTGTACCTAAAGGCGGACTCTCCACCCACTGGATCACCAGGGAAGCCCTAGATTTTTAAGCTTTTTAATTAAGATTTTATTTTTAAGTAGTTTTAAATTCACAAATATAGGGTCTACTCTTGGAGTTGTACATTCCATGGGTTTGGAAAATTATGTGACATGTATCCATCATTATATCATACAAAGTATTTTCACTATCCCCCCAAAAATCCTGGTAACCACTGATCTTTTTACTGTTCACCATAGTTTTTCCTTTTCCAGAATATCATATAGTTGGAACTGTACAGTATGCAGCCTTTCAGATTGGCTCCTTTCACATAGTAATACGTATTTAAGGTTCCTCCATGTTTTTTCATGGCTTGATAACTCATTTCTTTTTAGCACTGAATAATATTCCATTGTTTGAATGTGCCACGGTTTGTTTATCCACTCACCCACTAAAGGACATCTTGGTTGCTTCCAAATCTTAGCAATTGTAAACAAAGCTGCTATAAACATCAGTGTTCAGGCTTTCATGGAACATAAATTTTCCACTTCCTTGGATAAACACCAAGGAGCATAATTGGTGCTCCATATATGGCAAAGGTTGAGGCTTCCCTAATGGCTGAGACGGTAAAGAATCTGCCTACAATGCAGAAGACCTAGGTTTGATCCCTGGGTTGGAAGATACCCTGGAGAAAGGAATGGCAACTCACTCCAGTATTCATGCCTGGAAAATTTCATGGACAAAGGAGCCAGGCGGGCTACAGTCCATGGGGTCACAGAGAGTCTAACACGACTGAGTGACTAACACTATGGTAAGGATATGTTTAGTTTTGTAAGAAACTGCCAAAGTGTCTTCCAACATGACTATAGCATTTAGATTTTTATCTACTAGGTTGTAATTCATGAGACCAGATGTTGTGACTGTTTTTGCTCACTCACCAGACTTCTACATCTAGAGTAGGGCTAGATACAGAGTAGGCAAGTACACTTGCGGAACAGATGGGTGAATTAATTACCTGAATCATGGAATCAAGAACATGTTCACAAGATTTGCAAATGAAATCAAATTAGATACGGCTAGCCTCTTAAAATACATAGTAAGAATTTTCTGTGACTCTGACAAATGGGAAAAAAAGGTTCAAAAATTAAATATAATAAGCACTGATGAGACAAAAGAGGTTAACCATTTTCAGAAATGATTGATCACATTGCAAATGTGGTCAAAGCATATTTGTTTTGACTTCATGCACAGTCCCTATACTTCTATAGGAATGGTGACAAAGTTGTGGGTGTTTGGTGAGGAAGAGAAAAATGAAGTATGTATGGTACTGAAGGATCTAAGTCAGGTCCTCCCTCTCCTTCCCCCTCTCCCCCTGTGTCCATAAGCCTCTTCTATATGTTGTTTCTCCTTTGCTGTCCTGCAAATAAATTCACCAGCACCGTCCTTCTAGATTCCATATATATGTGTTAATATACAACATCACCATATGTAAGATAGATAGCCAATTGGAATTTGCTATATGATTCAGGGAACCCAGTCATGGGTTCTGTAACAAACTGGAGATGGGGGAAGGGGAGGAAGATGGGAGGGAGGCTCAAGAATGAGAGGGCCTATGACTTATTCATGTTGATATTTGACAGAAAACAATACAATTCTGTAAAGCAATTATCCTTCAACGAAAAAGTAAATTAAAAGAATAAAATTAAAAGGTCCACATGAAGACTGATGAAAGGACTTTCAAATACTTAATCTGGGGACAAGGAGACTTAAAGTGTGTATGAAAGCAATCCAGATATTTAGGGGTTTGTTACATTGGATAGGGATTGCACTGGCTAAAACATGGTATACAGATTGCTATCATCCCATTCTTGTCCCCACGGCAGACATCACAACACATTCTTGCATTGTGACATAAGTAATAAATTTTAATTGACCTAAATTGTCAAATGAGGTGAAAGTGTCAGATATTAGCTAAACAAAACAAATTTTACACAAATGTAAAAATTGTTTAACTATTCTTTATTTCCAAGTAAGTAGGAAAATGAAACTTTATCTTAACTTTAACATTGTAACCAATATAAACCAATCTTTCATAGGCTTAAAACACAATGCTTTCTTTAAGAAAGGTTGAATAACCTTGCTTTCGTAATAAGTATAAAACAGATCTGTGATGATCTCAAAAGGGACAAAAGTAAAATTAAATATAATAAGCACTGATGAGACAAAAGAGGTTAACCATTTTCAGAAATGATTGATCACATTGCAAATGTGGTCAAAGCATATTTGTTTTGACTTCATGCACAGTCCCTATACTTCTATAGGAATGGTGACAAAGTTGTGGGTGTTTGGTGAGGAAGAGAAAAATGAAGTATGTATGGTACTGAAGGATCTAAGTCAGGTCCTCCCTCTCCTTCCCCCTCTCCCCCTGTGTCCATAAGCCTCTTCTATATGTTGTTTCTCCTTTGCTGTCCTGCAAATAAATTCACCAGCACCGTCCTTCTAGATTCCATATATATGTGTTAATATACAACATCACCATATGTAAGATAGATAGCCAATTGGAATTTGCTATATGATTCAGGAACCCAGTCATGGGTTCTGTAACAAACTGGAGATGGGGGAAGGGGAGGAAGATGGGAGGGAGGCTCAAGAATGAGAGGGCCTATGACTTATTCATGTTGATATTTGACAGAAAACAATACAATTCTGTAAAGCAATTATCCTTCAACGAAAAAGTAAATTAAAAGAATAAAATTAAAAGGTCCACATGAAGACTGATGAAAGGACTTTCAAATACTTAATCTGGGGACAAGGAGACTTAAAGTGTGTATGAAAGCAATCCAGATATTTAGGGGTTTGTTACATTGGATAGGGATTGCACTGGCTAAAACATGGTATACAGATTGCTATCATCCCATTCTTGTCCCCACGGCAGACATCACAACACATTCTTGCATTGTGACATAAGTAATAAATTTTAATTGACCTAAATTGTCAAATGAGGTGAAAGTGTCAGATATTAGCTAAACAAAACAAATTTTACACAAATGTAAAAATTGTTTAACTATTCTTTATTTCCAAGTAAGTAGGAAAATGAAACTTTATCTTAACTTTAACATTGTAACCAATATAAACCAATCTTTCATAGGCTTAAAACACAATGCTTTCTTTAAGAAAGGTTGAATAACCTTGCTTTCGTAATAAGTATAAAACAACAGATCTGTGATGATCTCAAAAGGGACAAAAGTAAATATTGAATGTTTCAGCCTTAGGAAATTCTTATCTTCTTTATTTTTAAATGGAAGATAATTACAATATTATGATGGTTTCTGCCATACATCAACATGAATCAGTCATAGGGATACATATGTCCCCTCCCTCTTGAGCCTCCCTCCCATCTCCCTCTCCATCCCAACCCTCTAGGTTGTCTCAGAGCACCAGCTTTGGTTCCCTGTGTCATACAGCAAATTCCCACTATCTACTTTACATATGGTAATATACATATTTCAAGGCTACTCTCTCAAATCATCCCACCTTCTCCCCATCACAGTGTCCAAAAGTGTATTTCCTATGTCTGCATCTCCATTGCTGCTCTGAGGATAGGTTCATCAGTACCATCTCTCTAGATTCCATATATATGCATACACGATATTTGACTTTCTCTGACTTACTTCACTCTGTATAATAGGCTTGGCGGAGACAGGGGCTGGAGATGCCCAGGAGGGGGACACGGGAGCCAGGGGAAAAAAATAGGCTCTAGCTTTGTCCACCTCATTAGAACCAACTCAAATGGATTCCTTTTTATAGCTAAGTAATATTCTATTGTGTATACGTAACAAAACTTCTTTATACACTCATCCATCAATGGACATCTATGTTGCTACCATGTCTTAGATATTGTGAAAATAAATGAGCTGTAACGTATATTGGGGTACATGTGTCTTTTTCTTTTTTGGGGGGGGCTCTTTTATTGGTCCTTCATTTATCCATTTTCATCCATATTAATTCTTTGGCCTGTGTGGTCCTCCCATCACAGTGGCCTCTCTTGTCGCAGAGCACCGGCTCTGGGCACATGTGCTCCAGAGTGCTAGCTCATAACTGGATACACCGGTCCAGCCGCTCCCCAGCATGTGGGAATCTTCTGGTGCCAGGGATTGAACTGGAGCCACTTGCACTCCAAGGCAGACTCTTTACCCACTGGACCACCAGGGAAGTCCTGCATGTGTCTTTTTCAATTATGGTTTCCTCAGAGTACATGCCTCGTAGTGGGATTGTTGGGTCATAGGGTAGTTTTAATTTCAGCTTTTTAAGGAATCTCCATACTGTTCTCTACAGTGCGATATCAGTTTGCATTCTCATCAGCAGTACTGCATTCTCTCTTTTCTCCACATCCTCTCTAGCATTTCAGCATTTATTATTGTAGACTTTTTGATGGTGGTCATTCTGACTGATATGAGATAATACCTCATTGTAGTTTTGATTTGCATATCTCTAAGAATGAGAGATGTTGAGCATCTTTTCATGTATTTATTAGCCATGTGTATGGCTTCTTTGGAGAAATGTTTGTTTAGATCTTCTGCCCACTTTTTGATTGGGTTGTTTATTCTTCTGGTATTGAGTTGCATGAGCTGCATGTATATTTTGGAGATTAGTCCTTTGTCAGTTGTTTCATTTGCTATTATTTTCTCCCATTCAGAGGGCTGTCATTTCACCTTGCTTATAGTTTCCTTCATAGTGCAAAAACTTTTAAGTTTAATTAGGTCCCATTTGTTTATTTTTGTTTTTATTTCCAGTACTCTAGGAGATGGGGTCATAGAGGATCTTGCTGTGATTTAAGTCAAAGAGGGTTCTGCCGATGTTTTCCTCTGAGAGTTTCATAGTTTCTGGTCTTACATTTAGGTCTTTAACCCACTTTGAGTTTATTTTTGTGCATGGTGTTAGGAAGTGTTATAATTTCATTCTTTTACACATTGCTACACAGTTTTCCCAGCACCATTTATTGAAGAGACTGTCTTTTCTCCTTGTTTATTTTTGTCTCCTTTGACAAAGATAAGGTGTGTGGATTTATCTCTGGGCTTTGTATTCTTGTTCCTTGGCCAATATTTCTATTTTTGTGCCAGCATCATACTGTCTTGACGACTGTAATATAATAGTATAGAAATGTTCATAGCTCCTAAGTACTTGTGCATGGGCCAGTTTATCATAAACCCACAGGGAACTGGTTAAACATACATTTGAGGGCGACTGCAGAGATTGTTGGGGCCATATTTGAAAAAGTGCACCCACTGGACCACCAGGGAAGTCCTGCATGTGTCTTTTTCAATTATGGTTTCCTCAGAGTACATGCCTCGTAGTGGGATTGTTGGGTCATAGGGTAGTTTTAATTTCAGCTTTTAAGGAATCTCCATACTGTTCTCTACAGTGCGATATCAGTTTGCATTCTCATCAGCAGTACTGCATTCTCTCTTTTCTCCACATCCTCTCTAGCATTTCAGCATTTATTATTGTAGACTTTTTGATGGTGGTCATTCTGACTGATATGAGATAATACCTCATTGTAGTTTTGATTTGCATATCTCTAAGAATGAGAGATGTTGAGCATCTTTTCATGTATTTATTAGCCATGTGTATGGCTTCTTTGGAGAAATGTTTGTTTAGATCTTCTGCCCACTTTTTGATTGGGTTGTTTATTCTTCTGGTATTGAGTTGCATGAGCTGCATGTATATTTTGGAGATTAGTCCTTTGTCAGTTGTTTCATTTGCTATTATTTTCTCCCATTCAGAGGGCTGTCATTTCACCTTGCTTATAGTTTCCTTCATAGTGCAAAAACTTTTAAGTTTAATTAGGTCCCATTTGTTTATTTTTGTTTTTATTTCCAGTACTCTAGGAGATGGGGTCATAGAGGATTTTGCTGTGATTTAAGTCAAAGAGGGTTCTGCCGATGTTTTCCTCTGAGAGTTTCATAGTTTCTGGTCTTACATTTAGGTCTTTAACCCACTTTGAGTTTATTTTTGTGCATGGTGTTAGGAAGTGTTATAATTTCATTCTTTTACACATTGCTACACAGTTTTCCCAGCACCATTTATTGAAGAGACTGTCTTTTCTCCTTGTTTATTTTTGTCTCCTTTGACAAAGATAAGGTGTGTGGATTTATCTCTGGGCTTTGTATTCTTGTTCCTTGGCCAATATTTCTATTTTTGTGCCAGCATCATACTGTCTTGACGACTGTAATATAATAGTATAGAAATGTTCATAGCTCCTAAGTACTTGTGCATGGGCCAGTTTATCATAAACCCACAGGGAACTGGTTAAAAACATACATTTGAGGGCCCGACTGCAGAGATTTCAAAGTTGGGGACTTGAAATCTATACTTTTGATAATTTCTCTATGCAATTTTGATGTGCAACTAAGTTTGGAAATCAGTGGATTCAATCAGTCTATCTAAAATCCTGCCAAAAGCAAGAGTGTATATGTTGAATTTTGAAGATACCAGGCGGAAGTGGGTTTTCCATAACAGGGAACTTCAAAAGGTAGAAAGGCTGCAGTGAACGGGCAAGACATAGGATACTATCCTTAGCTTTTCAGGTTTCAGAAACCTGAAAGGAGACTGATAGATACGAACCAAATTCATGCCGGCCAGTGGATAAATTGTAAACTTGCAAAATTTTCACATGGATTTTAGGAACTGCTTATAAATAGCTACAAAAACACAAGCAGGAATTCTAGCAGGGATTGCACTGAATCTGTAGTCAATTTGGACAGTATATCCATCTTTATAAGATTACACCTTCTGATCCACAAACATGGGATGTCATTTAGTTAGATTTTTTAAATTTCCTTCAACATTTTTTGTTTTTAAAAGTACTTGCACTTCTTTTCTTAAAAATTACTCCTAAATACAATTTTCAGATTCTCTCTTGCAATTTATTTGTTGAATAACCCATGCTGTTGATAGATGATGACAGATAACTTACTGTGAACGGGGTCGGATTCTTGATCTCCAAATGAGAAGAATTCACACTGGGATCAAAAAAGACTTGGCTTTGGTCACTGAGAGCTTCGTGCAGTGAAAAGTTTATTAAAGGAAAAGCGAGTATAGAAAGCTTCCAGCACAGACACTGAAAGGAGGGGTTGGAAGAATACCCCCAGAAGCTAGTTTAGACAAATCATTTTGTACTTTTCAGTTGGTTATTAACAATAGATCAAAGGAATAGTTTAAGGTTGCAAACGCCTTGCTAGGTCCACACCCATAACATTAACATAAGATTAGCCAGAGGATGGTCTCTGGGCTTCAGGGCTAGATAAGAGATTTCAATGAAAAATTGTCTTCATAAGACTTCATAAGACAATAAACTTAGCTTCAGACTAGATCTTTATCATGGCAAACATTTTAGGCTAGAAAATGTTTGTTCCTCCTCCTCCTCCTCTTCCTCTTCCTCCTCTTTGGGACCCGCTGGCCTCATTTTCAAGTCTGCCTATTCACCTCTTTCACTGTTTTCTGTAGAGTTCCTCCTCCCAACATTCCAACTCTAAATTCGTCTTACATGTTCTTGCTTATATTCTTGTGATGTTACTTAACATCTTTATCTTTTTTCCTAAAAACACATAGTTATATCTAAAAGCTTGATCAAATTTTATTTTTTAACAAAAATGTTTCATAGACACCGCTTTGTTTTTCCATTGAGTTAGATGATACTTGGTTATTATTCTTTTTAAAAAAAAATTATTTATTTATTTGGCTATTCTGGATTTTTCACTTCTGCCACAGGCTCTTCTCTAGTTGCAGGAAGTGGCGGCTACTCTCTAGCCGAGGCAAGCAGGCTTTTGGTTGTGGTGAGTTTTCTTGTTGTGGAACTCAGGCTCTAGGGCTCACGGGCTTCATCAGTTGCGGCATGGGTTCAATAGTTGCAACTCTGAGTCTCTAGAGCACAGGCTCAATAGTTGTGGCTCATATTGTGAGATCTTCCTGGATCAGGGATTGAACTCGTTTCTCCTGCATTGACAGGCGAACTCTACCACTGAATTCACCCTTCTTTCTGGCTTTTGGCCCACCTGGCCCTCTTGGCCCCTTTGGCTCTCCTGGCCTGCTTCGCCCTCTTTATCCTCTTGGCTCTCTCTCTGCTTGCCACTCTCTCTTGTTTATGTCTGTGCAGCCAGATCCCTCGTGGTGTCTCCTCTCAAGCCTGAATATGAAGAAACTTTATCCAGCCTGTCTGAGGTCATCTCTGTCTCTTTAATCACAGTTTTCTTACAATAGCACATCCTGTGCTCAGTTGTGTCTAACTGACTTTGTAACCCCATGGACTATAGCCTGCCAGGCTCCTCTCCATGGGATTTCCCAGGCAAGAATACTGGAGTGGGTTCCCATTTCCTACTTCAGAGGATCTTCCCAATCCAGGGATCAAACCCATGTCTCCTGCATCTCCTGAACTGGAAGGCAGATTCTTTACCATTGCACCACCTGGGAAGCCAGTTATTGTGTTTACTGATGCTCATTTTTCTTCATGTTTGGCCAGTGAGACTCTTTTCAATTTGGCTCCTAAGTCTTTTGACACAACCTCAGTAGTGTGTCTGTATAGGGGAAAAGCCAATCATAAGTCCAGACTGTTGTCTGTGCTTCTGAACAATCAGCTATAAAACAGAGATTCCCATGACCTCCTCCTTATTGAATTTTGTTATTTGCTAGAGCAGCTCACAGAACTCAGAGAAACATTTAAGTTCACCAGTTTAAAATTGAGAATATGATAAAAGATACAGTGAACAGTCAGATGAAGAGATACATAGGGCAAGATCTGGAAGGCTCCAGAGCAGAGGAGCTTCTGCCCCTGTGGAATTAGGGTGCATTACTCTCCCACATGAGGATGTGTTTACCAACCTGGAAGATCTCCACACCCCGTAATTTGGGCTACTTTCATGAAAACTTCTTTACATAAGCATGATCAGTTATTAACTCCATTTCTAGCCCCTCTCCCATCTCTAGAGAAGTGGAAGATGGGGTTGATATTCCAAACTTCTAGATATGGCTTGGTCTTTCTGGAGATCAGCTCCCATCCAGGAGCCATATAAGAATCCACCCAGAGTTGCCTCATTAGAACAAAAGATACTGCAATCACTCAAGAAGTTCTGAGGGATTTAGGAGCCTTGTCAGGAACTAGGGCCAAAGACCAAATATTAGAACAAAAGATAACACTCTTATCACTCAGGGATTAACAATGGTTTCAGGGGTTCTGTGCCAAGAACTAGGGGTAGAGATCAAAACATTTTCTATTATCTCAGATCCTCTGCAGCTTCTTTGCTATCTGGTGTGACAAGGCATTCCAAGACATATCTTACCACAGACCTAGAATCAGCCTTCTCTCTAAGAAACCTTGATTCATTTCACTGGTAAATGATACTTAGAATCTCAATCTGGGTACTAGAGTATTCTTTAGCACTGAGATTTTCATTGTTTCAAAAGGTTTTTAGTGAGCAGAGCTTGAAAATGCATATATTTTAAAAATAATAACACTGAGTTCATACCGATGTTTTCAATCATTGGATTATCTTCAGAGATCTTTCCTTCAGGCTATGGAAGAACTTCCAAAGCATCCTTATTTCACAAGATCATTCACATGCCAAGTGATAAAAAAAAAATTACTGTGCCACCAGAACCAATGACTTGCTTTTGGACAATGATAGGTAAATAATTCTTATAGCCCAGTTTCCTTTTTATAATCTGTTCTACTATATTTGCTGAATAAAACATCAAATGGTTCAATAAGAATTATTGTAAATATAGGGGCAATAGAAGAAAATCCTCAAAATCCAAATCTAGTAATATGGAACGTATATAGAAATAAGGAATGTATAGCTGCCACGTAAATACTCTAAGCCAAGAATGGCACACACATTGCCTCATTCAGGGTAGTCACCATTAAGTATCACTCTTTTCCACTGAGTTAGATGCACCTTAGGATCTTTCCTAGAAGAAGTCGCCAGGAAGGCACTACAAATCAATCTGAATGGCCAATTGAGAGGATATATACTACTATCCATATTTAAGGCAAACCAACGTTCTGTTATCATATTATAACTTTGTACAATTAAAACAGCAGTTGACAAATTGGATTTTGAGGGTTATTAGTCCTGTCGAAAGATGTTCAATAAACAAAAGGAATTTGTGGTCACAGAAGTTTGGTTTTTAAAAAATGCTTTCTTCACTGCAGGATTCCAAAAGCCTCTAATGTTCTAATATGCATTGTGATAATGTTCTTGATAGGTGGAGAACCAGGAAGAGAAATAATATGCAATGTTTATGAATTTCTTTGAACCCTTCATGAAACTCTTTTTGGTTGTAAACACTTTATGAACATAAAATGAAGCTTTTCTTTTATATACATCACATTCAAATTATATCTTCTTTAAGCTCAGATAAATGTCTTTAAAACTGGGTTGGGGCTTCCCTGGTGGTCCAGTGGGTAAGGACACCACCTTGCAGTGCAAGGGGCTCCGGTTCGATCCCTGGCCTGGGAAGATTCATGCTGCGGAGTGGCTGGACCGATGTGTCCAATTACCCAGCCAGAGCTCTGGAGTGCACGCGCCCAGAGCCGGTGCTCTGCGACAACAGAGGCCACTGCGATGGGAGGCCCACATGGGCCGAAGAACAAAGATGGATGAAAATAGAGAAATGAAAGACCAAGAGAAGTGGCCCGCCTGCCCGCCCCCTGCCTCCCCACCCCTCCCAAATAAATAAATAAATAAATAAATGTTTTAAAAAAAAACTGGGTTAGGATTGGGGGATTTTGGATGAAATAGATTTTATACATTGAATGATGATTTTTGCACGTTTGTCACTCTCCAAATGTAAACTTTTCTTCAGTATCTTGAGACAATCTTGATTTAGTCTCCAATCTACAGTGTACAATATGATTCTAGTTTTAGTAGAAAAGTGGTATGTATCTGTGTGTGTAACTATGCTACAAAGATAAGATTATATTATTTCATTGTGCATGGAAGCATCATTGATGGAAGGCAGGGTTTTCTCATCTCAGTGATGGATCATTTGGAATAGTCTGGTCTGAGAGCCACAAAACCTACAGCTGGTACTTGAAACTCCAAGATGTCCACTTTGTGTTATTCTTCCATAATTAGTGGTAATCATGTTTCTTCTATTCTATGTGGATGGTAGTAACTTTTCAAATAGCCTCTAGAGACTCTTTCAATGTCAGATTTGTTTAGGAGTCTTTGGGTTAACACAGGATTTTGCTCAACTTTAAGGATTAATTAATTAATCACTAAGGAGTCCAACATTCTGCAAATATGTAACGCCTTCAGCAGTTATGAGTTTCTGACTACAGAACTGGGTATCCAAGCCTAGAAATTAAAAGGCCCTTGAAACTTGCAAATAGGTGGGGGGAGATGGTTTCAGAGATAAACTTGGAAAATAGCATCTATGGGAAAAGAACAAAGAAAACTAGATTCCCATAAAAATGAGAGACCCTAATATGAAGGACTGTTATTTTGAGCAGTTTACAAAACAGTTCAATAAAAAGAAAGTATTGGAACATCAACAATATTTTTGTCGTTCTTCTCAGTTTTCTGTGTTGGAGTGTTTTCATTGTATGTATTATAAGGTATATATAAAGTAGATATGCACAGTAGTACATGTATAAAATCTATAAATACATATATACATATGTGTATATATATATATATATATATATATATGTATAGGGGCCCATGCTGAAAAATTCTTTTCTATTAATGTTACAGATAAGAATGTGTGAGTAAAAATTGCTTTAAAGGACTATGTGTATTTCTTCTCCAAAAGAGTGTTTCATTGTGTTTGTGTAGGGAGCAGGACTAGTTTAAGTAGGAGCACAAGGAATTCAGTTAGATACATTCATTTTACTTGTAATGATAATTATCAATGAAACCACATTAACAAATATTTTCTAAGCATCTCCTATGTAACAAGCATCGCCCTAGGCTCTGTGGAAATGATGGTGAATCTAAATAGTCACAGTTCTTGACTTTATAGTTTAGTGAAGGAAGGCAGATATCAAATAAATATTATACACTTAAATACTTCATCATAAAGACAGCCTGCTGAACGGGAGATAACATTTGCAAATGATATGACAATAAGAGGTTAATATCCAAAATATATGAATAACTCATACAACTCAACACCAAAAAATCCAAAAATGGCCAAGACCTGAATAAACATTTTTACAAAGAGGATACTCAGGTAGGCAACAAGCACACAAAAAGATGCTCAATATTGCTAATTATCAGAGAAATGCAAATTAGAAGCACAATCAGATATCACCTCACACCTGTCAGAATGGCTATCATCAAAAAGAACACAAATGACAAATATCGACGAAGGTGTGGAGCAAAGGGAACCCTTGTGCACTGTTGGTGGGAAGGTAAATTGGTGCAGCCACTGTGGAAAACAGTATTGAGGTTTCTCAAAAAACTAAAAATACAACCATCATATGACCCAGCAATTCCACTCTGGGGCATGTAACTGAGAAAACAAAAACACTAATTTGAAAAGATGCATGTACCTCAATGTTCCTAGCAACCTTATTTACAATTTCCAAGATATAAAAGTGACCTAAGCATCCATAAACAGATGGATGGATAAACAAGATAAATATATATAAGAATGCTAAAGAATGAAATTTCACCATTTGCAACAGTATTGATGGACTTAGGGATTTCCCTGTGGGCTCAGTGGTAAAGAATTGCAGGAGACTCGAGTTCGATCTCTGGGTTGAGAAGATACCCTGGAGAAGGCTAGGACAACTGAGTCCGATATTCTTACCTGGAAAATCCCATGGACAGAGGAGCTTGGTGGGCTATAGTCCATAGGGTCACAAAGAATTGGATACAGTTGAAGTGACGGAGCACACTCGTATGGATGCACTTGGAGGGTATTATGCTAAGTGAATGTCAGACGGAGAAAGACACATACCGTACGACCTCATTTCTATGTGGAACCTAAAAAATAAAACAAACCATGAATATGATAAAAAAGAAACAGACTCACAGAGAACATACTAGTGGTTACCAGTGGGGAGAGGGAAAAGGTAAAGAGCATGATGGGGTAAGGGATTAAGAGGTACAACTATCGTGTATAAATAAGATACAAGGATATATTGTACAATATGGGGAATTAAACCAATATTTTATAATAACTCTAAGTGGAATATGGCACTTTATTATGGGATTGAGAAAGGTTACCCTAAGGAAGTGATATTTAAGCTGGGGCCTTTGGACTTGACTGAGTGATTGACTTGGGAAGAGGTAGAGATAGCGTGACCTACTTAGAGGGAGGGTGCTGAGGGGGTACATGGAAAATGAGGCTTAGTGTCACATTAGGGATAGGTTTTCAGACCATGGGGAAGTGTCAGAGATGAATTTGCATGATAGAGATGGAGCGCAGGCTAAATGACCCCAGAAGTTCCATCCTCCTTTGATTTCAGGGGTAAAAAATTTCGTAAATTAGTTGGAGGTACCAGAGGAACACAGAAAACAAAAAGAAGTGACTGGTTGGGTGGATAGACACAATTGGAACATTGCATTCTAACCCAGCAACGTTTCTGGGGACACGGGTGCCCTCAGGGTGGCCCTCTAGACTGGTACCTGGTAAGGGTAGAGGACAGTCTTCTATGCGTGGGCTACAGATGAGAACCTTTCCTCTTGGATAGCCGCGAGAATCTCATGAGCAGTAGCCAGTTAGAGGGCCTAGTAATGTGTCCTGCTCATGTATTTCCCTGAGTTATTTTAACCAAGAGGGTGTCTGTGCTATCCTTTCGACAAATGCAGCGGGTCTGGAGGTATAGTAAATGCGGTTAGGTGATGGTAGTTTAGTCGCTAAGTCGTGTAGTAGGGCGAAGGTAATTGCCAGAAACGGGACTGTGGCTAGAGGAGCTAAGTGGGCCAGCAATATTTCATGGTCCATTGTCGCTGGACCTTCTGATCTGCGAGGAGAGGAGAGGAGGACAAAGGAAACCAGGGCTGGCCTCTGAGCATGAGAGAAGTGTGAGCGAGCCAGGGAGCGCTCGCGACGCGCGAGGGCGGGAGGCGGCTACCTCGGGTCCTCGGGGCCGAGGAAGGGGCGCGAGGAGGCGACGCGGGCCCCGCCCCCTCCCCTGGCGGGCGCGGGCGCGAGACGCTGCGCGGCGGCAGCGGCGGGCGCGAGCGGCAGCTGTCAGGCCGGCGAGGTCTAAGCTGCACTTGCCGCCCGGTTGAGGACGAGGAGGCGGCAGGAGCCGTGACGGTGTCGCCGAGGAGCCGGACTGCCGGCACGCAGAGCTCACCGGCCTGGCCGCCGCGGCCCTCTCCCGCCTCGGTCCCATTGTGTTGGGTAAGACACCGGTGCGGGGGCAGCAAGAGGGGCTGAGCGGCGGGGAGACCCGGGAGGCCGAGAGGTAGGGACCCCGGGGGCAGAGGGAGAAAGGGAGGTCTGAGTGAGCCCCGGGGATACTTTTACCTGGCGAAAGGGGCCTAGACGCCGCTGGGGTCGGAGTTGGGGGGGTGGCTAGGTGACGGTGGAGGGGGGCGTTGCTGAGTAATCCGGAGCGGCTGCCAAAGCCGGGCAGAGGCGCAGGGCTCCGTAGGGAGCGGGTGTGGCTCAGTGCGCATGCGCCACAGCAGCTAGTTCTCAGGGTGGGGGGTGAGGTGAGACGACCTGGGTCCGAGGTAGTTGGAACCTCGCGTGGCTTCTCAATTTCTGGGTCCACGATGCTAACCGGACCCTTGTCACAGAGATGCCAGCATTCCCAGCCTCCCTAGGAAGCTTCTTTTCCGCGTATTCTGCTCACTTAATGTCATCCAAACCTTTCCTATTTGTCTCCAGGCGGTCTGCTTAAGAAGAAGTGGCCTGGGGACAGTGCCAAATTGCTTTCTAGTGTGCCTTCAGGCTCATAGGCCCCGTAGCCATAGTTGTGAAGTGTGAAAGGTTGGAGGTGAAATTCCACATTGGATCCTTCTAGTTGCATGTAGGATATAAATATGGGCATAAATGTAAAAATAGCGTTTCAGTGGCATGACAGCTGTGGCATTTGGACTCAGAGTATGGATGTAGCTGATAACTTGTTTAGCTCTACGAAATGAATCCAGTGCGTCAGAGCCCTTCCCTGCTGCGGAACCATCCCACTCACTAGAATCATCCCCAGCCCTGAGCATCAGGTTGTATTGGAAGCAATCTACACCATTTAAGGTTGAGGGTCTCAAAGATCCAGGCATTTCCTATTTGCATTGATTTTTATGTAGATTAAGGAAAGCCCCACTCAATTCTCCAGTGTAGTATGTCTAAATATTGTGCCAAGAATCAACAGCGAGTTCAATTGTCTCAACCGATCTGTGACCGTAAGACGGGCTTTCCCCACAGCTCTAACTAGGCTCCTCCCCCCGGTGCAGATTGCCACCAGGGCCACGCTCATCCACTGCCTAGTCCTCCCCTGCTTCTCTCCCCGCCCCCCCTCAGCCCTGCAGTACACATTCCTCTCAAAACTTGCTCCCAAACAATCTGCACTATGGATCTGAACATCATTCTACTCACAGCAGCAGAACTGATGTTGCCGGTTTGGTTTTCTATTTTTCTCTCCATCATCACACTAACATGTACTTTTTTCAAGAGTTCAATCTCTTGTCATTGTACTGCCTCCTCCCGCACCTCCATCCTCACCCCCAAGCATTCCCCACTAAATAATAAGCGGTAATTTTAATAAGCCTGTGTGGGTGCAGGTACAGCAGATTCGGAAGGTTTCAAGGCTGTGGAAGAACAAAGAAAGCTAGGGAATATCACTTACGTAAATTCCTAATTCACCTTAGTGTCAAAGACTTAGACCCTAATTGGGGAAAAAAAAAAAAAAAAGTGAGTATCTTTAGAGAATGTCTGATCATCTGTTTTGGAGAGTGGAGTAGGAAAGGGAAATGGTATCTCTGGTATGTCTGACTCATTTAAAGGCAGATCTTTCTGTGAATAGGACCAAAATTAGAATAAACATTTTAGTCCAAATCCTGACCTGATAAGGGGCCCTTAAAGGATGCATAAGGAATTTGACTTTCCTAATAAATGCACTCAGGGTTATCAAAGAGCTTCTTTGCCTACTTAATGCTATCTTCTTTTAAGGTTTGATGTAAATTTGGCATATCCTGGAGGAAAAATTGTCTGATTTACTTTTATACTGAGTTAGTTCTTTTAAAGTATGTACTTAAGGATATCACACTCAAATAGTGATGATGATGCTAGCACCCACTGAAAACCTCAAGTAGAGATAGTTATTCTGCTCTTGTTTTTGGTGGGAATGGAGAAATTTAAATATTTACATATTTAAAATATGAGGGGAGAGGGAGGGAAACTGAAGCATTTCCCCTGACTTTCAACAGGTGGAATTCCTATTAAGTCCCATGTAGAAAGTGATTCAGGTAAGTCCATGACTTCTGCTTTTTAGTCACCTTATAAATAATAGTATTTGGATGTCTTACAGAACTGTGAATCTATCATACCTTTGCGTCAATTCAGAGGCATTAGTTCTGGGTGCTTACCTAATTAACAAGCAAATACTTATCAGTTATCCCTCTGGTGCTGCATAAAGGAACTTCAAGGACATATACAAAGACCTTATGATCCAGGAATGTAGAATTTGGTTGTGCAGTAAAAGAAGAGTATAATATTATTTCAACTGTAAACTAGGAGATCTGAAGCTTGTACATTCAATTATAAACTCCTTGAGGGTAAGATCTTCTAACATATATGATTTCCAGCAGCGTCTACACCCAGTGGATCCTCAAGTGATGAAGCTTTGCAAAGTATATAGAATGGGTAAGGAAAAATTAGAGGCAGGGAGACAAGAGCTAGGAAGCTTTCACAATAGATTAGATACAAAGAGATGTGGACCAAAATTAGGATAGTGGCAGAAGACTGGAAAAGGATATTGCAAGGGAGAAATGAGCAGGATTTAGTGACTGAAGACAATGAGACAAGCCTAAAATGTATTCATTTTTACCTCTAGTTGGAGACAACAGAGGAAAATGGAGGGTCACCTTAGTAAGAATGCAGCACACAGTAGGCACTCAAATGTTTTCTCAAGCATCAGTTGCAGTATTGGACCAGAAGACCCCTAAGATCCCTCCAGTGCTGATTCTGTGGTGTATGCAGATAATCAAAACTCTTGGGAAACAGGGGATTCTCAGATATGGAAGAAAAAGAAAAGGATGAAGTGTTATCCTTCCACTAGCAGGCCCTTTCTGAGAAGAGTTAATATGGAGTCACAGTGTCCCCACTAGTGAATGAAAGGAGGTGAAGAGCAAGAGGAACAAAAACCTCAAGCCAAAAATTTCAATAAATGCTTACGAATCTTTGCAAACTTCTTAAATTATTCATTTCCTCCCCAATCCTGTGAGTTAAATAGGGCAGGTATTATCAGCTCTATTTTTATATAGGAAAAAACACAGCAAGATTAAGTGACCTGCACAAGTTCATAAAATAAATGAGTAGGAAAGCAGCAATGAAGACTCTTGTGTCCTGATTGCTACCAGCCCAGTGCACTTGACGCTGAACCTCATTGGCCTTCCCTGGTATAGAGTCTATGCACACAGAAGTTATGTATGCACATGACCAAATAGGGATGTGCAGGCAGCTGCAGCATTATCTCAGATAGTTATTAATACTTCATTATTCCTGGAGCTGAGTGTTTGGTTTCCATATTCACTCAGTCCTTGACCCGTCATTTGAGTTTATCTGCAGCAACCAGGAAAGTAGAGTTAATAAATTGTTTAATGATGTGAACACCTGTTTGCTAGGAAGTTAAGGATGCTTATTTGGCATGCAGCCTTAACACTGTCAGTATTGTGCCCAAGTTTGTACTCCCTTCAAGTGAGAGTTCAAGAGTTCTGCTCTGTAAAATTATCCTACAAACCAATATGAAAAATAATATAAGATTGCCAAGAAGTGTTGATTTCTTAAAAGCTTCTTAATTCCTTAGTAAAAAAAAAAAAAGAAAGAGGGAGAGCTTCCCTGGTGGTCCAGTGGGTAAAGAGTCCGCCTTGCAGTGCAAGGGGCGCTGGTTCGATCCCTGGCCTGGGAAGATCCCATGTGCTGCAGAGCAGCTAGACTGATGGGTCCAACTACCGAGCCAGAGCTCTGGAGCGCATGCGCCTAGAGACGGTGCTCTGTGACAAGAGAGACCACTGTGACGGGAGGCCCACACAGGCCAAAGAACAAAGATGGATGAAAATAAATAAATGAGAGACCAATAAAAGAGGCCACATTTAAAAAAAAAAAAAAAGTGAAAGTGAAGTCACTTAGTTGTGTACGTCTCCTTGTGACCCATGGACACGCCATGGAATTCTCCCGGCAAGAATACTGGAGTGGGTAGCCTATCCCTTCTCCAGGGAATCTTCCTGACCCAAGAACTGAACTGCAGTCTCCTGTCTTGCAGGCGGATTCCTTACCAACTGAGCTACAAGAGAATCCCCTCAGTAAGAAGGAACACTCAACAAATCTAGGGACTGTTTTTTCTTTTTAGACTAGTACTCTTGATAATGCTGAAATAAGATGCTTGCTGTAATTAGCTGTAATTTTAAATGAAGTTGTGTTTGAATTTAATAAAGCCAATTAAATGCTAAAACCTGTGTTCAAGACAGATGACAAAAATTAATGAGTAAAATAATTAGCCAAGATTATATATGGTAAACAAGGAGTCCCCAAACATATTTTTTTCTTTGATCTTGTGGAATCAATTGCAGAAACACCTTCAAGATAGATTGTTGAATACATTAATAACTTTCTTGGAGATAGGAGCATTGGTACGTAGAAAGGGAAGGAGTTTCATCTCTGACTTGAACTTTGTTTTTTTTTTTTTTTTAAAGATTTACTTATTTATTTATTTTGGTGGGGGTGGGGTGGGGAGGGAGAGGAGCAGGCGGGCCACTTCTATTGGTCTTTCATTTATTTATTTTCATCCATCTTTGTTCTTTGGCCCGTGTGGGCCTCCCATTGCAGTGGCCTCTGTTGTCGCAGAGTGCCGGCTCTGGGCGCATGCACTCCAGAGCTCTGGCTCGGTAATTGGACACATCGGTCCAGCCACTCCACAGCACGTGGGATCTTCCCAGGCCAGGGATCGAACCGGCGCCCCTTGCACTGCAAGGTGGCGTCCTTACTGACTGTACCACCAAGGAAGCCCTGACTTGAACTTTTAACATATCTTAAACTCCTCTGTGCTTTCCCTTTCTTGAATATCATCTACTTTCTGTGATTTGTGTTCAATAGAGAGACAATATAAAACTTAAAAAAAATCATATGAAGTACGCCCAAGTTAGGACAAAGTTAAAGTTCATGCAATAAAATTATTTTGTCCACGTTAAATATTTGTAGCATTTGAACTCTTAAATATATTTGTGAAAAGCATTCTCTGTAGGTAACTTGAGGTTGATCTGTCTTTTTCCTGATTTAAGTGTATTTCTATATAGATAGCTTTAGCCTTATTTTTCAATAAGTTTTTAAAAATAATGTCTCTCAATTTGTCTTTTAGAATCATAAAAAGAAAGAATATAACAAGAGAAAGACTAAAATTGTGACAAAGATCCAACTGGGTAGGTTTGCATTTTATTCTCAACTGGGTAGGTATCTATTTTATATATTTTTATTTGATCTCTTAAAATGAGTATTTAGAAAAATACACAGTACAAATACACAGCAACATAACCTTAAGGACTACTGAGGTTTTCAAACTACATTTCAAATGTGTGTGCTCTTTTTGCATGTGTTCTTTTTTCAGTGTTGTTTTTAAATATTTTGTATGTTAATTCTTTTATTTGTCACAACAAATCCTGTTGTATATATGTAGTATTATTATCACCTAGGTATAAATATGAGATACAGCATGTGCTCTTTTTTTTAAAAGAATTATTTATTTATTTTTGGCCGTTCTGGATTCTCACTGCTGCCACAGGCTCTTCTCTAGTTGCAGGGAGTGGGGACTACTCTTTAGTTGAGGGGAGCAGGCTTCTTGTTGTGGTGACTTCTCTTGTTGTGGAATTCGGGCTCTAGGGCACACGGGCCTCAGTAGTTGCGGCACATGGGCTCAACAGTTGAGGTTCTGAGGCTCTAGAGCAGAGGCTCAATAGTTGTGGCTCACGAGCTTCATTACTCCACAGCATGTGGGATCTTCCCAGATCAGGTATCGAACTCGTGTCTCCTGCATTGGCAGGCGAACTCTTCACCACAGAGCTACCAGCGAAGCTCTAGCATGTGCTCTTTTGATGATGATTATCTTTCATCGTTTGGGTCAGTTGTGTAAATAATATCCAATAATCATCATCACTTTTGAATTCCCACAATGGACCTAGTTTGAAAAAACCTAATAGAATCTAGTACAAGGTAGTTATTCAGTAAATATGTGATCTTTTTATTTAATTTGCATTCTAGATAGTCCACGTATAGACATGTGGAGGTAACAAGAAGGATACTGTATAATCATTAGCTTTTTAGAGTTTACAATAAGTTTTCATTGATGTTATTATAGAATTAAAACCTAAATCCAGCATTTAATAAGCTAGTCAAGATTCTATTCTTTGGGTTTCCCTGGTGGTCCAGTGGTTAGAGTCCGGTTCGAATCCTGGCCTGGGAAGATCCCACGTGCCACGAAGCAGCTGAGCCAGTGTGTACAATTACAAGCCAGCGATCTGGAGCCATGCACCCAGAGCCGGTCCTCTGCAATGAGAGAGGCTACTGCAATGGAAGACCCACACATGCCAAAAAAGAATAAAGATAGATGAAAATAAATGATGACCTGGAGGGGAAAAGATCTTCTTCCTCAATGATAGTTGTTATAATAATAGAAACCAACAATCATCAACTTGAGTGTCATTGTTCTGTTAAAAAAAGATTGTAAAAGATCTTTTACTTGTGAGGGTATCCATATTAGTGCAGATATTAATATAATGGGGCAAATGCCTGAAGGTATAAATATGAGATACAGCATGTGCTCTTTTTTTTAAAAGAATTATTTATTTATTTTTGGCCGTTCTGGATTCTCACTGCTGCCACAGGCTCTTCTCTAGTTGCAGGGAGTGGGGACTACTCTTTAGTTGAGGGGAGCAGGCTTCTTGTTGTGGTGACTTCTCTTGTTGTGGAATTCGGGCTCTAGGGCACACGGGCCTCAGTAGTTGCGGCACATGGGCTCAACAGTTGAGGTTCTGAGGCTCTAGAGCAGAGGCTCAATAGTTGTGGCTCACGAGCTTCATTACTCCACAGCATGTGGGATCTTCCCAGATCAGGTATCGAACTCGTGTCTCCTGCATTGGCAGGCGAACTCTTCACCACAGAGCTACCAGCGAAGCTCTAGCATGTGCTCTTTTGATGATGATTATCTTTCATCGTTTGGGTCAGTTGTGTAAATAATATCCAATAATCATCATCACTTTTGAATTCCCACAATGGACCTAGTTTGAAAAAACCTAATAGAATCTAGTACAAGGTAGTTATTCAGTAAATATGTGATCTTTTTATTTAATTTGCATTCTAGATAGTCCACGTATAGACATGTGGAGGTAACAAGAAGGATACTGTATAATCATTAGCTTTTTAGAGTTTACAATAAGTTTTCATTGATGTTATTATAGAATTAAAACCTAAATCCAGCATTTAATAAGCTAGTCAAGATTCTATTCTTTGGGTTTCCCTGGTGGTCCAGTGGTTAGAGTCCGGTTCGAATCCTGGCCTGGGAAGATCCCACGTGCCACGAAGCAGCTGAGCCAGTGTGTACAATTACAAGCCAGCGATCTGGAGCCATGCACCCAGAGCCGGTCCTCTGCAATGAGAGAGGCTACTGCAATGGAAGACCCACACATGCCAAAAAAGAATAAAGATAGATGAAAATAAATGATGACCTGGAGGGGAAAAAAAAAGATCTTCTTCCTCAATGATAGTTGTTATAATAATAGAAACCAACAATCATCAACTTGAGTGTCATTGTTCTGTTAAAAAAAGATTGTAAAAGATCTTTTACTTGTGAGGGTATCCATATTAGTGCAGATATTAATATAATGGGGCAAATGCCTGAAGAAACCTGGTCCTTTTCTCTTTTCCAAGCTCTGGGGTCCAATGTAATCTTAATCAAAACCTCCTAATAGAATCAAGATTCCAGCCTATACAGCTTTGTCTCCTCAATCATCGTTGGGTCCATCAGGAGCAGACTTCATATTCCTATCATCAGTTTCAGAGTCTCTGCCTTTTGTTTGGAACTGTCCAGACCAGAAGCTAATAATTTACACATTTGAGTAGCATTCCTGTTCTACGCTTTCTCCCCTAGAATAGGGTCAGAACTGAACCAGATTATAGCACCATCTGCTAGTCCATTTATCCATGGCATTCAGCCATTTTTCCTGGCACAGGCAAGAGACTTCAGAAGAACAAGACCTATTTTCTCCCTTATGCAAAAAAGAATTTTATTCCTTCTGCTGTACTATATCATTTAATGAGCATGAAGTAAAAGAAGGTAAATAAGAAGGTCTCATAATTCAAATGAAGTTAATTTACTCTGAAGTTGATTTTAGTTTCAGGTTTAACTGTTTTCCCTCCTACTTTTTCTTTTATTTTCAGGATCTCTTGATTATAAACTCTTCTCCATCTGGTGCTGCAACAATGAGTGGGAAATCCCTGCTCTTAAAGGTCATTCTCTTGGGTGACGGTGGAGTTGGGAAAAGCTCGCTTATGAACCGTTATGTAACCAATAAATTTGACTCCCAGGCTTTTCACACCATAGGGGTAGAGTTCTTAAATAGAGATCTGGAGGTAGATGGACGTTTTGTAACTCTCCAGATCTGGGACACTGCAGGGCAGGAACGTTTCAAGAGCCTTAGGACACCATTCTACAGGGGAGCAGACTGCTGCCTCTTGACCTTCAGCGTGGATGACCGGCAGAGCTTTGAGAACCTTGGTAACTGGCAGAAAGAATTCATCTACTACGCAGATGTGAAAGACCCTGAGCACTTCCCCTTTGTAGTTCTGGGTAACAAAGTAGACAAAGAGGATAGGCAAGTGACTACTGAGGAGGCGCAGGCCTGGTGCATGGAGAACGGAGATTACCCTTATCTAGAAACAAGTGCCAAAGATGATACTAATGTGACAGTGGCCTTCGAAGAAGCTGTCAGGCAGGTGTTGGCCGTAGAGGAACAGCTGGAGCATTGCATGTTAGGTCACACAATTGACTTGAACAGTGGTTCCAAAGCAGGATCTTCATGCTGTTAAAGGTAGGAAGCCTTTTAAAAAGTGTGCCCCAAATTGATCAGTCAGTAGTGTGAGAATCACTGTGCCCCTCTAAGAGTGCACACACATACAGAAGGATGAGAGATAAGGTTATGATTATGAATCAGAGCCTTTCAAATTGAAGTTGTAGAGTGATCTTAAAACGAGCTTTATCAAGCCAACCGTATTTTACATGATTACTGCTATTTCCTTCCTGTGTGTATCAGGACATTTCAGAAAGCTTTAGTCCTGAGATTTAAATATTTTTCAAATCACAGTTTAAAATTAGAACCCAACCGCATGAAGGAGCTAAAAAGCTACAGCTATCCCTTAAAGCGTTCCATTAATCAACTAACAAATGTCACCATTATCTCTTGCCAAGAAGATTCTGACGTGTCTGCCAAAGGGGGAAAAAAAAAAAAAAACAAGGTTCTGAGCCGTACTACAATAAAGATAATAATGCAAACTAGTATGTCCCAAGCTTGAATTATAAAGAGGTTGTAAAGATTAGGAATGCAAAAGTATAATAATGTACACTGCCTTGTTTAAATCCTTATGTATGGTTTTCTCCCATCTGAGCTTTTTAAAAAATATACCATCTCAATAAGATTAATGACTAATGACACTGGAAATTTATTATACTCCTTGTGTTTGAAGTAACAGGGTCCTAGTGAATGGATTCTGCTTCATTATGCCAACCACCCTTGAAAATAAATGGTTGGTCTGATTTCACTTCATAAGTCTACTTTTGCTGCACAGGGACATTGCTTCTCTGGCAACCTCATCAATTTAGCCATGCTGCTTAGTATATGACTTTGGATGCAGTGCACTCTGCTCATAATTTTGATGGCCCTTTAGTCTACCATACCGTGCCCTCAAGAGAAGCCTTCAGAACACATTGAAGGATGTTGGGCTTTTCTCATAAGGTTCCTTAACTTGAGTATTTATTGTAGAAGAAGGAACTGATTTCTTGTATGTTGCACTTTATGTTCAGCTAGCCAAACTAGGATATTGAAAGTAACAAGAGAACATGCTTTAACCCTGCATTAGAATGAACTCATAGTTAGAGATGTCCAGCAGTGGAATGAGCTACCTTAATAGTGAACCTCCTTCCAGTGAAAATATTCGAGATACTAGATAACCATCTGTTAAAACACCATAACAAGAATTTTTGTACTGGCTAGATGTTTGGTTAAGATCCCCTTCATCTCTAAGTTCTAAGAATCTTTCAGCTAAAAACTACGTTTAAGTGCCATGCTATAATTAGATATATCTTAAGACAACAGCTAAGACTATGGAAAGGGACCTTAAAATTTCTCAAACTATTCTGGGATCAGCATTTAACAGCAACTACATAGCTCTTTCTTTTGCTTTTGCACTATAGCAGAAATTATTCTTGAGCTCCAAGTAATCATTACATGCCCAATATAAACATCCTGAAGATACCATATTAACATACAAAACCAGTTCGTCAATGTTTGATTGCCATGACTGCCAGATGTATACTGTATTATGAATTTCAGTCTAGTTCTTCTCAGTTGATCTGTTTATCCTGCATAGCTTTTAATCTGTACTTTTACAACATCTGTGATAAAATAGTGATCCAAGGTAGTGAGGGACAGTTAGAAATGACCCCAGAAAGAGACCTAGGTTGGGAAGGGGACAGAAGCTTCCAAAGGAATATAGCCTAGAACTCTCCATTGTAGCCACATATGGAATAAGCCTTATAAGTGGGACCTTATGTGCTTTAAGAGCTCTGGGACTTTTGATCCACATTGATAAGTGGAAGATGATATTTTAACCCCATAATACTCAATATTTCCAATTTAAATATGATCCTGACCCCATTGTCCAACTAACTTTGATTCCAGAAATCAAAGCCAGAACTGGGATCCCACAGCTCTTAAGTATTGGTCTGTATCCTGCCTATGCCTGTAACTGGCCACACTGGTTTCCAAGTACTATGATCATTTTGCTACAATCATGTTAGAATGAAAATCTGTATGTCAGAACTGTTCATTGCTAATTTAATTGTTTTTTTTGGTGGGGGGCATTTCTATTGGTCTTTCATTTCCATCTTTTTTGTTCTTTGGCCTGTGTGGGCCTCCCATCACAGTGGCCTCTCTCGCTGCAGAGCACCAGCTCTGGGCGCATGCGCCCCAGGGTCCGGGCTCAGTAGTTGGACACATCGGTCCAGCCACTCCACGGCATGTGGAATCCTCCCAGGCCAGGGATCGAACCGGCGCCCCTTGCACTGCAAGGCAGTGTCCTTACCCACTGGACCACCAGGGAAGCCCTAGTTAATTGTAAGTGCATGAGACCTGGGACCTTCTCTTTCTACTTGCACCCTGCTTATAATAGTTTCTGTTTGTAGACCTCAGGCCTTCATAAAGACATCCATCCATTCACAAAAGTGCTTGTCACCATGAGAATGGCACGTGATCATTCAAGTATAACATTGCTTGGGTATCCCATTCACAGACCTCCTGTTCATCCAAGACAAATGTTAATTTTATTGACAGGTCAACTGAAGCCCCTTTTCCCTTAGCCATACCAGTTTTGTTTTTTACTAAATCACTACACAATATCTTAATGAAAACACAATATTTATTAAGTGAAAAAATAGTGGCATTTTGGTGAGTAACACTCAATGGAGTGCTGACGTAGGGTTTGGTTAAGATAAAAAAAAAAAAATAAAGAAAAACACCAAAGGCTGAAATCTTTTGAGTACCAGGAACCATTTAAATAGGCTTAGAAATTGTATACTCTAGATAATGTGCAGTGCAATATTTTCAGTAGGTGTTTTTTTAATGAACACTAGGTTTTTTGGAACAAGATGTTTCTAATTGGAACTACGCTGATTTTCAATGGCCCATTAAAACATATTCTATATGAGTATCTATTAATTTATTTTCATGTATTGGACTAACATTCAGGGGGCCTCAGATTCCATATGTCTTCAGTGGATTGATGAATTTCAGGTTAATTTGTGCCTGCCTCAGCCATCTCTACTTTACCCTGAGGTACTCCACAATCCTCTTGTTGCCGGTGCTGCTAATAACTCAAAATTGTGTATCAGATATTTTGTTTCAACTGTAAAAAAATCATCTGTGTTTAAAGTGAATAAAAAGTGCATTTTGAATAACCAGTATATAGTGTTTGTGCTTCTTTTTTTTCTCTTTCCCTCTCTGAGCAAGTGGTGAGTGTGACGGAGAGTACTCACCAACAAGTCTCTCTTTTAGGCTGCCCAACATGTGACTTCTGGGTCATTTGTTCACGTGGTACTGCAAGCAGCCACGACCTGTTGATCAGACAGATATTGTTCTACTGATCGGGAAACAAACTCAAAAGATTAAGGTGGGAAAGTTCCTTTTATTTTATGACAATTTTTAATCCATTAAGAGTATTTGGGCTAGAAATTGGATCCTGACTCTCCACTTTATTTCTTCATCATAATTTAAAACAAAACAAGGTCATCACAAAATAGAAACAGAACATACATATTCCCTTTATTTTCTTGACTAGTCTACTGTCTAGATCTTAAGAAAACTTGAAAATACAGGCAAAGCAAATCAGAAAGCAAAGGATAATGTTGTTAAATAGTCTGTTGCCTCTCACATATTGGACTTTAAAGAGGCTTGGATTAGCATGGATCTAGTGACTTGACTATCCAGTACATAGTGGTGGATTTTGCATTGTAGACACAAGTCTCTCCGTAGCACATAATTTCCTTATAGTGATTCCATCTGTCACAGATTTAGCTCTCTTCCCTCCCTCCCTCTATTTTTGCCTATTGCAACTTGGGCAGTCAAAATCACAAAGGAATAAAAATTTTTTGCCACATGTACTGTTTCCATTGCTAAGGATAACGAATCATTTAACAAATTATCAGACCGATCTCAGCTACAGCACCTGAAATCCTTTTGATTAGGCTAAAATGATATAACTTCAAGCCTAGAAGGTTATAAATTTATAAGCTCTTACAAAAGATTTGCTTATCCAAAACTGATACTGTAAAACAGAAAATTAGCTTTCTGTCTTTGCAGGTTTTCTTTCTTTTAATTTTTATGTATTTTTGGTTGCATTGGGTCTTCATTGCTGTGTGCCAGCCTTCTCTAGTTGCAGGAGGTAAGGGCTACTCTTCCTTATGGTGTGTGGACTCTCGTTGTGGTGATTTCTCTTGGAGAGCACAGGTTCTAGGTCTACAAGCTTCAGTAATTATGGCACACAGTCTCAGCAGTTGCAGCTTGTGGGCCCTCAGAGCATGAGCTCAGAAGTTGTGGCATATACTTGTGGTTAGCTGCTCCACAGCATGTGGAATCTTCTCCAACTAGGGATAGAACCCATGTCCCTTGCATTGGTAGGCAGATTCTTATCCACTGTACCACCAGGGAAGTCCTCTTTGCAGCTTTTCTACCTGATTTATAGCCCAGTGGGGAATCTCTTTCTCTTTATGTCTTAAGAAATAGTGTAGTTGGGGGAGGAGGGAAAATGGTTGAAGATAGTCAAAAAGTTCAAACTACCAGTTATAATATGCATAAGTACTAGAGATGTAATATACAGCATGATAAATATAATTAACACTGATCTATTTTATATATGGAAGTTGTAAAGAGCAAATACTAAGAGTGAGAGAGCAAGGAAGGAAGGAAAAGAAATAGTATGGATCCTCATTTTTTTGGAAATAATTTGGCTATAGTTGTTCCAGGAAATGGAACGTATGGAATAAATGGTTTCTCCTCAATTCTATAATTGAATTGTTAAAACACACTAGCAAAATTGAAGCACCAATCTGAGTAATGTCAGGCTGGGAATCGCATCTCTACTTTCATTTGAATTATGTGAAGTAGTTCTAATGGCAATATACAGATTTATTTTAACCTCAGTGATCCAGATAATCATTTCACTTTTTTATTTCTTTGTTATGGAGATACAGGATTCGTTACCACAGATTGCTTTTCTTACACTTGATTTTTAGGGCAAGTGCTACTGTGCTACTTTTGATAAAGTATTAATATATGTGCAGGCAAACTGGTCTCTTTTTGTTAGGCTAAAATGATATAACTTCAAGCCTAGAAGGTTATAAATTTATAAGCTCTTACAAAAGATTTGCTTATCCAAAACTGATACTGTAAAACAGAAAATTAGCTTTCTGTCTTTGCAGGCTTTCTTTCTTTAATTTTATGTATTTTTGGTTGCATTGGGTCTTCATTGCTGTGTGCCAGCCTTCTCTAGTTGCAGGAGGTAAGGGCTACTCTTCCTTATGGTGTGTGGACTCTCGTTGTGGTGATTTCTCTTGGAGAGCACAGGTTCTAGGTCTACAAGCTTCAGTAATTATGGCACACAGTCTCAGCAGTTGCAGCTTGTGGGCCCTCAGAGCATGAGCTCAGAAGTTGTGGCATATACTTGTGGTTAGCTGCTCCACAGCATGTGGAATCTTCTCCAACTAGGGATAGAACCCATGTCCCTTGCATTGGTAGGCAGATTCTTATCCACTGTACCACCGGGGAAGTCCTCTTTGCAGCTTTTCTACCTGATTTATAGCCCAGTGGGGAATCTCTTTCTCTTTATGTCTTAAGAAATAGTGTAGTTGGGGGAGGAGGGAAAATGGTTGAAGATAGTCAAAAAGTTCAAACTACCAGTTATAATATGCATAAGTACTAGAGATGTAATATACAGCATGATAAATATAATTAACACTGATCTATTTTATATATGGAAGTTGTAAAGAGCAAATACTAAGAGTGAGAGAGCAAGGAAGGAAGGAAAAGAAATAGTATGGATCCTCATTTTTTTGGAAATAATTTGGCTATAGTTGTTCCAGGAAATGGAACGTATGGAATAAATGGTTTCTCCTCAATTCTATAATTGAATTGTTAAAACACACTAGCAAAATTGAAGCACCAATCTGAGTAATGTCAGGCTGGGAATCGCATCTCTACTTTCATTTGAATTATGTGAAGTAGTTCTAATGGCAATATACAGATTTATTTTAACCTCAGTGATCCAGATAATCATTTCACTTTTTTATTTCTTTGTTATGGAGATACAGGATTCGTTACCACAGATTGCTTTTCTTACACTTGATTTTTAGGGCAAGTGCTACTGTGCTACTTTTTTTGATAAAGTATTAATATATGTGCAGTTTTTCTTTTTGCAAACTGGTCTCTTTTCCCCCATGCTTTATTGAAATATAATTGCCAAAAGTTGAATATACTTAAGGCATTCAGCTTCAGGATTTGGTATACACCAAAGTTACCTGAATCTCTACAAGTTAACATCACCAAATAAAGCTCTCATTTCTTTACTCTTTTCCTTTTAAGGAAAGGATAATGATAGAATCTAGGCATAAAGAATGAAACTGTGTGCAAAAACTGGTAAGCAAGTATCTGGCTTTTATTTTGCTCATGGATGTGGTGATGTTTGTAGGAGAGTTACTGTGGTTTTCTTTTTTTAAGGTGGTGAAGGGTTATTTCGTGCTTTCCTAGCTAGAATAAGTGTCTTCGCAGCTCAAGATGTGAGGGAATTGTCACCTTTAGTTATATAGGAACTGCTCTAGTGATCTATGTGTCTTCATAAATCACTTTGTCGTCTCCAAGGCAACACAGAGAATTTTGGTTTAGCCATATTTAAGTGCCCTTTTCAAAGGTGGGTTCTGTGAGTACAAGTATATATATTTTTGAGCACATACTCGGTTGAAATCTGTCAATTCCTTTCATGTTTTATGAATTATGGGCGAATCTGTAATGTGTAATGAGTCTCACTGTAACGCTCCTGAGTTTTAGTCAGACATGCCATATATCGTTATTCTACTTAATTGATTGATGAAAACGAATCGAGAAAGGCTGCCTTGATGAAAGAAACACCAGCTGTATTGATTAGAGTTAAAATGCAAATCATGCCTTCCTGTGGTACATTCGTGAGGAAGCAACAGGCTCATCTCTTCTCTTTCCTCTTTCTTCGTTCTTGGCTGCCTTAGAAACAACATGGCCGAGGATGTGTCCTGTAATATATTATTCAATATAGAGTCCGATGAACAACTGTTGGTATAACTTTTGAATTGTCTCTTGTTTCATTTGTCCTCAACAGGAAAACATCACCAGCAAACACTTCAAAAGTTTGTCTTTATTTTTTTCTGATTACAAAAGTCATACTCATGGTAGAAAACAAACAAAAACTGAAAGAACAAAAGAAACAGAAAAGCAAGATAAAGAAAATGAAACCTTTCTGTAATCTTATTGCTCTGAGATAATCATATATATATATATATATATATATTTTAGATTTATTTATTTTTATTTTGGGCGGGGGCCGGGTTGGGGAGGGAGGAGAGCGGGCGGGCCACTTCTGTTGGTCTTTCATTTCTCTATTTTCATCCGTCTTTGTTCCTTGGCTCCTGTGGGCCTCCCATTGTGGTGGCGTCTGTCGTTGCAGAGTGCCGCTCTGGGCACGTGCGCTCCAGAGCTCCGGCTCGGTAATTGGACACATCAGTCTAGCTGCTGCGCGGCACGTGGGATCTTCCCAGGCCAGGGATCGAACCGGTGCCCCTTGCAGTTCAAGGCAGTGTCCTTACCCACTGGACCACCAGGGAAGCCCAATCATATTTTTAAGTATTGCTTTTTAGTGTGTATGCATGTGTTTTAATACATTTATGTAATCAAGAAAATTGATATCGTATTGCACATACTGATTGTAATGTTTTTCACTTACCATAGATGACATTTTCCTCTAAGTCATTATATATTCTTCTAGAGATTATATTTAACACTTGAATAATAGTCTATCGAAGGCTTTGCCATCATACATGCAAGTACATGTCATCAGGGGATAGCTGGTGCTCTAAACTCCATTATTTGATTGAAGAATAAAGCTTTCCTTTGCTTCAGAAAAAAAAATGTATTCAAACACTTATTGCTAGACATTTAGGTTGTTTTCCAATGGTATCTTTTTTGCAAAATAAAGCAGTAGTGTATGTCCCTAATATTAATCAATTCATATCTCTATTTATTTCCTTTAAGTAAAGTTCTAGGTCAATGAGAATGAATATTTTTATGATTTTTAATATATATTAGCAAATTGCCCTCTAAAAGAAAATTTGTCCCAAATTACATCAGCAACAGTCAATTAAAGAAGGCCTGTTTCAATAAACACTCCATTTCTTATGGAATGTTATCTTCACAAGCCACATGTGCCTAATTTGATGAACAAAAAATACTCATGTTTTGATTTGTATTTCTTTCACTCTTTGCGAATAAATAGTTGTTCATGTGTTTATTGACTATATTTATTTTTCTTGAGTGAATGGCTCAGTCTAGTCCTTAGCCCATTTGAGGTGAAGAACATTCATTTTTGTTTCTTAGTGATTTCTAGAAACTCTTTTATATACATCTTATGGGCATTAATCTTTCATCGTATCTGCATTGCTGGTTTTCTGCAGCCCCATACCTATTCTGTTTTAATTTTGTTCATGATATTTTTTAAAAATGTTTAACGATTACGGAAAGGGTTAGTAGGGTGGTGGAGAGAGACATGCCTAGTTGATCTGTCCTTTGTTCTTGACCACATTTGAGTCTATGTGGTTATTTTTGTTTAGAAAGATTATGAGTCTAATCTTGTGCCATCGTGATAAAGAGCTAATAGAAGGTAAAATATTCATTTCCTCAACTTCTTTATCTGCATGATATCAAAAGGCTCGTTCCATTTAAGTTTATTGCTGTTATTTTAATGAATATTATTCGGACATCTTATACGAATACAGAAATAGTGACAGTTCAGTGTTCACCCACAAGAGGGCAATAAAGACCAGTTAGTGTTCAGAAGGAGATGAACCAGATGAGAACAGACTGAGCGGAAGGGGAGCCTAGAAATCATCTTCTACCTCTTCTTTATTTTATAGATGGGGAAAACTGGAATCCGAAGGGGTGAAATACCTTGCCCGTGGTCACAGAGCTGGCCAGTCAAGAGAGCTGAGTCCTAAGCATTTTCCAGATGACCATACTGTGATTTAGTTACACTGACACAAACTATAAGCACATACATTTTTTTTTCTGATTTTAAATTTGTTTTTGTCTTTTGAGGTAAGAATCACATAAAATTAACCATGTTAAAATGTATGATTCAGGGCTTCCCTGGTGGTCCAGTGGGTAAGGACACCACCTTGCACTGCAAGGGGCGCCGGTTCGATCCCTGGCCTGGGAAGATCCCACGTGCCAGTGGAGCGGCTGGACCAATGTGTCCAATTATCGAGCCGGAGCTCTGGAGCGCATGCGCCCAGAGCTAGTGCTCTTTTGGGAGAGAGGCCACTGTGATGGGAGCCCTACACAGGCCAAAGAACAAAGATGGATGAAAATAGATAAATGAAAGACCAACAGAAGTGGCCAGTATATATATATATATATATATATATATATATATATATATATATATATATATATATATATATATATATATATATAATTCAGTAGCATTTAGCATATTCACAGTGTTGGGATAACATAGATTTTTATTTTCTGAATTTCAAATGCCTGTTCTGCCACTTCCTGCGACCTTGCTGATCTTCAGTTTTTTCAGTCTAGGTACTGAGAAAATGTGTTCCTTAACAGGTTCTTGTGAGGGTTACCAGAAATAATATTCACAAGGGCCTAGCAACGTTCTCGGCACAGAGTAGATGAGAAATAAATTCTTTCTTTCCTTCACAATATTAATCAACTATTCCTCCCATCTAGGATGGATATATTTATTTCACATTAAGAACAGAAATACATTCCAGAGTAGTTTTTCTCTTCTCATGACTATTATTGCATTGTTTGTATTGAATTTTAAATATGCTCAGAGGTTTAAAATGATTTTTTAAAAACTATGCAACGTAGGTTCTTGTGATATAATTGGCAAAACATTGTAGTATAAATAGATGTAAAGATCCTCTTTAAGACAAACGAGTTTCTTAAAAGAATTTTTTAAAATGGAATATGATTCCAGTGAGGTGTAGAAAGCATGGTAATGTGTGCGCTACTTAATTTTGTTGTTGTTTGTGTAGTTTCTGTTTGTTTGCTTGTATAAGAATTTATTGGCAAGAAGATGGAGGAGAACCAACGAAAGTTGGCATTTGACATTATCCTCACACCAAATAACGACAAAGGAGGTTCCACTATAGTTGAAAGAGCCTAAAGACAATGAAGTAGCCTTGATTTGCTGCCTTGGAGAAGGACTTGCTCAGAGCAGGAGTCGTGAGCACCCAGTCGGGATCCTGACTTAGCCCTCCTCATGTGTGGCCAGTGCAAAAGAAAGACCTGAGGGAAAGTGATGTGTGCGCTAGTTTAGATCAAAGTTTGGAACTGATCCAATCCCATATCTTTATAGATAATAATACTGAGGAACAGAGAAGTTAAGCAAATTCCTGAAGGAATTCCTGTCACAACTAGCTAGTGACAGATCAGTACCCTTCACGATCTGGGGCCAGGATTTTTTTTTTCACCTTTTCCCCCAGCTTTATTGAGATATTATTACACTGTTTAAGGTATACATGATGACTTGATTCACTTAGCTATTTTGAAAGGTTTGCTATAATAAAGTTAGTGAACACGTTCTTTTTAAAAAATTTATTTTTCAATACCAAAAACATTTTTATTGGGATATAGCCAGTTAACAATTTTGTGACAGTTTCAGGTGAACAGTGAACAGTGGAGGGGCTCAGCCATACATATCCATGGATTCATTCTCCCCCAAACCCCCTTCCCACCCAGGCTGGTACATAACATTGAGCAGAGTTCCCTGTGCTATACAATAGATTTTTTGTTGGTTATCCATTTCAAACATGGTAGTGTGTGTACATGACTTTCCCAAAGTGCCCAATCATCCCCTCCCTCCTGCAATCATAAGTAGTGAACGCATTCTTCACTTCATGTAGTTACCATTTTGTTATGGTGAGAACATGAAACTCTACCCTCTTAAAGAACTTTCAAATATACAACACAGTGTTGTTAACTGTAGCTGCCATGTTGTATAATAGGGCTTCCCTAGTGGCTCAGTGGTAAAGAATCTGCCCGCAGCGCAGGAGATGCAGGAGCTGAGAGTTCAATCCCTGGGTAGGCAATATCCTCTGGAGTAGGAAGTGGCAGCCCACTCCAGTATTTTTTCATGGAAAACCCCATGAACAGAGAAGCCTGGCGGACTACAGTCCATGGGGTCACAGAGTCAGACATGGTTGAGTGACTGACCATGACAACACACAATAGATCCCCAGAACTTACCCATCTGATGTAGTTTGAAAGATGCAGAAGAGATAGTGATAGGGAGGAAATTAAACCATAGGGGCAGAGGAAGGAAAGGTAGGTAAGTTTCTAAACAGAGCAGGATTTAGGCTTCAGATGGTGGAAGAGGAAGAAATTAACAATAGCAAGCAGCTCTTTCCTGGGGGAAATATTGAGTCAGTCATGCCCTTACTATTCCTCCAAGAAAGTAACCCTAGGAACTACTGAGAAGCTATACCTCCCCACAGCATTTGCCGTACTGAACAAACAAAAACTACCAAAAATTGTTGTTGAAATCAGAGCTGTCAGGTTTGGTTAGCATCCCAAGTCTTTATAAGTCTGACTAAAAATTACCCAAATGACTAAAACCTAAGTGTCCCTAATAAACAGAGCAAGGAAAGAAATACCTCATGGAGAGATTTAAAGAAAAAATCCTGTCCTTCAATCCCATGTTATCCTCCTTTATTTTATGTAGGTACAATTAGAAAAAGTTATTGGCAATCAGTCGTAAAAACTGCTGTTAATTATATATCAGGTGTTAGCTTTTCTTATTGGCTGTATCTCAACCAAGTGAGCTTTCTGATCGAGCTTTCTGATCTGTTATTTTTTAGTTTGTCATGGCTGTTTGTTTCAATTTAAAAAATGGAACATAATAAATTGAGCTGAAGAATTATTGTGTCTGCATGATGCACATCTTTTGTTTTTCTAGAATACTTCTTTAGTTACAGTAACAAAAACTGATTTATCTAGCATTTTGTCAGAGGTTTTTCTTATCTGACATTTCCACACTCTGAATATTATGAGAATTAATGTTTGTAATGGTGACCCATAGGCATTGTAAGAGACTAAATAATTTATTGGAACATCAGAGAAATAAAATAAGGGATATTAGTGTTTGGTCTGTTCTGTAGTATGAAACACAGGCATTCCATATGTGATGTATATGGGTATAGTATACATGATAACATAAATCATAATGCTCTACTTACCTGAAGAATAAGAGCTTACCTGAAGAGTAAGACTAAGATGGAGAGCTTGTTTTCTTTCCTTCTTTCCTTCACCTTTATTTCCCTATATAATCATATTTCAAGAGTCATAGGTTATTTCTTCCCAATTTCACCAAGTGCCTGACAAGTGGCCATAGAATTAATGCTGGAATACTGCAGGGGACAGGAAATGCAACCATTTTACAATGCAGGTGATTACATTTTTGTAAAGATGGCACACACTTCCTCATATGGAGTCAAATTCCAACTTCTTATGACTTCCACTGATTAGTCCTAGGGCTATAAAAAACAAGTGTTTTATGGGTCCTTGTGTATGTATTCAACATATATGCAATGCACAGGAAGAGAATTAGACTTACATATTCCAAGTCTGAATTATTGAAGTCCAAAATAAAAAATGTCTCTTCGCTAAACTAAAAAAAGAAAGACAGAAAGAGGAACAAGTGTTTCACATGGCATAAACTTCTAGTAATTGGAAAAGAGCTCTATGTTTATGACTTGAAATATCCCCAGGTCCCTACGTAAAATATGGTATGTTTTAACTTCTCATTTTCACAATAATAAGTACATTTTTGTCCTGTATCTCGCCTGCACCAGGCACTATTCAATGTGTGGAGATGAGGAGGGTAAATGGGAAGCGGCAGGAGCAGAAGTTCAGGCAGAAGTAAAAGCACAAAAACCGTTTAATCCCTACTAAGGAATGCAGATGTATTTTGAAAGTAATAGGTAATGAATGAAATGTTTTTAAACAGAGGTGGGGAAACTCAAATTCATGTTATAGACATGCCAATGACGCCAAGAATGGCCCACAGAGCAGCAGGCCACATATAATAGAACCACCTGGAGACCTTATTAAAAATTCAAATACTTGAGCCCAACATGACTTGCTCAATTCAGATCTCTAGGGGGCTGTGCAGCCCAGGTACCTACCTAGCTATATCAAGTTTTCCCTCAGACTCTGATGCCCATGGTCTGAGGGCTAGGTGTTGAAAAGCCTCGGTGTCAGCAGTCAGAGAGTTTCCTTGTCCAGTGAAAGCCATTATGCATCCAGAACCCAGAGCCTGACCCGCCAAGGCACAAGGGTTCGGAAACACCCTGGCCCAGGGCAGGGACACATCTCGGCCCTCCTGCACCCTCTCCCCTTAATCATTGCTTGGCTGGAGCCTTCTTTCCCTGGACGTCAGGCCTAAGCGTCAGTCACCTCTTTGGACTTCTTTCCTGGCCTTCTCCTCCATCGGACAGGTGTTCACAACACCCGTCTATTGCCTTCTGTTTCCCAGAGCTCGCCATCTCACATCCATGTGTGCAGCTCCTCGTAAAGCCCCTCCCCTCCCCCGACTAGACCGTAGGCTAGACTGTAGGCTCCCCGAGGTGCAGGCCTGTGTGGTGCTCCTTGCTGAGCACCCCCACAGGGTGCTGAGCACTCCCACAGCACCTGGTCCAGGGCCAGGCGCAGGATAAGTGGCAGCTAAGTATTTGGACACAGATGCACGCATGGGTGCTCGGGTGGATAGACGGGTGGATGGCTGGATAGTGGGTGAGCGGAAAGATGAAAGGATGGCTGGGTGAACAGGTGGATGGGTGGGCCAATAGGTGGGTCGGTGGGTGGACGGATGCATGGGTAGGTGGGCGGAAGGATGGGTGCATGGATGGGGGGGGCCCTGGTGTCAGCCACAGGGCTGAGTGGCAGTGCTCGCTGGGGCCAGTCCTGCTTGCTCTGCTGGCAAGACTGCTCACAACACCATGGATGGCTGGAAGCCCGGGCCCTGTCTTGGTAGGCTCCCAAGTCTTGGCAGAATCATAGGTGACTCCCCAGATGGAAAGCAAAGAGAAGCCAAGGCAGCTAGGTCCGGGGTAAGAGGCCAGGCGAAGCAGCGCATTTCTGGCTGGCTGGCCGGGTACCCGGAGGCCGGAGGGGGAGAAGCCTGGCCTTGCTGCCCGCTTGCCCTGGCCCTGGCCTCCCCAGCTGTGGCTCCCCGGGATGGACACAAAGGGGGCAGAATTCGCCACCCCAAAGTATGTCTCTCTGGCATAAGAATTATTTTAGGCTGATTTTTCCCCCCTTGATTCAAATTTATTCATTTATTCTTGTCCCTTCTTTGTTTATTTATTATTCATTTGGCTGTGCCCTGTCTTAGTTGTGGTATGTGGGATCTAGTTCCCTGGCCAGGGATTGAACCTGGAACCCCTGCGCTAGGAGCAGAGACTGAACCACAGGGTCACCAGGAAAGTCCCATTTCTTGATTCTTCATTTAAGTGAGTTTGATTTCAGTTTTTACACAGTTTGGTCGTTTACTGCCACACATTGACCCGAATCCTCCATAGGTAGACACACATTCCGCCCCCGCCAAACTTCCCCTCCATCTGCCCACCCCATCCCACCCCTCCGGGTCGCCACAGAGCCCATGTCTGAGTTGCCCTCGGCCCCGAGAATCTTCCCCTCCCTCACCCCAACATCCACAAGACTGTTCTCCATGTCCGCCTCTCCACTGTTGCTCTGCGATTCATGTCTCAGCACCCTCTTTCTAGATTCCACGTATATGGGTCAGTGTGCAATCTGTATCTTCCTCTCTCTGACAGACTTCACTCTGTTTCATAGGTTCCAGATTCATCCACCTCGTTAGACCTGCTTCAAATGCATTTCTTTTTACGGCTGAGTAATATTTCATTGTATACATAGGCTGATTCGTTTTAAGAAACAGCAGACCAAGGAAGAGCTCTGGACACGCAGTGGAAGTTACTCTTTCGTAAGAGACGCTTCTTTACATTTCTAAGGAAAAGCTCCATTTGTAAGGGAGTCTCTCTGGATCAAGAAGAGAAGGGGGACTTAATCTCAAGGAACTCTTGTCGGTGGAGAAGGCACGCAGTTGTTAAATGTGCGTAACCATCCTCCCCTTGTTCACTGAGCTTTTCCTGAAAGCCTCCCATCGTTGGCCCTCCCCCACTGCGTCATCTCCTTTTTCAGCTGGAGATGCTAGCTCAGTTGGTGGCTTGGACCATTTTGGGGAGTTCACTCAATTTCCCTGGGTCTCTCCTGTGGATGCAGGCGGTACATAGGCTGCTGAGAGTTTTTCTCCTGTTGGTCTGTCTCTTTATTACCGGGCCGGGGGGCTCAGCCAAGAACCTAGAAGGATAGAGAGGAAATGCGTTGTCCTCCCTCACAGCCCTTACTCTGTCCCGTGCAGAGCCATGGCCAAGTCTCCCGGACGCCCGGGAGCAGGGCGCTCCATGGCAGTGTTCCCGGGACGCCTCGAACACGAGGAGGGCCCCCCGAGTGTCTGCAGGATGGCCCGTGTGATATGCACCCACCGTGCTCTGAAGGGCCGGTGCAGGCCACCTGCAAACCACGTCTCCTCACCACCAGAATGGCACGCTCCCTCTGGAAGCAAAAGCCAGTTCCCCGTGACAGACTCCGGAGGACGAGACTCTCCGGTGAGATGCCGGTAGCGATGCTGGACGAACGTGTCCCAAGGCTGTGAGCTGACTGCTGTATGCTTGGTGGCCATCTTTCCAGGGGGGCACTGTCGTTGGCCCCATGTTACAGATCAGAAGGCTGAGGCTCGGTCAGGCTAGGTGGGGTTGTCCCTGTCATGGGCCTGGGAAGACAGACGCTGAGCTGAGACGTGAGGCCGGCAGCCTGGCTCCAGAGCCCATGCCCCGAATCACCCCGCTCTATGTGCTGCTCCCCTTGAACAAGTGGCGACTCGGGCCCAGAGGAGCCGCGCCGTGTGCCCACGGTCACGCAGCCAGCTAGCGCTGAGCCGAAACCAGAAATGAGGTCTCCTGCCCCCACTCCGCTCTCTTTCCCGCGTGGCTCTGTCCCTCCAGGTACAAAGCGGATGGATCACTTGCCCTACTTTCGCGAGTGCTCGCAGCAGAGGCAGGGGCTGAGTTCTCTTCGTTCCGTGACTGTTTCTTGAACTGCTCAGCCCTCGGCCGTTCTCGGGCAGAGAGGCACGGTGGGCCGGGCCCTCTGTGTTTGTCCAGCGCCGTTCACAAGGATGATGGCCGCGACCGGCAGGCTGGTCACCCTGCAGTCAGGAGCCTGCCTGGGTGCATCCCCTCCCGACTCCCCGGCTCTCCCAGGCCCTTTGGGGACAACTCCCACCTTGGGCCCCACGTCTCCTCCTTCCCTCGGCTTTCTCTCCTGTTAGCAGTGGAGGCCTGGGCCAGGAGGGTCACCCCCACCCAGGGCTTTTAATGAGAAGTTTGTCATGCCCAGGCAGCAAAGATGAATAATTCAGTGAAGGAAGCTCAGGAAATCTTCTTTCAGAGAAGAATCACTTGACAGTGGGAGGGACAGAGAAGGGCTGTATCTTATTATGTGAGAGATGTGGCTGGAGCAACAGCCATACAGGAGAGGAAAACGAGGAGAAAGAAAGCGGTACTAGAGTCACTGACAGCATAGGCATTTGGTTACTGAAGATCAGAATTGCCTTTTTTTTAATTATAGCATTTTTTTTGCCTTTAAGTCATCATTTATTTTTCATCCGTCTTTGTTCTTTGGCCTGTGTGGGCCTCCCATCGCTGTGGCCTCTCTGGTTGTAGAGCACTGGCTCTGGACGCATGTGCTCCAGAGTGCTGACTCCTAATTGTACACACCAGCCCAGCTGCTCCTCGGTATGTGGGATCTTCCTGGGCCAGGGATTTAACTGGTGCCCCTTGCACTGCAAAGTGGACTCTTTACTCACTGGACCACCAGGGAAGCCTCAGAATTGCCTTTTTAAATGGTCCTCTGACTCCAATAAGAGGGTAAATGGGAACAGCGGCTGCAATAGCAGGAAGAGCCAAGAGGAGGCTATTGAATCATTCAAGTTTCAGCTGTAATGAAAGGAGAAAGGTAGAATGGATGGAAGGAAGTGAGAGTCATTTTTTTTTTTAAAACCTTTATTTTGCTTTTAACTTTTACAGAGTTTTGTTGTTTACAGATATGCATGTTCCCAGATTAGTCATATGTATATCCCCCTCTTCCCCCCCCTCCCGACCATCACACAGCACCCCTGAAGGACTGCTCAGCCCTCGGCCGTTCTCGGGCAGAGAGGCACGGTGGGCCGGGCCCTCTGTGTTTGTCCAGCGCCGTTCACAAGGATGATGGCCGCGACCGGCAGGCTGGTCACCCTGCAGTCAGGAGCCTGCCTGGGTGCATCCCCTCCCGACTCCCCGGCTCTCCCAGGCCCTTTGGGGACAACTCCCACCTTGGGCCCCACGTCTCCTCCTTCCCTCGGCTTTCTCTCCTGTTAGCAGTGGAGGCCTGGGCCAGGAGGGTCACCCCCACCCAGGGCTTTTAATGAGAAGTTTGTCATGCCCAGGCAGCAAAGATGAATAATTCAGTGAAGGAAGCTCAGGAAATCTTCTTTCAGAGAAGAATCACTTGACAGTGGGAGGGACAGAGAAGGGCTGTATCTTATTATGTGAGAGATGTGGCTGGAGCAACAGCCATACAGGAGAGGAAAACGAGGAGAAAGAAAGCGGTACTAGAGTCACTGACAGCATAGGCATTTGGTTACTGAAGATCAGAATTGCCTTTTTTTTAATTATAGCATTTTTTTTGCCTTTAAGTCATCATTTATTTTTCATCCGTCTTTGTTCTTTGGCCTGTGTGGGCCTCCCATCGCTGTGGCCTCTCTGGTTGTAGAGCACTGGCTCTGGACGCATGTGCTCCAGAGTGCTGACTCCTAATTGTACACACCAGCCCAGCTGCTCCTCGGTATGTGGGATCTTCCTGGGCCAGGGATTTAACTGGTGCCCCTTGCACTGCAAAGTGGACTCTTTACTCACTGGACCACCAGGGAAGCCTCAGAATTGCCTTTTTAAATGGTCCTCTGACTCCAATAAGAGGGTAAATGGGAACAGCGGCTGCAATAGCAGGAAGAGCCAAGAGGAGGCTATTGAATCATTCAAGTTTCAGCTGTAATGAAAGGAGAAAGGTAGAATGGATGGAAGGAAGTGAGAGTCATTTTTTTTTTTAAAACCTTTATTTTGCTTTTAACTTTTACAGAGTTTTGTTGTTTACAGATATGCATGTTCCCAGATTAGTCATATGTATATCCCCCTCTTCCCACCCCTCCCGACCATCACACAGCACCCCTGAAGGATCTCCTTTTCTCACAGAGCAATGACTAGAGCTATTTTCTTCACTTATGATAGTACAGGCCTTCATGCTACTTCCTTTACGCCTCCCACCTTCTGTTCCTTCCCCACAATGTCCATATGTCCACTGTCCATGTCTGTCTTTCTGTCGCTTCACTGCGTGTGCCATCATCACCATCCTACTAGATTCCATATATATGTGTTAATATACTGTATTTGTCCTTCTCTTTCTGACTGACTTCATTTTTTATGATAAGTTCTAGATCCAGCCACCTCATTAGGGCTGATTCTTCTGCATTTCTCTTTACAGCTGTGTAGGATTCCATTGTATACATGTACCAGAGCTTTTGTATCCATTCGTTCGTCGATGGGCATCTAGGTTCCTTCCATGTTCTAGTTATTGTATAAAGAGCTGCAATGAACATTGGGGTACAGGTGCTTCTTTCAGATTTGATTTCATCAGGGTATAAGCCTAAGAGTGGGATTGCTGAGTCATACGGTGCTTCTATTTTTAGTTTTTTAAGAAATCTCCAGACTGTCTTCCATAGAGGCTGTATCAATTTGCATTCCCACCAGCAATGCAGAATGTTCCCTTTTCTCCACACCCTCTCCAGCATTTATTGTCTGTTGACCTGTGGATGACAGCCATTCTGACGGGTGTGAGGTGATATCTCATTGTAGTTTTGATTTGCATTTCTCTAATTATTAGTGAGGTTGAGCATTGTTTCATGTGCTTTTGGGCCATCTGTATGTCATCGTTGGAGAGGTGTCTGTTTAGGTCCTTTTCCCATTTTTTGATTGGGTTGTTCTTTTTTCCAGAGCTGAGCTGTCTGAGTTGCTTGTAGATTTTGGAGATTAATTGTCTGTTGTTTCATTTGCTATGATTTTCTCCCACTCTGTGGGCTGTCTGTTCAGCTTTTTTGTAATTTATTTAGCTGTACAAAAGCTTTTAAGTTTCATTAGGTCCCACATGTTCATTTGTCTTTTTAGTTCCACTATTCTAGTAGGTGGGTCAGAGAAGATCTTGCTTTGATTTATGTCCTTGAGGGTTTTGCCTATATTCTCCTCTAAGAGTTTGGTGGTTTCTGGCCTTACATTTAAGTCTTTAATCCATTTTTTTTTAAAGATTTATTTATTTATTTATTTTGGGTGGGGGTCAGGTTGGGGAGGGAGGGGAGAGTGCGGGCCACTTCTATTGGTCTTTTCACTTCTCTGTTTTCATCCGTCTTTGTTCTTTGGCTCCTGCGGGCCTCCCATCGCGGCGGCCTCTGTTGTCGCGGAGCGCCAGCTGTGGGCGCATGCGCTCCAGAGCTCCGGCTCCGCTATTGGACACATCTGTCCAGCCGCTCCGTGGCACATGGGATCTTCCCAGGCTAGGGATCGAACTGGCGCCCCTTGCACTGCAAGGCGGTGTCCTTATCCACAGGACCACCAGGGGAAGCCCTCTTTAATCCATTTTGAGTTGATCTTTGTGCATGGTGTCAGGGTATGTTCCAACTTCATTTTTTTGCATGTAGCTGTCCAATTTTCCCAGCACCATTTGTTGAAGAGGCTGTCTTTGTCCCATTTTATAGTTTCTCCTCCTTTGTCAAAAATAAGGTACCCATAGGTAGGTAGGGTTTATCTCTGGGTTCTCGATCTTGTTCCATTGGTCGATATTTCTGTTTTTGTGCCAGTACCATACTGTCTTGAGGATTGTTGCTTTGTAGTAGAGTCTGAAGTGGGGGTGGCTGATCCCTCCAGCTCCATTCTTCTTCCTCAGGATTGCTTTGGCTATTCGAGGTCTTTTGTGTTTCCATATGAACTGTGTTACTCTTTGGTCTGGTTCTGTGAAAAGTGTCAATGGTAGTTAGTTGAATAGGTATTGCATTGAATCTGTAGATGATATTTGGTAGTATGGTCATTTTCACAATATTGATTCTTCCGACCCAGAAACATGGAATATCTCTCCATCTGTTTAAGTCTTCTTTAATGTCTCTCATGAGTGTCTTGTAATTTTCTGTGCACAGTTCTTTTGTTTCTTTGGGTAGGTTTATTCCTAGATATTTGATTCTTTTGGTTGCGATGGTGAAGGAGATTGCCTCTTTGATTTTGTTTTCTGATTTTTCATTGTTTGTGTATAGGAATGCCAGTGATTTCTGTATATTGATTTTGTATCCTGTGACTTTACTGAATTTGCTGATTAACTCTAGTAGTTTTGTAATTGTGTCTTTGGGATTTTCTATGTATAATATCATGTCATCTGCAAATAGAGAGAGTTTGATTTCTTCTTTTCCAGTCTGGATTCCTTTGATTTCTTTCTCTTCTCTTATTGCTGTTGCTAGAACTTCCAGGACTATGTTGAATAAGAGTGGTGAAAGTGGACACCCTTGTCTTGTTCCTGATCTTAGGAAGTGCGAGTCATGAAGGCAGAGTCTTAGGATGGTCTTCAGTTTCTGAGCTCTGACCTCAGAGCAAACTCTAATTTGTTATTTCCTGAGTTCTGACCTCAAATCAAATGCTAATTTTGTTAATTCTCGAGCTCTGACCTCAGAGCAAACTGAGATCAGGGCAAACTCGAATTTGTTAATTCCTCTCAAAAATGTGTCATGTTGGTTGCCTTTGGCACACCACAACTGCTTTCCTTACCAGCACAGGATCTAGTGATAGCTTATGTCCTGGCACATAGAAGGAAGGCGGGGCAAGATCTGAGTGGCAAGGTATCTTCCACCTTCCCACTATTCCTTCCCCAGGAATTTCACTGCTGTGGAATTTTCTTGATATATTCAATTCCTGCTAATTCAACCTAAAATTACATTACCTTTCTTTGTAGTTGTACCAAGCTTTATTCCTTTTCTCCTTCCTTTCCTCACTTTTTTTTTCCTTTTCCTTTCTGCAAATAGTTATTGCCTGGCATTGGGCTAGGTATAAGGAACTCATTCTTCTTATTTTTTTTTTTTTTTGGCTACTTCTATTGGTCTTTCACTTAATCATTTTCATCCATCATTGTTCTTTGGCCCGTGTGGGCCTCCCATTGCAGTGGCCTCTGTTGTCGCAGAGCACCAGCTCTGGGCGCACATGCTCCAGAGCTCTGGCTCAGTAATTGGACACATCGGTCCAGCCACTCTGCAGCACGTGGGATCTTCCCAGGCCAGGGATCGAACTGGCGCCCCTTGCACTGCAAGGCGGTGTCCTTACCCACTGGGCCACCAGAGAAGCCCTGACAGGTGTTTTTATTTATTTATTCATTGACAGGTTTAACGTGTAGGTCGTTTATTTATTTTTTTACCTTTGTCATTGATCAAATTTTTGAATAGGATGGACAGAGCCTTTCAGGTTGACATCAACCCACTATTTGGCACTTTTATGTTACAATCACTCAACTTACGACAGACCCAGCTAATTCTATCATTCAATAATCAATATGTTTTTCACATGCAAAACTATCATGAGGATTTCCAGTTAAACTTCCTCTTGGAATCTGGATATATTCTCTTATTACTTTGTCATAATTGGAGCTGAGCAACCTTCAAGAGTCTATCTTGGGGCTTCCCTGGTGGTCCAGTGGGTAAGGACACCGCCTTGCAGTGCAAGGGGCGCCGGTTCGATCCTTGGCCTGGGAAGATCCCACGTGCCACAGAGCGGCTGGACCGATGTGTCCAGCTACCGAGCCAGCGCTCTGGAGCGTGTACGCCCAGAGCCAGTGCCCTGCGACAACAGAGGCCACCGCAATGGGAGGCCCACACAGGCCAAAGAACAAAGATGAATGAGAATAAATAAATGAAAGACCAATGGAAGTGGCCAATAAATAAATAAATAAACCTTAAAAAAAAAGAGTCTATCTTGATTGTATGCATCTAACAATCAAGCCCCAAAATACATGATGAAAAAACTGACAGAATTGAAGGAAGAAATAAACAATTCAATAATAATCACAGGAGACTTCAATACTTGACTTTCAGCAATAGATAGAACAACTAGACAAGTGATCAATAAGGAAATAGAAAACTGGAATGACACTATAGACCAAGTAGACTTGACAAAGCATCTATAAAAACTCAAACCAAGACATTTTCTTCTCCAGTGCAGAAGGACCATTTTTCAGGATAAATAATTTGCTATACAATTATATAAGTCTCAATAAATTCAGAAAGGTTGAAACTATACAAAGAATGTTCTCTGATCATAGCAGAATGAAATTAGAAATCAGCAACAGAAGGAAATTTGAGATATTCACAATGATGTGGAAATTAAACACTACTCACTTTAATAATCAATTGATAAAAGGAAAAATTACAGAAAAATTAAGAAATATTTCAAGATGAGTGAAAATGAAAGTACAAAATGCCTAAGCAGGGATTGCAATAAAAGCCATGCTTAGAGGGAAGTTATAGCTGAAAACATCTATATTAAAAGAAGAAAGATCTCAAATCAATAGCTTAACTTTTACCTCAAAAAACAAGAAAGAGTAAATAAGAAATAAAACAAGGAGAAATAAGGAAATAACAAAGACTAGAGTCCAAATAATTTAAACTGGGAATATAAAAACAGCAAAAACAATACACAAAAAGTTGGTTCTTTGAAAAGATTGAAAAAGCTGACCAAACTGCTGACCAAGAATAAAAGAGCAAAGCCTCAATTTATTAAAATCAAGAACCAAACATAATATTACAGAAATTTTTAAAAGAGTATAGAGGAAACTATGAACAACTCTAGGTCAGTAATTTAAATGTGATGGACACATTTCTAGAAAGGTACACACTGCTAGAACTGACTCAAGAAAAAGTAGCAAATCTGAATAAATCTATCACAGGTAAAGAGACTGAATTAGTAATTAAAAAAAACTTCCCATGAAGAGAAGCCGAGGACCAGATGGCTGTAGTAATGAATTCCACTAAACTTAAAAAAAAAAATTAACACCAATCACTCACAAATAATCTCCAAAATAGAGGAGGAAGGGATACTTCCCAGCTTATTCTATGAGGTCAATATTATTACCCTGATACCAAAATCAGATAAAGAATCATGAGAAAATAAAATACAGACCATTCAACTCTTATAAATATAGAAACAACCTCAGCAAAATACTGGTAAACTGAGTCAAGCAGCATATAAAAATGATCATATGCCATGACCAACTAGGGTTTATCTCAGAAATGCCAGGCTGGTTCAACATACAAAAAACATTACAATATGTTATAGAATAAAGTAAAAACACATGATCACTTTAATACAAAATTGAACAATGACAAAATTGAACACCCTTTTATGATAAAATACACACACACACACCACTTAACAAACAGAATACTAGGGAGCTTCCTCATCCTGATAAAAAAAAAATCTGTGAAAAATCTATAGCTAACATCATACGTACAAGGGAAAGACAGAATGCTTTTCTCCTCTGTAATCAGGAACGAGACAAGATGTCCACTCTCCAGTCTTTTTCATTATGAAGTTCTAAACTTCCCTGGTGGCTCAGTGGTAAAAGAAACCGTCTGCAATGCAGGAGACCCAGGTTTGATCCCTGGGTCAGGAAGATTCCCTGGAGAAGGGAATGGCAACCCACTCCAGTATTCTTGCCTGGAGAATTCCATGGACAGAGGAGCCTGGAGGGCTACATGATATCGGATCACAAAGAGTCAGGCACGACTGAGTGACTAAGACTTTCACTTTCATTGAAGTTCTAACCAAGGAAATCAAGTGAGAGCAAGAAATAAAAGTCTTCCATATTGGAAAAGAAGAAATAAGATTATCTTTATTCACAGATGACATACTATTGCTGTTTAAAATTTTAAGGAAATCCAAAAAAAAAAAAAATACCCACTATGGGCTAATAAACAAAGTCCAACAAAGTTACAAGTTACAAGATCAACACACAAAAATCAGTTGTATTTCCATATACTAGCAGTGGTTAAACCAAAAAGGAAGTTAAGGCAATTTCATTTATAATAGTATCAAAAAGAATAAAACACTCAGAAACAAATTTGACAAAAAAAGTCTGAGACTTGTACTCTGAAAAATACAAAACACCAATGAAAGCAATTAAAGATATCTTGTGCTTATGAATTGGAAGACCTAATAATGTGAAGACAGCAATTCTCCCCAAATTGATCTACAGAATCAACATAATCCCTAGCAAAATCCCACTGGCTTCTTTGCAAAAATGGGCAAGTTGGTGCTGCAGTTGATGTGGAAGCACACAGGATGCAGAGCAGCTAAAACAGTCTTGAAAACAGAGAACAAAGTTGGATGACTCGCCTTTCTGAATTTCAGAACTTATTACAAAGCTATAGTAATCAAGACAGGGTGGTAATGACATAACAATAGACATATAGATTAATGACATAGAATTGAAAGCCCAGAAATAAATCCTTACATTCACCATCAGTTGGTTTTTAGCAGGGGTGTCAGGATAATTCAAGGGTGAAAAAATGATTTTTTCAACAGATTGTGCTAGGACAACTGGATATTCACATAGAGAAGAATAGAATTGCATCTCACACAATACACAAAAAATACAGTAAGTCCTCTACGTATGAATGAGTTCAGTTCAAAAAGCACACTCATAAATCCAACAAAGTTGGCCTAGGTACTAAACTAACACAATCATCTAAACAGTACTGTACTGTAATAGGCTTATAATACTTCTACACAAATAATACATAAAAATAAACAAGCAAAAAAAAATCAAGAAAAAAAAAAGCACAAAAAATAAAGAAGACTTTTTAATCTTACATGACCTTATCTTGAAAAGTACATTAGTACAGTACAACTGCTGACATACAGAGGCTAGCATGGAGTGAACAGGCAGGAAGAGTTATTGTCTGGATGAGGAAGAGAAAGTGGGAGATGGTAGAGCTGGAAAATCTTGAGCAACAGGAAACAGAAGGCAAGCTGCAATTTCACTCATGCTTAATGTTGATGGAATGCATGTTCACATCTTTGAAAGTTTGCAACTTGTTCATGCGTAGGGGAATTGCTATAATTCAAAATAGTTCATAGATGTAAATATAAGATTTAAAACTACGCTGACCTAGAGAACAAATGGATGGATACTGTGACGGGGGGAGGGGAGAAAGAGGGATGAATTGGGAGACTGAGATTGACATATATACTGCTATATATGAAATAGATAATTAACAAGAACCTATTATAGCACAGGGAACTCTACTTGATGCTCTCTGGTGACCTGAATGGGAAGGAAATCCAAACAAGAGTATATATATATATATGATTAATTTTTCTGTACAGCAGAAAGTAACTTTGTAAAGCAACTATCCTCCAATAAAAGTTTTTTTTTAAAGATTTTAAACTACAAAACTCTTAGGAGGAAACATAGGTAAAAATTTGTGACCTTGGATTATGCAAGGATTTCTTGGATAATAATAACAAAATTAAGAGCATTAAAGGGAAAAATAAGTTAGACTTCTTCAAAATTAAAGACTTTTTTGCTTCAAAACTACCATCAATAAAGTGAAAAAGCAACTCAGAGTGGGAAAAAATCCTTGAAAATCATGTATGCGATAAGAGATTTGTAACTGTTATACTTTATATAGTACTCTTACAACTCCATAATAAAAAGGCAACCCCAAATAACCCAATTTGTAAAAGGGCAAAGGATCTGAATAGCTATTTCTCCAAAGATGTGAAAATAGCCAATAATTATACATATACAATAAGCATATGAAAAATCCTCATCATTAGACAACAGGGAAATACAAATCAAACTATAATGAGATACTACTTCACACCCACTAAGATAGCTATAATCAACAAATTAAATAATAATAAGTCTTGGGAAAGATCTGGAGAGATCAAAACTTTGATACATATCTGTTGGGAATATAGAATGTTCCAGCCACTGTGGAAAACAATCTGGTGGTTCCTTAAAAATTTAAACATACAATTATTACATGATTCAGCAATTCTAGTGGTAGGTATATATTCATAAGAATTGAAAACATATGTTCTCACAAAAACTTCTATAGTAACATTTACTGAAGCATTACTCATACTAGCCAAAAAGTGGAAATAAACTCAAATGTCCATTAATTGAAGATTAAATAAAATGTGGTATATCCATACAGTGGAATATATATTATTTGGTAATTAGATGTATTACTCAACAATGGAAGATATTTTATTGGTCAAAAAATAACAAAGTACTGATATATGCTACCCCAAATTATTATTTTGGTGAACCCCAAAAATATTATGCTAAAAAATATTATGTTAAGGAAAAGAAACCAATCTTGAAATACCACGTACTGTAGGTTACTATTTACATGAACTATCAAGATTGACAAATTCTTAGAGACAGAAAGTAGATTAGTGATTGCCTGGGGCTGGAAGGATAAGGATGAGAAAATAGGAAGTGGATGCTAATGGATATGGGCTTTCTTTCGGGGATGATGCAAATGTTCTAAAATTGATTGTGGTGATGGTTCCACAACTCTGTGAACACACTAATTACCAATGAGTTGTACACTTTAAATGGGTCAGTTACTTTTCTCCATAGAGTTGTTAAAGAGTAATCTATCACACACTGATAGCTTGGGGTATGAGTTTATTTTCACATCAAACTGCAAAGAAAAGAAGAAGCAAAGAATAGTGGGAAAAAATCCTTGAAAATCATGTATGCGATAAGAGATTTGTAACTGTTATACTTTATATAGTACTCTTACAACTCCATAATAAAAAGGCAACCCCAAATAACCCAATTTGTAAAAGGGCAAAGGATCTGAATAGCTATTTCTCCAAAGATGTGAAAATAGCCAATAATTATACATATACAATAAGCATATGAAAAATCCTCATCATTAGACAACAGGGAAATACAAATCAAACTATAATGAGATACTACTTCACACCCACTAAGATAGCTATAATCAACAAATTAAATAATAATAAGTCTTGGGAAAGATCTGGAGAGATCAAAACTTTGATACATATCTGTTGGGAATATAGAATGTTCCAGCCACTGTGGAAAACAATCTGGTGGTTCCTTAAAAATTTAAACATACAATTATTACATGATTCAGCAATTCTAGTGGTAGGTATATATTCATAAGAATTGAAAACATATGTTCTCACAAAAACTTCTATAGTAACATTTACTGAAGCATTACTCATACTACCCAAAAAAGTGGAAATAAACTCAAATGTCCATTAATTGAAGATTAAATAAAATGTGGTATATCCATACAGTGGAATATATATTATTTGGTAATTAGATGTATTACTCAACAATGGAAGATATTTTATTGGTCAAAAAATAACAAAGTACTGATATATGCTACCCCAAATTATTATTTTGGTGAACCCCAAAAATATTATGCTAAAAAATATTATGTTAAGGAAAAGAAACCAATCTTGAAATACCACGTACTGTAGGTTACTATTTACATGAACTATCAAGATTGACAAATTCTTAGAGACAGAAAGTAGATTAGTGATTGCCTGGGGCTGGAAGGATAAGGATGAGAAAATAGGAAGTGGATGCTAATGGATATGGGCTTTCTTTCGGGGATGATGCAAATGTTCTAAAATTGATTGTGGTGATGGTTCCACAACTCTGTGAACACACTAATTACCAATGAGTTGTACACTTTAAATGGGTCAGTTACTTTTCTCCATAGAGTTGTTAAAGAGTAATCTATCACACACTGATAGCTTGGGGTATGAGTTTATTTTCACATCAAACTGCAAAGAAAAGAAGAAGCAAAGAATAGCTAGTCATTTCCCAGTAAAGCAAAGGCTATGTTAAGGTTCATTTCTACAGAGCCACTTAACTAGATTTTATTTACCCTTGACATATATCAGACACTCTATATATACAACCAGAAAAATTATAAGCATCTTCAAAAGCAAAGGATTCTCTTGCAGAGCAACTATTTATTTGTTTAATTTGGAACCTCAGGTGGCTGAGAATTGAGTTGATCATACTCCTCAGTTCTTAATTAATTTTTGTCTCATTCCAGCCAACGCCTCTCTCTCCCTGTCTTTCTGTTTTTCCTTCTTTCATGATTCCTACCCCCAAATCCCTCTCCCACCCCAGGCATCAACCCTAATGTATTTAATAGTCTTAAATATGTTTGTATCTTCTTAAATCATGTGCTGGTGTTTTATATACTACTTATTTTTTAGCTGTTTATTTTTAAAAATTCTTTATTTAAAAGGTTTTACAGAGTTTTGCTGTTCACAGACATGTATGTTCCCAGATCAGTCATATGCATATCCCTGGTCCCCACCCGCCCAGATCCCCCCATCCCACCCCTCCGGACCATCGCCCCACACCATTGTAAGCACTCCTATTCCCTTAGCACAATGACAATAGCTATCTTTTCCACACATGATAGTATAGGTTTCCATGTTACTCCCTCCATGCCTCCCCTTCCCTATTTCTTCCCCACAATGTCCCTATGTCTATGCTCTGTCTATTTTTCTATGAGTTCACTGCGTGTGTTGTCAAGACTGTCCTACTAGATTCCATATATGTGTGTTAGTATACTATATTTGTCTTTCTCTTTTTGACTGACTTCACTTTTTATGATAGGTTCTAGAGCCAGCCACTTCATTAGGACTGAGTCTTCTGCATTTCTCTTAACAGCTGAGTAGCTGTTTATTTTTTGATAAAGCTTGTTCTACACTTAGTGCTTACATACTTTGCACAGTGGCATTTATGCTGTGAGTTTCTTCCTCATAGTGAAGAATGGGTGTTCCAAGTTATGATTAGCCTTTTCTGACCCTCAAATCCTGTTCTCACTAATCTCACTTTGTCCTGAACATACTGTCTTCCCAGGACAAACAGGAAAATTTTGTTATATAAAATGCTTTTTAAAATATGCTTATCCATTTATTTATTTTTAATTAATTTTTATTGGAGTATAATGGTTTCACAATGTTGTGTTTCTCGCTGTACAGAAAAATGAATCAGCTATATGTATACACATAGCCCCACCTTTTTGGATTTCCTTCCCATTTAGTTCATCACAGCACTGAGTAGACTTCCCTGTGATATATATTGTCTATTTTATATATAGTTTCAATACTATATATATATGTCAATCCCAACCTCCCAATTCATCCCACACCCCTCCCTTGGTATCCATACATTTGTTCTCTATTTCCGTGTTTCTATTTTTGCTTTACAAATAAAATCATCTATACCATTTTTCTTCCCAGGTGGCTCACTGGGTAAAGAATCCATCTGCTATGCAGGAGATAAAGGATACCCAGGTTCAATCCCCGGGTCAGGAAGATCCCCTGGAGGAGGGCATAGCAACCCACTCCAGTATTCTTGCCTGGAGGATCTCACAGACAGAGGAGCCTGGTGGACTACAGTCCATAGGGTCACAAAGAATCCAACACAACTGAAGTGACTGACCACATACACACACATACTATTTTTCTAGATTCCACACGTGTGTGTGTGTGTGTGTGTGTGTAATGCTTTTCTTAATTTTAAAGTTCTGATCCCCTGTGATAGGATATATCCCTATGCTGAGAGGGCCATAGACCAGAGGTTAAGTGCAAAGAGTTTGGAATCTGACTGCCTAGGTTTAAATCATGCCAGAGGCTGGAGGTGGGGAGAGGAAATAGGGAGGTGTTGGTCAAGGCTACAGTGTTTCAGTTATATAAAATAAAGACGTTCTGGAAATCTATTTTACAGTACAGGGCCTATGATTAACACTGCTGGGTTGTACAGTTAAAATGTTCCTGAAAAGGTAAATCTTATGTTATATTCTTACTGCAAAAGGAGAAACAACGCAAAACAAAATAGGCAGAGAAAACTTTTGGCCGTGATGCTAGGTTTATGGCATTGAGAATGATGATGGTCTCACAAGATATACTTATTTCCAAACACATCAAGTTGTGGTGTAATAAATATCTACTGTTTTTGTATGTCAGTCATGCCTCAATAAAGTGGTTCAAAAAGTTTTAGTTCCATCAGCTTGTAACTTGGGCAATGTACCTAACCTGTATTTGTGCTTCAGTTTCTTCATCTTTATTATCAATAATAATAGTACTGACCTCTGGGTTATTACGAAACTTGCATGAGTTCATATCTGCAGAGTACGAAGAATAATGCTGGTCCACAACAGAAGCGACATGTGCTTTCTGTTATTATATTCCCAGGTTGTTATTCATGTTACATGATTGTCTGGTGAAGCAGGGAATTTCTTTATATGCCAGTAGGATGAACAGAATAAAGGAAACAAATATAGAGAGGTTCAGGCAGGTTTGTCAGTGACTGTTAGAAAACCTGTCACCAATTAACAGAAACTAGGTACCTAAGAAGGTGGTACACCAACTGGTAAGGAGAACTCTGAGCCATACTCCTAGGAAGGAACTGGAGTTATAAGTTGCCGTTGTAGTGATCCAAAACTGGGACAATTTTACTACACTATAGAGGAGGGTCATGACTATCAACATAGGGAGTCAGAGCAAAACTCACCCCTGGGGACTTTAATGTACCCACCCAGAAAGCCCAGGAAGGCAGAGGTGGGGGAAATGAGGCTGAATTCACTCCTTTGGTAACCCTGTTTTAAAGCAGTAATTTCAAGATATTTTAGAAGTGAAAATTATTGCTTCTTTTATTTTAGTCTAGTATCATCATGTTTTCCTAAAAATGTGTGGTATATGCCTTTAAAAATTAAATTGCATTAAAATCTTTTTAATCTTTTTTGTATTCCTTGAAACAATTGTAGAACCCCAGGATGTGGAGAACAGCCTTGCGAATTAGTTCCCTTTGGCTCTTATTATGGAAAGAAGGGCAATGAACAATATACAAGCCTTCTTAACTTGTGAAAATAAAAACATTGGGCATGGAGCCATTTTGATTCAAATTTATATGTTTTCCTTGAAGTGTTTTCCACATAGGGTACTTTCCAGGATAATGTATTAAAAGTGGCAAAGAGCCTGGAGTTCTTCTAAGGGTTGGAATATCGAATATGCTAAGGTCTGGTTGAGAGATGTTAGTTCACCATACTTGAATCCATGAATTAACTCACTACCAAACCACTTGTAAGCCCTGTCTTTTAAAAGTTTCCATATTCTGGAGTTTGAGACTGGAGGGGAAAAAACAGACCAGACCTAGAACTGTTTCTTTCTTCATCTTTCATTCCCAACCACCTTGTGGCAGCTCCACAGGGGAAAGAGCAAAAGAGAATCCAACAAATAAGAGGCTGTTTTGGAATGGTTTCACAGCTCAGAAATGAATTAAATTACTAAAGTAGTTGAATGTGCTCCAGAAAAGCATCCAAAATGCAACATCAGTAATCATAATGAGTTTGCATTACTCCACCATTCAAATAAGGCACAGCTATTTTTGATACAGAGATTGCAAAGAAATATCTCCACTGTTGCCTTCTGGATAAATATAGTACAGTGAATGACACCCACAAAAACATGCCCATAGTAAACATAGTCACTGTTGTGTAGGACTGCTTTTCAAAAACACGCTTTAGTATAGGTCTCTGACATCACAGAGCAGAGCAGTTTACTAAAAGGAATTCTGCGTGGGTTCACATGAAATGATTCAAGTATGTTGTCACCTCTTGGTCTGGTTTAAATCACAAAGATTTAAGATTAAAGACTCTAGAGTGAAACAGTTCTCGAGGCTTTGCTCATCTATCCACATACAGGTGGGGGAGAAAATGGCAGCATTTCTTCAAGGAGGCACCATATCCATCTGAACACCAAGGATTGTCATTAGAATAAATGAATGAATATCTTCATGTATGTGGACAGCAATAAAACAGAAGCTTGATTTAAAGTGTTGCTGAAGGTTGGTCATTGTTGAAGTTGAGTAATGGATACATGGAGCTGATTGCAACATTCTCTACTTTTGTGTATATTTGAAATTTTCTATAAGAAAACGTTAAAAGAGTGTTATTCAATATGGAGTTTCCTTTATAAGCTAAAAACAGAGTTACCATATGATCCAGCAATATCACTCGCTGTCTAGGTTTGTCATAGCTTTTCTTCCAAGGAGCAAGCCTCTTTTAACTTCATGGCTGCAGTCACCATCCTCTGTGATTTTGGAGCCCCAGAAATTAAAGTCTGTCACTATTTCCATTGTTTGCCCATCTATTTGCCATGAAGCGATGGGACCGAATGCCATGATGTTCATTTTTTGAATGTTGGAGCTTTTTCACTCTCCTCTTTCACCTTCATCAAGAGGCTCTTTAGTTCCTCTTCACTTTCTGCCATAACGGTGGTGTCATCTGCACACCTGAGGTTACTGATATTTCTTCCTGCAATCTTAACTCCAGCTTGTGCTTCATCCAGACTAGCATTTCACATGATGTACTCTGCATATAAGTAAGAAGGATGACAATATACAGCCTTGATGTACTCCTTTCTCAATTTTGGAACCAGTCCATTGCTCCATGTCCAGCTCTAACTGTTGCTTCTTGTTCTGCACACAGGTTTGTAAGGAGGCAGATAAGGTTCTGGTATTCCCATTTCTTTAAGAATTTTCCAGTTTGTTGTGATCCACACAGTTAAAGGTTTTAGCGTAGTCAATGAAGCAGAAGTAGATGCTTTTCTGGAATTCTCTTGCCTTTTCTATGATCCAACAGATGTTGGCAATTTGGTCTCTGGTTCTTCTGCCTTTTCCAAACCCAGTTTGTACTTCTGGAAGTTCTCGGTTCACATCCTGTTGAAACCTTGCTTGGAGGATTTTGAGCATTATTTCGCTAGCATATGAAATGAGTGCAATTGTGCGGTAGTTTGAACATTCTTTGAGATTGTTTTACTATAAGGTTACATAATCAAAAAATATGTGGAAGTGATTAGGAAATGAATGGACTACGCTCCCTGCAGGTGATCTTTCAGAACTACTGCTTGTCTCAGTGGACTTTCTGGTAGGGATTAAGCCATAATGACTGAAGTTCTGCTCCCTGACAAGCACCTGGATGCAGCTCAGCTCTTCAGATTTAGCAGTCAGCTGAATTGCAATAGACCAACCATCCTCAAATTCACTCTGGTGGGACCAATAATGGCATGTTGCTCCAGACTGGAGCTGATGGATAATTGCCGTTTCTGCCTTATAGGACTGATGTGAGGATTAAATGAGATAAATAATAAGACGTCAAAAGTACTTTGTAGAGGGCTCAGTAAAGTGTACCTATTATTGTTGGAGGTGTGACTGCCCGTGAACTGGACCAAGATTATTTTCAGATGGTCATTTTTGGTCTTCTTTAACACTGAGACAAGCCATCAAAATTCCATGTTATAAAAGTGTGACATTAAATTTTTTTAACCTGGGAATATTTGAAAGTGGCCATTGCCACCTCAGCTACTAAAAGCGAGGAAACAACACACAGAGACACACACCACACATTCCACGCACACACACACGCAAACTCAGTAAGCACCCATAAACCACCTGGCTTTGAGAAATGAAATATACATATGTGTCCTCCGAGATACACTAGCTGCAGAAAATATCCTGAAGTACTTGCTTTATGGAATTATTTCTACTATTCACCAACAAGAAATTGTAAGCATCCACTGAAAATGACAAATTAGTGAAACTGACAGGCAGTCTTTCTTTCTAGAAATAATTAGCTGAGACATTTGTTTGCTAACATCATTCCTAACTTGTGATAATAATATCATCTGCAAGTAGGAGAGGAGCTTCCCCTGTGGCTCAGAGGTAAAGAATCCATCTGCAATGCTGGAGCTGAGAGTTCAATCCTTGGATTGGGAAGATCCCCTGGAGAAGGAAATGGCAACCCACTCCAGTATTCTTACCTGGGAAACCTCATGCAGACCATGGGGTCACAATTAGATGGACACAACTGAGTGACCGGAGCATGCAAATAGGAGAATGCTTTTATGTTTCTGTTAGCACTTTCAAAGTTACCGTGAGCTGGTTTCACATTTCAGATCTAATAAGATTTCAACAAATCCGTAACTAGCACACCTAGGGGCATGGAAGAGAGTGTTGACTGCCAGGGCTGCATTTCCTTTCTCTCTCTCTTTTTTTTTTAAAAAGTGTTTGTTTATTTTGATTGGAGGATAATTACTTTACAATATTGTGATGGCTTTGGCATACATCAATATAAGTAGGCCACAGGGATGCAAGTGTCTCCTCCATCCTGAACACCCCTCCTACTTCCTTCCCCCACCCTATCCCTCCAGTTTGTCACAGAGCACTGGTTTTGGTGTCATATATCAAACTCACACTGGCTGGCTGTTTTGCATATGGTAATGTACCTGTTTCAATGTTTTCCTCTCAAATCCTCCCACCTTCTCCCACTGAGTCCAAAAGTCTGTTCTCCACATCTGTGTCTCCTATTCTGTCCTACATGTAGGATTATCATTACCATCTTTCTAGATTCCATATATATATATATATATATATATATATATATGTAATATATATGATAATACAATATTTGTCTTTCTCTTTCTCTTACTTCACTGTGTATATATAATAGGCTCTAGGTTTATTCACCTCATTAGAACTGACTCAAATCCATCCTTTTTTATAGCTGAGTAATATTCCATTGTGTATATGTACCACGAGTTTCTTACCAATTCATCTGCCAATGGATATTAAGCAACTTTTCTCTTTTTAAAAAAGCTGCTCTGTATATGTGAGCTCAAGTCATCAAATCAAATGAGAGCTACCTAGTGATTATGTGGAAAAACTTTCATATCCTCTTACACAGTCGCTGGGAATATAAATTGGTGCAGCTGTGGTGGAAAGCAGTATGGAGGTTTGACAAAAACATAAAAATAGAGCTACCATATGAGCCAGAAATTCCACTCCTGGGTATATACCAGAAAAACAAAACAAAACAAAACAGAAACACTAACTTGAAAAGATACATGTACCACAATGTTCATAGCAGCATTATTTACAATTTACAAGATATAGATGCAACCTAAGCATCCATCAATGCAAATAGGAGAATGCTTTTATGTTTCTGTTAGCACTTTCAAAGTTACCGTGAGCTGGTTTCACATTTCAGATCTAATAAGATTTCAACAAATCCGTAACTAGCACACCTAGGGGCATGGAAGAGAGTGTTGACTGCCAGGGCTGCATTTCCTTTCTCTCTCTCTTTTTTTTTTAAAAAGTGTTTGTTTATTTTGATTGGAGGATAATTACTTTACAATATTGTGATGGCTTTGGCATACATCAATATAAGTAGGCCACAGGGATGCAAGTGTCTCCTCCATCCTGAACACCCCTCCTACTTCCTTCCCCCACCCTATCCCTCCAGTTTGTCACAGAGCACTGGTTTTGGTGTCATATATCAAACTCACACTGGCTGGCTGTTTTGCATATGGTAATGTACCTGTTTCAATGTTTTCCTCTCAAATCCTCCCACCTTCTCCCACTGAGTCCAAAAGTCTGTTCTCCACATCTGTGTCTCCTATTCTGTCCTACATGTAGGATTATCATTACCATCTTTCTAGATTCCATATATATATATATATATATATATATATATATGTAATATATATGATAATACAATATTTGTCTTTCTCTTTCTCTTACTTCACTGTGTATATATAATAGGCTCTAGGTTTATTCACCTCATTAGAACTGACTCAAATCCATCCTTTTTTATAGCTGAGTAATATTCCATTGTGTATATGTACCACGAGTTTCTTACCAATTCATCTGCCAATGGATATTAAGCAACTTTTCTCTTTTTAAAAAAGCTGCTCTGTATATGTGAGCTCAAGTCATCAAATCAAATGAGAGCTACCTAGTGATTATGTGGAAAAACTTTCATATCCTCTTACACAGTCGCTGGGAATATAAATTGGTGCAGCTGTGGTGGAAAGCAGTATGGAGGTTTGACAAAAACATAAAAATAGAGCTACCATATGAGCCAGAAATTCCACTCCTGGGTATATACCAGAAAAACAAAACAAAACAAAACAGAAACACTAACTTGAAAAGATACATGTACCACAATGTTCATAGCAGCATTATTTACAATTTACAAGATATAGATGCAACCTAAGCATCCATCAACAGATGAATGGATAAGTAAGATGTGGAATGGAATACTACTCAGCCATTACAAAGAACAAAATTTTGCCATTTGCAGCCACTCATTATAAGTGAAGTGAGTCAGACAGAGGAACGCAAATACTGTATGATATTGCTTATATGTGGGATCCAAAAAATATAACAAACCACTGAATATAATAAAAAAGAAGCAGAGTCACACATATAGGGAACAAACTGGTGGTTAAAAGAGGGAGAGAGAGGGGAAGGGAAATATAAAGGTGGGGAATTAAGTGGTACAAATTATTCTGTATAAAATAAACTACAAGGATATATTATAAAACACAGAGAATATAGCCAATAGTTTATAATAACTATAAAGGGAATAGAACTTCTAAAAATTGTGAATAACTATATTGTATACCTGGAATTTATACAATTGTTTTTCTTTTAGTTGCTAAGTCATGTCCAGCTCTTTGCGGCTCCATGGACTGTAGCCTCCCCCTGCCCCAGGCTCCTATGTCCATGGAATTTCCCAGGCAAGAATACTGGAGTGGGTTCTATTTCTTTCTCCAGGCTATTTTCCCAACCTAGGGGTTGAACTCACATCTTCTGCTTGGCAGGTGGATTCTTTACCACTGAGCCACCTGGGTTTTGAAGAGGCAGAGGAATCAGAGATCAAATTGCCAACATTCGTTGGATCGTGGAGAAAGCAAAATAGTTCCAGAAAAACACCTAGTTTTGCTTCATTGATTATGCTAAAGCCTTTAACTATGACCACAATAAACTGTGAAATAATCTTAAAGAAATGAGAGTAGCAGAACACCTTACCCATCTCCTGTGAAACTTGTAGCTCTGTAGAGCTCAAGCCCGGGCTGTGGGAAAATTATAAATTGGTTTGGCAGCTGTGGTGGAAAGCAGTATGGAGGTTTGACAAAAACATAAAAATAGAGCTACCATGTGAGCCAGAAATTCCACTCCTGGGTATATACCAGAAAAACAAAACAAAACAAAACAGAAACACTAACTTGAAAAGATACATGTACCACAATGTTCATAGCAGCATTATTTACAATTTACAAGATATAGATGCAACCTAAGCATCCATCAACAGATGAATGGATAAGTAAGATGTGGAATGGAATACTACTCAGCCATTACAAAGAACAAAATTTTGCCATTTGCAGCCACTCATTATAAGTGAAGTGAGTCAGACAGAGGAACGCAAATACTGTATGATATTGCTTATATGTGGGATCCAAAAAATATAACAAACCACTGAATATAATAAAAAAGAAGCAGAGTCACACATATAGGGAACAAACTGGTGGTTAAAAGAGGGAGAGAGAGGGGAAGGGAAATATAAAGGTGGGGAATTAAGTGGTACAAATTATTCTGTATAAAATAAACTACAAGGATATATTATAAAACACAGAGAATATAGCCAATAGTTTATAATAACTATAAAGGGAATAGAACTTCTAAAAATTGTGAATAACTATATTGTATACCTGGAATTTATACAATTGTTTTTCTTTTAGTTGCTAAGTCATGTCCAGCTCTTTGCGGCTCCATGGACTGTAGCCTCCCCCTGCCCCAGGCTCCTATGTCCATGGAATTTCCCAGGCAAGAATACTGGAGTGGGTTCTATTTCTTTCTCCAGGCTATTTTCCCAACCTAGGGGTTGAACTCACATCTTCTGCTTGGCAGGTGGATTCTTTACCACTGAGCCACCTGGGTTTTGAAGAGGCAGAGGAATCAGAGATCAAATTGCCAACATTCGTTGGATCGTGGAGAAAGCAAAATAGTTCCAGAAAAACACCTAGTTTTGCTTCATTGATTATGCTAAAGCCTTTAACTATGACCACAATAAACTGTGAAATAATCTTAAAGAAATGAGAGTAGCAGAACACCTTACCCATCTCCTGTGAAACTTGTATGCAGGTCAAGAAGTAACAGTTAGAACTGGACATGGATCATTGGACTGGTTCCAAATTGGGAAAGGAGTACAACAACACTGTATATTGTCACTATGCTTATTTAACTTATATTTAGAGTACATCATGCAAAATGTCATTCTGGATGAATCAAAAGCTGGAAGAAATATCATAATTCATGATGTTGCTGGAAGAAATATCAATAACCTCAGGTATGCAGGTGACACCACCCTTATGGCAGAAAGCAAAGAGGAACTAAAGAGCCTCTTGATGAGAGTGAAAGAGGAGAGTGAAAAAGCTGGCTTGAAACCAGCACTGAAAAAGCTAAGATCATGGGATATGCTTCTATCACTTCATGCAACTAAAAGGGAAAAAGTGGAAGCAGTGACAGACTATTTTCTTGGGCTCCCGAATCACTGCAGATGGTGACTACAGTCATGAAATTAAAAGACCCTTGTTCCTTGGAAGAAAAGCTATGACAAACCTAGACAGCATATTAAAAAGCAGAGACATCACTTTGCTGACAAAGTTCTGTCTAGTCAAAGCTATGTTTTTTCCAGTAATCATGTATGGATGTGAGAGTTGGACCATAAAAAAGGCTGAGAACCAAAGAATTGATTTTTGTCAAACTGTGGGGTTGCAAAGAATCAGGTATGACTGAGCTACTTAGCACTCAAGTGGTGCTGGAGAAAACTCTTGAGAGTCCCTTGGACTTCGAGGCAATCAAACCAGTCGATCCTAAAGGAATTCAACCCTGAATATTCCTTGGAAGAACTGATGCTGAAGCTGAAGCTCCAATACTTTGGCCACCTGATGTGAAGAGCCAACTCATTGGAAAAGAGCCTGATGCTGGGACAGACTGAAGTCAAAAGGAGAAGGGAATGGTAGGCAATGAGATAGTTGGATGGCATCATCAATTCAATGCACATGAGTTTGAGCAAACTCCAGGAGATGGTGAAGGGCAGGGAAGCCTAGCGTGCTGCCATGGGATCAAAGAGTTGGACCTGACTTGTTGTCCAGCCGTTCAGTTGGACACGACTTAGTGACTGAATAACAACAACTTATACAATATTACTGTACATCAGCTATACTTTAAAAAAATGTAAAAACTGAATCAGAAGATAATATTAAAAAATTAGAGCCCCCTTTAAATTTTCTACTATCAGCCATTTGTAATCATTAGAACATACCTTTGTGGTTTTTCTCTTTTCATTTTTGGAAGTTAGAGCTTAACCTAATACATGGAGTATTAATTAATATAATTCCTTCATAGCCCAGAGCTGGCTTACTCTCCATGTTGATGAACAAGAGTAGAAGGTCATTTAACATTTTTCAATCTAAATACCATAGTATGTTGGGCCTCCTTCTCTAGACGTGGACTCATATGCCTCCATCTTTGTTTACTTAACTCTATTTCTCATGGGATTTTACTCTCCCTGATTCTTGTTCTCCACCTTTTCTGTCACAGGCTATTAGTCTCATTCTTCTTCATTTTTCTTTAGTTGAGTTCTCTGAGGGCAGAGACTCTGTCTGTTTTAGTCACAGCTGTTTTACCAGCAACTCCCATAACACTTGGCACAGAGAATTTGTTAGACAAATATCTGTTGAAGGTTTGAATCATGTTAAGTTTGGATTTCCTTAGATTATTTTGTTGTAGAAAATACTCATTATTTTATCAATTTTCTTTAATTTGGAATAAAGTTGATCAATTCAAGGAGTCCCAGAGATAGAATACATAGACACCAAACTTTCCAGAACAATAAAAATTATGAAAACCATGATTATTTGTCTCAAAGTGGACAAGAAAAATCTTTCCCAATTTGTAGATATTGACTTGAATTCCTTACCTGTTTATTGATGTAAGAAAAGGGCAACTATTGATTTTTTAAAATGTAAGACTGGGTATTTCTGCCCTCTGCTACTTAATATTCATCAAACTAACCATGAATGTGGAAATAGACACACTGTCTATGCTCATAGTATGAAAAATCAAAGAGAAAATTACCTTGTGTCTCATATTATCCATGCATGGCTTCTCAGATTTAGCCTGGAAGGAAAAAAAAGCCAGGCTGAATAGGCTGTGTTTACATAAATTCTGATCTGTATGCCCTCTGACTCCCAAGATGAATGAGTGGGTGGAAGCATGCACATGCATTGTGACAGTGTGTGCATAAATAGTGTCACATGTAAGGTCAGGAGCAGGGTGACATAGAGAGCAAGTCACAAGTTGTCAGGACTCTAAATTGAAGTTTTGTTTTTATCAAGGCCCTAGAAAACCACAATCACGTGAAGTCACAGCCCTTAACTATGACCTCTCCCACTGAGGGGACGATAAGTTAGAGCTTAACCTAATACATGGAGTATTAATTAATATAATTCCTTCATAGCCCAGAGCTGGCTTACTCTCCATGTTGATGAACAAGAGTAGAAGGTCATTTAACATTTTTCAATCTAAATACCATAGTATGTTGGGCCTCCTTCTCTAGACGTGGACTCATATGCCTCCATCTTTGTTTACTTAACTCTATTTCTCATGGGATTTTACTCTCCCTGATTCTTGTTCTCCACCTTTTCTGTCACAGGCTATTAGTCTCATTCTTCTTCATTTTTCTTTAGTTGAGTTCTCTGAGGGCAGAGACTCTGTCTGTTTTAGTCACAGCTGTTTTACCAGCAACTCCCATAACACTTGGCACAGAGAATTTGTTAGACAAATATCTGTTGAAGGTTTGAATCATGTTAAGTTTGGATTTCCTTAGATTATTTTGTTGTAGAAAATACTCATTATTTTATCAATTTTCTTTAATTTGGAATAAAGTTGATCAATTCAAGGAGTCCCAGAGATAGAATACATAGACACCAAACTTTCCAGAACAATAAAAATTATGAAAACCATGATTATTTGTCTCAAAGTGGACAAGAAAAATCTTTCCCAATTTGTAGATATTGACTTGAATTCCTTACCTGTTTATTGATGTAAGAAAAGGGCAACTATTGATTTTTTAAAATGTAAGACTGGGTATTTCTGCCCTCTGCTACTTAATATTCATCAAACTAACCATGAATGTGGAAATAGACACACTGTCTATGCTCATAGTATGAAAAATCAAAGAGAAAATTACCTTGTGTCTCATATTATCCATGCATGGCTTCTCAGATTTAGCCTGGAAGGAAAAAAAAGCCAGGCTGAATAGGCTGTGTTTACATAAATTCTGATCTGTATGCCCTCTGACTCCCAAGATGAATGAGTGGGTGGAAGCATGCACATGCATTGTGACAGTGTGTGCATAAATAGTGTCACATGTAAGGTCAGGAGCAGGGTGACATAGAGAGCAAGTCACAAGTTGTCAGGACTCTAAATTGAAGTTTTGTTTTTATCAAGGCCCTAGAAAACCACAATCACGTGAAGTCACAGCCCTTAACTATGACCTCTCCCACATACTGAGGGGAGAATTCAGATGCCCATTGCAGTCAGCCAGTCAGACTACTCCTTGCATCCTCCCTGCCTCCACTCTTCTGGGAGATTTTGCCACTATGGTTGAGGCTGAATGAGATCCTTGAAATCATATCTTTATCCCCTTTCTACCCACATCACCCCTGAACCTGTAACTCCCAGGGTTTAGCAGGAAGCTTAGGATTTGTAGACTGAATTAGTGAATGAATGATTGTTACTCTGGGCCAAACCCACAGCTTCCACACTCTGCATAACTGGACTCAGCAGTGACCCTGGAGACAGGAAAAGCAATACAACTGATGCTGTAAGAAAATGTTTCATATTTATACTGCTGCATCCTGAGTTTTGACTGATCTAGTCACAAAGAGAACTCTTTCATCTGAGAGAAAGGAGGTTTATGGTGTGTGGGAGAGCTAAGAACAATGCACTCAATTGATAGACTGGAAATGCTCTCAGCTTCTGAGAGCCTGGAAACTCCATCTATAGATTGGTCCCAGAGGGCACAGCCAAATAAGGGCAGATGGAGAACACAGCTTTCTTGGGAACTGGCTTTCTTCTCCTCTGAGGCAAAAATACATTCACTCTATAGCACCCTGAATCATTTCTCCAAAACATGGTGCTGTGTCCTTGTTTGCCAGTGTCTAAAAATAAGTCCTTGTCATATTTTTATTCTTTTTGTCTTAAAGTCATTCAACCAGCCTTGCTTGCAGAATATTAATTGTAGTGAAGCAAAAACCAGGAGATTAAATTGAAACTGCTTTTGTATGGAACTCCTTAACTGATGAGTAACTTGTTGCCCCCAAGCTAGACTCTCCTTTCTCTCTGATCATGCTCCTTGCCATCTGCAAATGAATCGACAGCTAATTTTGTTAGTTTTCTTTTTTTTTTTTAATTTGTATTTTACTTTTAACTTTTACAAAGTTTTGTTGTTTACAGCTATGTATGTTCCCAGATCAGCCTTATGTATATCCCCCTCATCCCACCCCTCCAGGCTGTCGCACAGCACCCCTGCAGGATCCCCTTTTCTCACAGCGCAATGACAATAGCTATTTTCTTCACATATGATAGTACAGGTTTTCATGCTACTTCCTTTATGTCTCCGACCCAATGTTCCTTCCCCACAATGTCCATATGTCTACTGTTCATGTCTGTTTTTCCATCGCTTCACTGCATGTGTTATCATTACCATCCTACTAGATTCCATATATATGTGTTAGTATATTGTACTTGTCTTTCTCTTTTTGACTGACTTCACTTTTTATGATAGGTTCTGGATCCAGCCACCTCATTAGGACTGAGTCTTCTGCATTCCTTTTTACAGCTGTGTAGTATTCCATTGCATATATGTACCAGAGCTTTTGGATCTATTCATCCGTCGATGGGCATCTAGGTTGCTTCCATGTTCTAGCCATTGTATAGAGAGCTGCAATGGACATTGGGGTACAGGTACTTCTTTCAGTTTTGATTTCATCAGGGTATAAGCCTAATAGTGGGATTGCTGGGTCGTATGGTGCTTCTATTTTTAGTTTTTTTTTTTTTTAAAGATTTATTTATTTATTTATTTTGGGCAGGGGTCGGGTTGGGGAGGGAGGGGAGAGTGCGGGCCACTTTTATTGATCTTTCATTTCTCTGTTTTCATCCGTCTTTGTTCTTTGGCTCCTGCGGGCCTCCCATCGCGGTGGCCTCTGTTGTCGCAGAGCGCTAGCTCTGGGTGCATGCACTCCAGAGCTCCGGCTCGGTGATTGGACACATCAGTCCAGCCGCTCCACGGCACGTGGGATCCTCCCAGGCCAGGGATCGAACCGGCGCCCCTTGCACTGCAAGGCGGTGTCCTTATCCACTGGACCACCAGGGAAAGCCCAATTTTTAGTTTTTTGAGGAATCTCCATACTGTCTTCCATGCTGTATTAATTTACATTCCCACCTGCAATGCAAGAGTGTTCCCTTTTCTCTGCACCCTCTCCAGCATTTATTGTCTGTAGATTTGTTGATGATGGCCATTCTAACTGGTGTGAGGTGATATCTCATTGTAGTTTTGATTTGCATTCCATACTGACAGCCTTATGTATATCCCCCTCATCCCACCCCTCCAGGCTGTCGCACAGCACCCCTGCAGGATCCCCTTTTCTCACAGCGCAATGACAATAGCTATTTTCTTCACATATGATAGTACAGGTTTTCATGCTACTTCCTTTATGTCTCCGACCCAATGTTCCTTCCCCACAATGTCCATATGTCTACTGTTCATGTCTGTTTTTCCATCGCTTCACTGCATGTGTTATCATTACCATCCTACTAGATTCCATATATATGTGTTAGTATATTGTACTTGTCTTTCTCTTTTTGACTGACTTCACTTTTTATGATAGGTTCTAGATCCAGCCACCTCATTAGGACTGAGTCTTCTGCATTTCTTTTAACAGCTGTGTAGTATTCCATTGCATATATGTACCAGAGCTTTTGGATCTATTCATCCGTCGATGGGCATCTAGGTTGCTTCCATGTTCTAGCCATTGTATAGAGAGCTGCAATGGACATTGGGGTACAGGTACTTCTTTCAGTTTTGATTTCATCAGGGTATAAGCCTAATAGTGGGATTGCTGGGTCGTATGGTGCTTCTATTTTTAGTTTTTTTTTTTTTTAAAGATTTATTTATTTATTTATTTTGGGCAGGGGTCGGGTTGGGGAGGGAGGGGAGAGTGCGGGCCACTTTTATTGATCTTTCATTTCTCTGTTTTCATCCGTCTTTGTTCTTTGGCTCCTGCGGGCCTCCCATCGCGGTGGCCTCTGTTGTCGCAGAGCGCTAGCTCTGGGTGCATGCACTCCAGAGCTCCGGCTCGGTGATTGGACACATCAGTCCAGCCGCTCCACGGCACGTGGGATCCTCCCAGGCCAGGGATCGAACCGGCGCCCCTTGCACTGCAAGGCGGTGTCCTTATCCACTGGACCACCAGGGAAAGCCCAATTTTTAGTTTTTTGAGGAATCTCCATACTGTCTTCCATGCTGTATTAATTTACATTCCCACCTGCAATGCAAGAGTGTTCCCTTTTCTCTGCACCCTCTCCAGCATTTATTGTCTGTAGATTTGTTGATGATGGCCATTCTAACTGGTGTGAGGTGATATCTCATTGTAGTTTTGATTTGCATTTCTCTAATTATAAGCAAGGTTGAGCATCATTTCATGTGTTTTTTTGGCCATCTGTATGTCCTCTTTGGAGAAGTATCTATTTAGGTCCTTTCCCCATTTTTTTGATTGGGTTGTTCATTTTTCTGATGTTGATAAGCTAGTTTTCTTTAGACTGGTCTTTAGAGTGCCTAACTGTAGCCTAGGGTTGTAACAGGGATTTAATGCTGTGTCCTAAGTGGGCTAGTCAGTGGGTCATTGGGGTAGCAAGTGTTACTAATTTATCTTAACACTGCCCTGCCGCAGATTGTTTAAATTTACATTGCCTTTACCGTATCTTCTCTGCCCATACATTAAACCTTTCATCCAACCTATACTGTCATGTGTGGAAAAATACCTATTGTCATTGTGCTAAGGGAATAGGAGTGCTCACAATGGCATGGGGCAATGGTCCAGAGGCGGGGGATGGGGGGAACTTGAGGGGTGGGGACCAGGGATATGCATATGACTGATCTGGGAACATACATGTCTCTGAACAACAAAACTCTGTAAAACCTTTAAAATAAAAAATTAAAAAAAAAAAAAAAACACCTTTCATCCAGTACTTTTCAGATAAAACTAAGCATTATTCATGCATGAGGCACTAAGGGCTCATTATTGGAATATATAAACAATTAAGAAAAGCTAGCTATGTGTGTGTGTGAAAGTTGCTCAGTCATGTCTGACTCTTCATAACCCTATCGACTGTAGCCCGCCAGGCTCCTCTGTCCATGGAATTCTCCAGGCAAGAACACTGGAGTGGACTGCCATGCCCTCCTCCAGGGGATCTTCCCAACTCAGGGATCAAACTCAGGTTTCTCACATTGCAGGCAGATTCTTTATCATCTGAGCCACCAGAGAAGCCTGAAAATGAATAATAACTGAATCCTTAATACACCAGGGCTGGGGCACCATTGTCATATTAAAGAAATAGCCATATTTGACTCTGAATTAGTAGAACAGTCTGAAACCCAACTTCTAAGAAAAACCTTAAAATGCAGTGAATTGGTATCAAGAGTGTTCCCTTTTCTCCGCACCCTCTCCAGCATTTATTGTCTCTTGATTTCTTGATGATGGCCATTCTGACGGGTGGGAGGTGATATCTCATTGTAGTTTTGATTTGCATTTCTCTAATTATAAGCAAGGTTGAGAATCGTTTCATGTGTTTTTTGGCCATCTGTATGTCGTCTTTGGAGAGGTGTCTGTTTAGGTCCTTTTCCCATTTTTTGATTGGGTTGTTCATTTTTCTGATGTTGATAAGCTAGTTTTCTTTAGACTGGTCTTTAGAGTGCCTAACTGTAGCCTAGGGTTGTAACAGGGATTTAATGCTGTGTCCTAAGTGGGCTAGTCAGTGGGTCATTGGGGTAGCAAGTGTTACTAATTTATCTTAACACTGCCCTGCCGCAGATTGTTTAAATTTACATTGCCTTTACCGTATCTTCTCTGCCCATACATTAAACCTTTCATCCAACCTATACTGTCATGTGTGGAAAAATACCTATTGTCATTGTGCTAAGGGAATAGGAGTGCTCACAATGGCATGGGGCAATGGTCCAGAGGCGGGGGATGGGGGGAACTTGAGGGGTGGGGACCAGGGATATGCATATGACTGATCTGGGAACATACATGTCTCTGAACAACAAAACTCTGTAAAACCTTTAAAATAAAAAATTAAAAAAAAAAAAAAAAACACCTTTCATCCAGTACTTTTCAGATAAAACTAAGCATTATTCATGCATGAGGCACTAAGGGCTCATTATTGGAATATATAAACAATTAAGAAAAGCTAGCTATGTGTGTGTGTGAAAGTTGCTCAGTCATGTCTGACTCTTCATAACCCTATCGACTGTAGCCCGCCAGGCTCCTCTGTCCATGGAATTCTCCAGGCAAGAACACTGGAGTGGACTGCCATGCCCTCCTCCAGGGGATCTTCCCAACTCAGGGATCAAACTCAGGTTTCTCACATTGCAGGCAGATTCTTTATCATCTGAGCCACCAGAGAAGCCTGAAAATGAATAATAACTGAATCCTTAATACACCAGGGCTGGGGCACCATTGTCATATTAAAGAAATAGCCATATTTGACTCTGAATTAGTAGAACAGTCTGAAACCCAACTTCTAAGAGAAAAGGAACCTTAAAATGCAGTGAATTGGTATCAAGACCTTAGTTGAGTTCTAGTCCAAGCCCAGATATATAGTGATTATTTGGGGTAATTTACCTTGCCTCTATTTCTTAGTATCTCCAACTATAAAAACAGAAGTGATTCATCTACCCTTTATTTCAGAAAATTGTTGTGAGAATGAATTGGTTGACCTGAAAAATAAATGACCTCCGTGAACAAAGTATAATAAAGGTACAATTATTTGAGTTGCTACTGTAGAGTCAAACAGAACAATTCAATCAAAAGACACAGTTGCTTGATTGAGAACTTTCTTAATTTTATTTTCTTTAAATTTTATAAAATACATTTTCTAAGATAAGTTTCTAAAAGTTTATCCTTTATGTGTGTTAAAATTGAAATTCTATATCAGAAATGAAGGAAACACTTTCAGTTGATTAACTCTCTTCATGTATGTATATGTGTATATGTATATATGGAAAGTTTTCAGGAAAGGGTTGGTTATTCGTTATGTGATTAAATCAAAATAAAACACAAGGTATGGATTACTTCATTTTCCTTGATCTTGATTGGTTTCTTAGAGAACCTTTTCCGTCTCCTCCCTATATGCAGCCTGGAAGCTTATCTTGTATACTTGGCTGAAAACAAATATCAAGTATTTTTTTTTTTAACTAGCCAGTTTTTTTTTTTTTAACTAGCCAGTTTTTTTTTTTTTTTTTTTTTTGTGAAGATGTTGTATCTTCTTAAACGTTGTTGAAACCACTTTGGGGGAGAACACAAAACAAATCTTTACAACAAAAGAGCCGCCTACAGTCATACCCATAAAGCCTTTTCCTTAATAAAGACCAATTAGCTTTTTATATTTTAACCCAAAGTTAAAACCCAAACACATAAAGGGAAGATTGAAACCTAGGAGCTATTTGAGTTTCACACTCTTTTCACCTTTCCTTTTCTGTGGACCCTTACCAACTGAAGAGCTGATAGCCAGTGCATTTGGTTATGTGATCTGCACCAGGAGAGAATAACCTGTATGTTAAACCTGACTCTCTAACACACCAAGGTAACATTACTAAATCAAATCATCTCCTGCCACCTAGAAAGGACAATCAATCAGATAGGTTATTCAAATTGAAGTTCAAATTCACCAAATCTGTTTCTGCAAAGAATGGAATCACTGGTCAAAAATCCCAATAGATGCAAGAACTAGCCAGTTTTACATATCATTTGTGTTGTTTAATGTCCAATTTTCATTTGTTAAAGAATCATAATCAAAGAATCATTCTCCAGAACTTTCTGGTACAACCCAAAACAAGTGATAGACAAGCTGGAAAATATGAAATGTGCATCATTCTGAAACAAATCAAGATCTTCAAATCACCTGCTATGACTGAATGGATAATACCCCATGAAAAGAGCACCATTGTGAAGATATGACAGAGGCCAAAGTACACAATGAATTAACAGAAAGAAGATATGCTATCCAAAGGGTTATCTATCGTGTGTCTACCAGAGGGCTGGCTCAGTTTACACCATTAGCCACTAGCAAGTGCTGCTCCTTAGGCCAGTCTTTTTTCATATGAGCTTGTTTCTCTCTATCCTCAGCTCCTTGGAAACCACGGGGTTGTCATAGTAGCTGTTATCAAGGAGAAGGGAGTGAGAAGATGCTGACTACACCCTGTTTCTCTTCTCTAAGGAGGTGTAAGGCCAGGTGCCCCCTTTGTCTACACAGACACTATGCTCCCTTATGCTATAAGTAAGGTTGGCTGAGTTAGGGCTTAAATAGTCCATTGCCATTGGGGTCAGTGCTCTCTTTCTATGGGTGAAAGATCCTTGCTTTGACCCCCTTCTCCCAGATGCAATAGGTAGATTTGGGCAAATGCTCTTATTGCTTTGCTGGCATTCTTTTTTCTTCTCTATTCAGTGGTAATAGGGAAACAGGAGTGAGTTTTTGGTTTTGTACACCAACAAGAATATATTTGGCTCCCAACATGGCATGAGGGCCAGGTACATCCCTTCTCTCTACTTGAGCATCTTTCTTTCCACTTTGTTTTTATCAATGGAAGTGCCCTTTGAGAAGAAAACACTTCCTGGTCCTCAGGAGATGCTTGAAAAATTGAATGAGAGCCTCCATTTCCTTGTGACTTGCAGTTGTCACCATCTTAAGCATTTCCCATTTCTAGCAGGAACCAGCTATGAAGCAAAATGACTAAGAGAGGTGCGTAAGAGGGGAGAGTCCACAGAGAGACGTTAATCACCATGAGACTCTCCTTTCTTGTTACACTCATCAAGTAAGAAGAGGGCCAGTCAGTGGCAAAGGCAAAGAGTTAACATGGGAGATGCAGTACTGTAGGCTGTGTGGTTAGAGCCTCGCTATTAGAGAAAGGGAAATTTCTAAAGAGAGATCAGAACTTGGTGCCTCGGCCCATGAGTTTCAGGACGGCAAAGTTGTAAGTGGCAGCAATCATGAAGGTGAGCTGTAGGGAAGAGAAGAGAGAGGACTAGTGAGAGTAGAAAAGGCAACTCTCCCTCCTCCAATCCTTTTGAGAATGAGGAAGGGTAGAAATAAAATCATACATAAAAGCAAAGAGCAGCATGTTCAGGCTTTTGCCCTGTCTACCTGACTAGAAGTCCTCCCTGAGTCAGGCCCAGAGAATCAACTCACCAAGGACTTTTTCCACACCTCAGCTCGACCCAGCACCGACTTTTCCTCAGGAAAGTGAATACTACCTGGGCTCTGCCATCATCATATCTGTGTGTCTGAGTGACCTAGACTTGCTGTAGAGGCATAGGCCACTCCGTGTGTCACAGCCTTCTCCTGCTTAATACAGCCACTTTTTTCATAAAATGAAGAACAACTAGACTCTGTAGAAAACCCTCAGTGGTGGGGGCCAGGAGGGCTGCAAGCTGATCCTTGACTGACCAAGACTTATTCAGTCCCCCAGGTTCTTAATAATGAAGGCATGACATTGGCACTGTGCCAGAACACCATTAATAATAACAATTCTAATAATGTTAAAGAGATCCTTCCAGTATTTTCAGAAGAGTAACTAAATCCCTTGCAAAGCATTCAAGATGGATTCCTATTTACAGTATATAGAATTCCAGGCTACCAAAGATCACATTTAGTAAGGTTTCAGCATTCTTGTCACTGATCTGACCAGGATTTAACAGGATTTTACTGTTAGGAATTAACAGTAATTTCTGACTGCAAAGCACTTGGCAATGTTACATGCTCTGTACATATATGTCTTATTATTCCTTTTAGAAATTATATATGTATGTATGTCTTTGGCCATGCCAGGCCTTAGCTGCAGCACATGGGATCTTCGATCTTTGTTGCAACACGTGAATCTTTAGTTATGGCATGCGAACTCTTAGTTGCAGCACGGGGGATCTAGTTCTCTGATCATGGATTGGACCTGGGCTCCCTGCATTGGAAGCTTGGCGTCTTAGTCACTGAACCACCATGAATCTCCTTCCTCCTCTTTCCTCACACCCCTTTGCTTGTTCCTATCTCATTTCTAAAAATTTCCTGCCTTCCCAAAGCAAAGTAGAAGGACACAGTCTCTACACTTTGCTCTCTCTGCCTGAGAGCTTCTCTCCAGCATTTTAAGGTTAGAAGGAATCTATCTTTTTACCTTTCAGTATAGCTGTACCCAAGCTATCCCAGGGCCATTTATTTGCCAAGATCATTCAAAGACAACTCACCAGGGAAACCAGTGTGGCTGCAGCCCCCACAAATGCAGCAATAAACAGGTGAAAGGTCATTTGGAACTGTAAGAAAATGCAAAAGAACTGGGTCTTGCAACAGTGAAAATAGGCTCTCGTGTGGATTGTGAGTGCAGTTTTTTGAAATGTGGTCATATCTTTTTGTGTGTTAATTTGGCATCTCTAATTAAGTTGTTGCATCCCTGAGTGTAAGCCTCCCATTCTTCCATGTGCATCATAGCACCTTGACTCCATAACACCCAGAACACAGAATACTCATAAAATAATAGCATAGTCCTCCCAAATAATTAACAGGTTTCCCATGGCTGTGCCTGGGATCCCAAAATATTTTGCTTTCAAAGGAATAGTTTACTGCCTTTTTCCTTCCGTTTATTTCCCTGCCTCATTTGTATATAATATTCATTTTCAATATAGTGTTTTCCTTTTTCAAATGTGCTTTCTTTTTAAATGAGACTGACAAGTTCTAAACACAATGTATTTTATAATACCTATGGATGTCTGTGTACAACCCATTTCCTTGATAAGGTTTTTAAATACTAGAATGAAAATGTTCACTTCAGGTGTTCTGCCATCAAGCTCTATTTTTACCTAAAGCTACAAATTTCTCTTTTAAGGGAGGAAATCTTAAAATGGAAGGCTTTCTCTGCAGTTTCAAGGAAAATAGATATTTTACCAGGTATGCTCATTGGCTCAGGCAACATTTTATAGAAGGTAATCTGCTACCTCAAAATCCAGCAAAGAGAAACTGTGGTCCTTAAAATCAAAGATGGCTATAAATGTTATGGTTTTGGCCATTTCACTGTAAACTAACCCAACAGCCCACTCACCTCCGCTGTTTTGCAGATGGACAGAAGGTTGGAGCCACACACCTTGCCAGGGAAAGCATTCCATGGGAGAACACCTAAGTAAGAGACACATATCACAAGGCAAGCTTCACAGAGCTTTGGGGTTACATGGAGCACTTCTTCCATCTTTAAGCATCCTGGCTAAAAAGCTGGGTCCTACTAGTAATCAGGATCTTCTTTTCTAAAGATTTACTTTTCAAAAAATAGATGGTGGAATTGAACTGTTGCAAAATGTTGTGTTTGTTATTGAAATGGGCTGCCTCTGGTTTTGTAGGGCAGTCAAGTAGGGCAGAGCAGTGCAAACAGCCAGGAAAACTCCCACCATTTCCAAGAAGTTCCCTTCTCAGGGAAGAAATCTCCCTGGTTTCAATGGAGAAGGATTAACAACCTAAGATGCGAGCATCCATATTTTTCGTTTGTCTATGTAATTACCACTCTTCTTATCCCGAGAACCAAATATATAGTGCTTCTATAGCGGTTAGGGGAACCAAGCCACCCTTACTCACCATACATTCTGGCATCAGCACAGAGACTGCCTATACTGGCAGAGGTCTTGCTGGGGGTGGCAATAGACTGGCAGGTGGTCCAGGTGTTGAAGTAAATGTACACAGGCACAGCAGAGCAGGCAAACACCAGGAGCCACACAACGGTCAGGGCATAGGTGATGCCCACAAACTAAAACAATTGACATGGAGTGGTTAGAAGTCAGCATCAGCCTGCAGACATTGAAATGTAAACAAAGAGACCATGTGCAAGACATGAAACCAGATTTCAGGGATCTCCACAAATGAAATTAGTAAGCGGGGCACCTCTGCCAAGTGTCATTGGCAGTATCGTATCTACTAGAGAACTGGCCCCAAGCATGACAGAGGGTGGAGGGAACGGGTGGGGGTAGGAGTGAGGAGGACCCCTGGGTTAGAGAGGCTTCAGGAGATTGTTTGGGCAGATAAGGTGTGAAGAAATTAAGAGATCTTGAAAGAAAGTCGTGCCATTGAAATGCCTTAGGCTGAACTTAGAAAATGTTCCTTATCAAAGAAACTTTGGATCCCTAGTTATTGAACAAAGCCAATAAGAGATTTCAATTTCCAATCCCCAAACCTTTCAAAGCCAACTGCTAGCCATGAAAGACATCACCACAGCTCACAGATGTTCAGCCCCCAAATGGTCTTTAACTCCAGAAGCTGGAAAACAATCTGTACCTCACTAGAAGAATGGATATCCCTCCTACAAATATAAAGCCTTAAACATGCAGATCTATGCTAGTCTCCTCTGGGACCTTCAACAATGTAGGATCCCAGAATATTATGGATTCCATCTCGGAGTCAATTACTTGATTTCTATGATCCACCCTCCTCTTAGATCAGGTACCTACATCTCAATCTGCTGAATAGAATTTTAAATTCTTAGGCAGCCAAATCTACTCTTGTTGTGGTCTCAGCTAGAGAGGAATAAAAGGTACCAGCAGATGGCTTAGAAATGGTTTGATTGCAAATAAGAATCTCCCTGGTTTCAATGGAGAAGGATTAACAACCTAAGATGCGAGCATCCATATTTTTCGTTTGTCTATGTAATTACCACTCTTCTTATCCCGAGAACCAAATATATAGTGCTTCTATAGCGGTTAGGGGAACCAAGCCACCCTTACTCACCATACATTCTGGCATCAGCACAGAGACTGCCTATACTGGCAGAGGTCTTGCTGGGGGTGGCAATAGACTGGCAGGTGGTCCAGGTGTTGAAGTAAATGTACACAGGCACAGCAGAGCAGGCAAACACCAGGAGCCACACAACGGTCAGGGCATAGGTGATGCCCACAAACTAAAACAATTGACATGGAGTGGTTAGAAGTCAGCATCAGCCTGCAGACATTGAAATGTAAACAAAGAGACCATGTGCAAGACATGAAACCAGATTTCAGGGATCTCCACAAATGAAATTAGTAAGCGGGGCACCTCTGCCAAGTGTCATTGGCAGTATCGTATCTACTAGAGAACTGGCCCCAAGCATGACAGAGGGTGGAGGGAACGGGTGGGGGTAGGAGTGAGGAGGACCCCTGGGTTAGAGAGGCTTCAGGAGATTGTTTGGGCAGATAAGGTGTGAAGAAATTAAGAGATCTTGAAAGAAAGTCGTGCCATTGAAATGCCTTAGGCTGAACTTAGAAAATGTTCCTTATCAAAGAAACTTTGGATCCCTAGTTATTGAACAAAGCCAATAAGAGATTTCAATTTCCAATCCCCAAACCTTTCAAAGCCAACTGCTAGCCATGAAAGACATCACCACAGCTCACAGATGTTCAGCCCCCAAATGGTCTTTAACTCCAGAAGCTGGAAAACAATCTGTACCTCACTAGAAGAATGGATATCCCTCCTACAAATATAAAGCCTTAAACATGCAGATCTATGCTAGTCTCCTCTGGGACCTTCAACAATGTAGGATCCCAGAATATTATGGATTCCATCTCGGAGTCAATTACTTGATTTCTATGATCCACCCTCCCTCTTAGATCAGGTACCTACATCTCAATCTGCTGAATAGAATTTTAAATTCTTAGGCAGCCAAATCTACTCTTGTTGTGGTCTCAGCTAGGAGAGGAATAAAGAGGTACCAGCAGATGGCTTAGAAATGGTTTGATTGCAATAAGCATCCCACAGAACTCAGGCTTTCCCTTTTGAGATGAAATTTTCTAGGGAACTTTCGAAAAGTGAGGCTAAGCTGGCTGGGCACCACGTTCTTCCTGATCTTCTTGTTCGACTGTAGCCATCATGTCCTCACTCAAAAGCCAGGCCCCCAGAGAGGACCCAGCCTTGGATGGGGATGAGGCCACAGACTCACGCCCAGTTTTCCCCCACCCCTTGTTATTGCCACAAAATCCTGAGGATGATCACCTTGTCGGGATGTCCTAGCCATTTTCCCAAACAATGACACACCCGCTCCAAAGAATGAGCTTGATGTTGGCCTCTGGAACCCCTCCCCTTCTGGCCCCCTGTTACCGTTGCGCTCAGGCCCTTGCCGCAGATGGTGGTCTTGTAGTCGCCAAAGATCTGCCTGACTGCACCGGTGGTGTAGAAGCCCTCAGCCAGCAGGAGGGCCCCATAAAGGAAGAAGAAAGAGGCAGTTCCATAGATGACATACTGGAAAGCATGGATCCTGTAGTAACAAATAACACAAAGCCAGAAAATCTTATGCATTGAGGACCCAGTTCCCTTGCTGCATAAGTTAGTTGGATTCAAAGCTAGCATGCTTTAGAGGAATCATTAGGCCCTTCCTGTAGGTTTTTGCCTTATCTTTATTGAAGTAAAAGAAGATGTTCCTCCCCTACTGGCTTACCCTGTGACCTGAAGAACTGGGACCCTACTCTCCTTGGCCATCAGAGATGCTCCCTCAGAAGAGAGAGGAGCAAGAAAAGAAGGAAGAGGGATGGAAGTGGAGCCTAACTTACCCTGGAAGCAAGAGAAGCTTAATACTGGGACAGAGCACAGCTACACTCCATCCAATCAGTGTGTCTCCCCCAAGTTCTTTTTTTTTTTTAATTTATTTTGGAGGGGTGGGTGGGGAGGGAGGGGAGCAGGTGGGCCACTTCTACTGGTCTTTCATTTGTCTATTTTCATCCATCTTTTTTTTGTTGTTCTTTGGCCCGTGTGGGCCTCCCATCGCGGTGGCCTCTGTTGTCACAGAGCGCCGGCTCTGGGCACATGCACTCCAGAGCTCTGGCTTGGTAATTGGACACATTGGTCCAGCTGCTCTGCGGCACGTGGGATCTTCCCAGGCCAGGGATCGAACCGGCGCCCCTTGCACTGCAAGGTGGTGTCCTTACCCACTGGACCACCAGGGAAGCCCCCCCCCCCAACCAAGTTCTTTATATGAACCATTGCCAAGGCTCCAACTCAGTCCGTGTTAACCCTGCCTAGCAGAAATGAGAGCACAAGGGACAAAGCAAGGGTGGGGGATGGGCAGTTAGGAGTGGGCTGGCAAGTAGGCAGACCTTCCCCATGAATGTGGTACTTTTTCCTCATTTGAGGTTTCAGATATGTGTGTATGTGGAATCTAAAAAAATGGTATAGAAAAACCTATTTTCAGAGCAGGAATAGAGACTCAGATGTAGAAAACAGACATGTGGTCACAGGGTAGGGGTCATAGATTGGGATTAACATGTATACACTGCTGCCGCTGCTGCTGCTCAGTCACTTCAGTCATGTCCAACCCTATTGCAACCCTATGAACTGTAACCCGCCAGGCTCCTCTGTCTGTGGGGGTTCTCTGGGCAAGAGTACTGGAGTGGGTTGCCATGCCCTCCTTCAAGGAATCTACCATGTATAAAATAGATAGCCAGTGGGAAGCTGCTGTATTAGCATAGGGAGTTCACCTCCGTGCTCAGAGGAATCATTAGGCCCTTCCTGTAGGTTTTGCCTTATCTTTATTGTAGGTTTCTCCCTTTTACCCTGTGACCTGAAGAACTGGGACCCTACTCTCCTTGGCCATCAGAGATGCTCCTCAGAAGAGAGAGGAGCAAGAAAAGAAGGAAGAGGGATGGAAGTGGAGCCTAACTTACCCTGGAAGCAAGAGAAGCTTAATACTGGGACAGAGCACAGCTACACTCCATCCAATCAGTGTGTCTCCCCCAAGTTCTTTTTTTTTTTTAATTTATTTTGGAGGGGTGGGTGGGGAGGGAGGGGAGCAGGTGGGCCACTTCTACTGGTCTTTCATTTGTCTATTTTCATCCATCTTTTTTTTGTTGTTCTTTGGCCCGTGTGGGCCTCCCATCGCGGTGGCCTCTGTTGTCACAGAGCGCCGGCTCTGGGCACATGCACTCCAGAGCTCTGGCTTGGTAATTGGACACATTGGTCCAGCTGCTCTGCGGCACGTGGGATCTTCCCAGGCCAGGGATCGAACCGGCGCCCCTTGCACTGCAAGGTGGTGTCCTTACCCACTGGACCACCAGGGAAGCCCCCCCCCCCAACCAAGTTCTTTATATGAACCATTGCCAAGGCTCCAACTCAGTCCGTGTTAACCCTGCCTAGCAGAAATGAGAGCACAAGGGACAAAGCAAGGGTGGGGGATGGGCAGTTAGGAGTGGGCTGGCAAGTAGGCAGACCTTCCCCATGAATGTGGTACTTTTTCCTCATTTGAGGTTTCAGATATGTGTGTATGTGGAATCTAAAAAAATGGTATAGAAAAACCTATTTTCAGAGCAGGAATAGAGACTCAGATGTAGAAAACAGACATGTGGTCACAGGGTAGGGGTCATAGATTGGGATTAACATGTATACACTGCTGCCGCTGCTGCTGCTCAGTCACTTCAGTCATGTCCAACCCTATTGCAACCCTATGAACTGTAACCCGCCAGGCTCCTCTGTCTGTGGGGGTTCTCTGGGCAAGAGTACTGGAGTGGGTTGCCATGCCCTCCTTCAAGGAATCTACCATGTATAAAATAGATAGCCAGTGGGAAGCTGCTGTATTAGCATAGGGAGCTCACCTCAGTGCTCTGTGACAACCTGGAGGGATAGGATGGGGGAGGGGGAGGATGGAGGTCCAAGAGGGAAGGGACATATAGATAGATAGATAGGTAGACAGATAGCTAGATAGATAGCTGATTCACTTTGTGAAACTGACACAATACTGTAAAGCAATCATAACCCAATAAAAATTAAAAAAAAAAAAAAGGAAATAAGGAAGACCCAGGAATCCTGGCTGGCTTCACACCAATCCCTTATTAGTCACTAAGGTACTGATGAGTTCTGTGTCTCCAGGAGAGACAGGGTTTGTGGTCAATACTTACACATTGATGAGATACTCATAGTCCTGGTAGTTTTTGGAGAAATAGGTCTCAATTAGCTTTTCTGTGCCAGTGAGTGCTTCATGTCCACAGCCACAGAATAGTGCCACCCCAAAGAAACACAATCCAGTGGCCACCAGGGAAGCAAAGGGGGCCCCTACGAGACATCTTGCACAGCACTCTAACAAGCCTGAGGAAGAAGGAGGACAGACAGTCAGGGATCTACAATACATAATTCATCGTCGTCTCTCCCTGCCAGCCCAGCCAGGCCCTGTGCTCACATGAATGGATGCAAGGGTGGAGGGGGTCACCACAGAGACCCAAAGCAGAAGAGTTTAGGACCTCAGAAGTTTGGAATGTGAGATTGACGCCCCCAAACCATACTGTGTTCCATTCTCAAAGATAAATCCTTACCTTGAATTCCCAAAATGTACCTAAGTTTTTGAATAATCAGTATTCAAGTAGACCCCTAGAGAGATGATATCCTCATACCCTCCTTTCACTTCCTGATTTGTTTGTTTTCACCATGTATCAGCTCTTATAGAGTACTTACTACCTGCCCAGCATTGTGCTAGGTGCTATGTGAAGTGCGAAAGCATAAAAGACATAGACTCTGCCATACGAGATATTTTGGTCTACTGAGGAGAATGAGATAGATTGGACCTGATATTTTCAACAGTTTCAGGCAGCCAAGTACATGGGTACCAAGTGGAAATGCTCTTCGAATTTCAGGAAGGGACAAGGGCAGATCAGAGACACTGATACTGTCAGACAAGATTTGAACTTCAAGGAGTATTTCAAATGTCTGAAAATTGCATGTTTCTGGGTATTCATGAACATTGTATTTGCTGCATGGAATGCTTGATACTTCTCAGTCTGGATGTCTGGAGAGCAGTCCAAAGAGAGGAGGAAACTGGCAGAGGACAGAGATGCTAATGGGAGAATGACTATTATTCACAGTATAAACGTGTAGGATGAATGCTCTGGGGACAGACACCTCATGGCTGACTTATTCCCCTTGGCCAATGTCCCCACCCTCAGCACTAGCCTGGAGTTCTGTCAAAACAACTACAGAGAGATGTTATACAAAGTCAACAAAGCATGAAATGTCTTCTGGCATGACAAAATACACCAGGGCCTGGGAATACAGGTGTCTTAAAGTGCTGAGTCCCTGAAATTCCCCAGACCCGGTACACCAGACCCCATGCCAGTGTTGCTGAGAAACAGGAAAGGCACACAAGAAGTCACAGGCTCTGAGAGCAGTTGTGCCCCAAGTACTACCCCTGAGCTCTAAGGTGTCACATGGAGTGAAACTTAACGAATGTACAGTAGATGACTGACTAGATGTGGAAAGGCACTCTCTAGCCTCTTGGCCCCAGCCCCAAAAGCTGGAAGAAAAGAAGTTATATATACATGAATTTTATCCATCTATTCACATACATATATAAATTATTTTTGCATATGTGTTATATGCTTTGTTGTTGTTATTCAGTCACTCAGTCGTGTCTGATTCTTTGCGACCCCATGAACTGCAGCATGTCAGGCTCCCCTGTCTTCCACTATCTCCTGGAGTTTGCTCAGACTCATGTCCATTGAGTCAGTGATGCCATCCAGCCATCTCACCCTCTGTCGCCCCCTTTTCCTCCTGTTCTTAATCTTTGCCAGCATCAGGGTCTTTTCCAATAAGTTGACTCTCCACATCAGGTGGCTAAAGTATTTGAGCTTCAGCATCAGTTCTTCCAATGAATATTCAGGGTTGATATATGCATATATAAATTATTTGTGTGCATACACACACACACACACAGAGACACACACAAATAATTAACAAATGTGCTGAGAAGGTGCTATTTTGGAAAAGCATGTTGGAACTCCTTACACAAATAAATTGCATTAACTTTTAGATTTGAACTTTGCCCAAAGTTTGCTTTTTTATACCAGAAGCCATGGAAGCCCTTTGCCTGACCCTCTTAATACTAGCACAGTTTCTTTTTAGCCCTTGACCATCTGATGATGTGCATCCATGTGAACAGAGTTTGAAAGACGAGATTATCTCTATCATGAGAAAGTTGGGGTAGAGGCATTTGTCTCAATTCTCGGGTCACAGCATGAGTGAATCCTCTTACCCGCTGTCCCCTAAAATAACACCCCTTCCTTGGTGCTCGAAGAGCTTCTTCCTCAAAGAATCTTCTGTGTCACCCCAGAGACGACACACAGAAGCCTAAGACAAGGAAAATAAGTAGCTAATGCTTGCAGCAGAACTGGATTTCCTCACCTCTCTAAGAACCAAAGCCTTGCTGTGAGAAAACTTGGCCTCTAAGGGAACTAATCAGTTTGTATCTGTGCTGCTGTACATAGAGGCAGAGTTGAGTTAGTACAAACTTTGCAATTGTACTTGTTAAGAGTGCCTCATCAGAGCTGGCCCATGGGCGTGTGTGTGTGCGTGCGTGCGTGTGTGTGTGTGTGTGTGTGCGCGCATGCATGTGCCAGCGTGGGGGCACATGCATGAAAGCCAGAGTGTGCATAAATGCGTGTGTAAGCCATAGAGAAAAACAGAGCACTTGAAAGCGATTATTGTCCACAGGAAACATTCAAAAATTGATCTTTTTCTTAACAGGTTAAGATACTAGACATATCTTGTAACTCAAGAAAAGGAGCTTGAAAATAAACAGTACCACCATTTTCCTTCCCTGCCTAGCCAAATCTTCCCCACTCCCAAATTCTTAGAATCTTCTAGTAAAGAAGGTCTCTGAAGCCTGGGGGTGGAGGGAGGAGAAGGTCCGTGACCTCACTGTTCCCTCTCTCCCCGGCACAGGGTCAGGGCTTGGACAGAGCCCTCCATAGCTCCCCTGGACAAAGAAGCCTTGTTTTCCCCTGAGATCTCAGGAGCCTCATTGGTATTCTGCAGGGGACTGCAGGCCTGGGGGTGGGGAGGGGGTCAGACCCAGGGAACAATGGAAGAACTGTTTGTTTAGCCCAGAGTAAGGAGAACCATCCTCCCTAGCAAGTGACCGTCCTGTGCCCACTCACCCCAGATTTTTTATCCTGGAAAGGGCTAAAGTGATGGTGCAGGTACAATCAAGGATGGAAAAACATGAGCTCTTGCTAACCGAACAGAGATTTTCACTCTAAGTTTTAGCTAATGTCCCCTCCAGGGTTGTAAAGATGAAGGGGGAAAGCCTCATTAGTCTATCTGATCCCATGTTATCCAAATAATCAGAAAATATCCTATATAATGCTCTTACTGGGTCATAGAGGACTCAGCCTTGGGAGCAACTATGAATCATCAAATTATATTCTTTCCTCTTACATCCATTTCCCTTCACTTTCTTAGAACTCAAATAACTTATCACCCTCTTTTCTGTTCCACTGTCACAAGAAAGACACAGGCTCTGATGAGTCTCTAATGTGGAGTTGAAATTAAATGGCTTGAATATATCTGTCATTCCTCAGCTATAAATAGTTTAACATTATCAGCATAAGCATCAGATGTCCATCTCTTCATGTTGAAATCAAATATGTGTTCTGGGGGCATTTAAGTTCAGCAGAAGTGAAGAATCTCAGTCAGTCAGACCAAGCAAAAAATAAAAATTTGAATTCCAACTGGGAAAAACTCAGAATATCCAAGAAATTGCATCATCAAAGGAGCCTATGATCAAAACATACTGAGAAAGGTCCATTTGGGTTCCCTTTGATTTGGGAATGTGTGAACAATAACCAAAAGCCAGAAAGTCTCCATTTCAGAAGCCTTCGTGGTTGAAAAGATACCAGTTTGATTCAGGAAGGTTGTGAGAAATTCTGAGGGATTCTGAAGAAGTTCCTTGGCCTCTCAAGAGACATTCTCACATTTCTAGGCTAAGTATAGATTGCAACATGGTGGAGCTGACAGAAAAGAACTATATAGCAATAATATTACCCAGTGCAACTGAATTGGATTAAGCTACCTGAACTTTTTTGAAGATTTTTTTATATGGACCTTTTTTTTGGCCACTTCTATTGGTCTTTCATGTATTTCCATCTTTTTTGTTCTCTTGGCCTGTGTGGGCCTCCCATCGCAGCAGCCTCTCTCGTGAAGAGCACTGGCTCTGGGCGCATGTGCTCCAGAGTGCTGGCTCGGTTGTTGGCCACATTGGCACGTGGGACCTTCCCAAGCCAGGGATTGAACTGGCGCCCCTTGCACTGCAAGGCGGTGTCCTTACCCACTGGACCACCAGGGAAGCCCTATATGGACCATTTTTAAAAGTCATTATTGAATTGGTTATTACATATTGCTTCTGTTTTATGTTTTGAGGTGTTTTTTTTAGCTGTGAGGGATGTTAGGATCTTAGCTCTCTGACAAGGGATCAGACCCACAACCTCTGCATTAGAAGGCAAAGTCTTAACCACTGAACAATCAGAGAAGTCCCTAAACCATCTGATGTTTTTTTTTTTGATGCTGTCTTTAATGTTCACAGAGGCCACATCTTTTGGGGGGCGCGGGGGAAAGGGAGGGAGTGGGCGGGCCACTTCTGTTGGTCTTTCATTTTGTCTGTTTTTCATCCGTCTTTGTTCTTTGGCCCATGTGGGCCTCCCATCCCAGCGGCCTCTTTTGCTGCAGAGCACCGGCTCTGGGCACACACACTCCAGAGCTCCGGCTCGGTAATTGGACACATTGGTCCAGCTGCTCGGCGGCACGTGGGATCTTCCCAGGCCAGGGATCGAACCGGTGCCCCTTGCACTGCAAGGCGGTGTCCTTACCCACTGGACAACCAGGGAAGCCCTGATTTTGATGCAAGATCATAGAGAAAAATACTGACCTTCCCCAGGGACTTTATTTCCGTTCATTGGATTCAGTACAATTATTAAGCATATGGCAATAACCTAGATACTGTGAGAAACAAAAGGTAATTATAAGGCCCAGTCGCTTCCTTCAAAGACCTTTCAATCTTGTTGGGGAGAACAAATGTTTGCAAATCAAAGACCAAAGCCACCTATGATCTAGTGTTAAAATGCAAAGCTATCTACAATCTAGTGTTAGAATACGTATAACCAAGTCCTGTGTGTAAAACGTAAGCAAAAAGGAAATATTCAGTGTTGGCTAGATGTATCTGCAAACTTCCAAAACTAATCAATCTGTGATAGAACGTCAAACCTTTTCCATTAATGCTCTTCACAGGAATCTGACAAGGATCAACAGGGGGACTCTCATCCAGATTCATGTCTATCCAAGGGACTGGGTTGATCCTGGTGCTGTCTCTTTAAGCAGGAGCCAAGAGCTCCCAAGCCCTCCCTCTTTTCCCATGCCCTGGGCAGGCCTCAAGGATGAGTTCCATGATGGAAATTCAGTGTGAATCTGGGAACCCATCAAAGGGAGGAGAGGAAGGGCTTTCATCGAAAGGGATGGTAGAAAGAGACCAATTGTGCCTTGCACAATTCCCAGCCTGTCCCTTGAATTCAGCTGACAGAGAGATAGAAGAACTCTATACAATAGAGTTAAACAACAGGCAGACTCATTGAATGAAAAACTGGCCCCATCTCCCTAAGTCTCTAATCTGAGCTACAGTCTTAACCCTCCTCCCAGAACCCACCCCTAACCTCACTCCATGAACAGAGGCCCCCTTGATCAGGACCTATCACAGTTGAAAGGGCCAAGATGCTAGAGCAGCCGTGACTGGTACTGGGGATGGACAGGGATGAGTGGGTGGGTTCTAGGAGTAAAACAACAATCATCAGGAGGTGCCAAAGACAAAGACTTTTGCTTCTGGCTTTATCCTGTTTAGACAAAGCCCTACTTATAACCTTGTCTTTCCTATATGAAATCAGCACATAGACCACATTTGAGTGCTGGAAAGGAGCCCTGCAGCCACTGGCACATGAGAATCCAAGCTTGCTGGATAGTCACGTCATGCAAACAGAATTAAGTAAAAATGAATCTCAGCCTCCTCTTTGAAAAGGTATTATTATTACCATAGCAACAGCATCTGGACCACTTTGTTTCCTATATTCCCTACTCACCCATGCACACATGCATGGGTGCACACGCATTCACGTATGCCAAATCAAAGACCAAAGCCACCTATGATCTAGTGTTAAAATGCAAAGCTATCTACAATCTAGTGTTAGAATACGTATAACCAAGTCCTGTGTGTAAAACGTAAGCAAAAAGGAAATATTCAGTGTTGGCTAGATGTATCTGCAAACTTCCAAAACTAATCAATCTGTGATAGAACGTCAAACCTTTTCCATTAATGCTCTTCACAGGAATCTGACAAGGATCAACAGGGGGACTCTCATCCAGATTCATGTCTATCCAAGGGACTGGGTTGATCCTGGTGCTGTCTCTTTAAGCAGGAGCCAAGAGCTCCCAAGCCCTCCCTCTTTTCCCATGCCCTGGGCAGGCCTCAAGGATGAGTTCCATGATGGAAATTCAGTGTGAATCTGGGAACCCATCAAAGGGAGGAGAGGAAGGGCTTTCATCGAAAGGGATGGTAGAAAGAGACCAATTGTGCCTTGCACAATTCCCAGCCTGTCCCTTGAATTCAGCTGACAGAGAGATAGAAGAACTCTATACAATAGAGTTAAACAACAGGCAGACTCATTGAATGAAAAACTGGCCCCATCTCCCTAAGTCTCTAATCTGAGCTACAGTCTTAACCCTCCTCCCAGAACCCACCCCTAACCTCACTCCATGAACAGAGGCCCCCTTGATCAGGACCTATCACAGTTGAAAGGGCCAAGATGCTAGAGCAGCCGTGACTGGTACTGGGGATGGACAGGGATGAGTGGGTGGGTTCTAGGAGTAAAACAACAATCATCAGGAGGTGCCAAAGACAAAGACTTTTGCTTCTGGCTTTATCCTGTTTAGACAAAGCCCTACTTATAACCTTGTCTTTCCTATATGAAATCAGCACATAGACCACATTTGAGTGCTGGAAAGGAGCCCTGCAGCCACTGGCACATGAGAATCCAAGCTTGCTGGATAGTCACGTCATGCAAACAGAATTAAGTAAAAATGAATCTCAGCCTCCTCTTTGAAAAGGTATTATTATTACCATAGCAACAGCATCTGGACCACTTTGTTTCCTATATTCCCTACTCACCCATGCACACATGCATGGGTGCACACGTGCATTCACGTATGCCAATTTCTACCCAAACACTGGCAGGCCAAGGTCGAATCTGGATTGTTAAACTGTGTTCTTGACATGTGGCCGTCACCTTGCCCACTTCTGGGAAAGTGAAAGAGAAGTACCTGACACTAAACTGAGAGATAACACTTTTCATACTTAGCCCAGTCCTTCATTCCTTAGCCCAGTCTCCCACCAGTTCCTCCTCTTCCTTCAGTTGCAGTGGGAAGCTAGTCTAGGGAACCTAGTTCTCTTCCTTGGGATGTCACTGACTTTTTCAAGAGACTTGCCTGGCAGAAAGCTCAGCGGCCAGTGCAGAGCTGAGTGATCACCTTTAGGGCCATTTAAAAATAACCAAGGAGGTTTTGTTTTTTTAAAAAAAACACTTTTATTTTACTTTTAACTTTTACAGAATTTAGTTGTTTACAGATATGTATGTTCTCAGATTAGTCATATGTATATCCCCCCGATCCCAACCCTCCAGACCATCATACAGCACCCGTGAAGGATCTACTTTTCTCACAGAGCAATGACTATAGCTATTTTCTTCACATATGATGAGAGTTAGACTCTGGGCAGGCTCTGACAGTGGGAAGGGAAGGGAAAACTACTCTATTCATCTGCCAAGGCTGCTGTGGTCTTTCCCAATCAGCTAACTGCCCTAACTTGTTCTCTGGACCTGAAGCTCTGTGGGCAAAGAGGGCTTTTCTACTGTTGCTTTCTTTTAATACCAAGAACCCTGATGATGGTTTTCAAGGACATTCTAGAATCAGGACCACATTTGAGTGCTGGAAAGGGGGGGCCAACAATCATCGGGGGCCAAAGACAAAGACTTTTGCTTCTGGCTTTATCCTGTTTAGACAAAGCCCTACTTATAACCTTGTCTTTCCTATATGAAATCAGCACATAGACCACATTTGAGTGCTGGAAAGGAGCCCTGCAGCCACTGGCACATGAGAATCCAAGCTTGCTGGATAGTCACGTCATGCAAACAGAATTAAGTAAAAATGAATCTCAGCCTCCTCTTTGAAAAGGTATTATTATTACCATAGCAACAGCATCTGGACCACTTTGTTTCCTATATTCCCTACTCACCCATGCACACATGCATGGGTGCACACGTGCATTCACGTATGCCAATTTCTACCCAAACACTGGCAGGCCAAGGTCGAATCTGGATTGTTAAACTGTGTTCTTGACATGTGGCCGTCACCTTGCCCACTTCTGGGAAAGTGAAAGAGAAGTACCTGACACTAAACTGAGAGATAACACTTTTCATACTTAGCCCAGTCCTTCATTCCTTAGCCCAGTCTCCCACCAGTTCCTCCTCTTCCTTCAGTTGCAGTGGGAAGCTAGTCTAGGGAACCTAGTTCTCTTCCTTGGGATGTCACTGACTTTTTCAAGAGACTTGCCTGGCAGAAAGCTCAGCGGCCAGTGCAGAGCTGAGTGATCACCTTTAGGGCCATTTAAAAATAACCAAGGAGGTTTTGTTTTTTTAAAAAAAACACTTTTATTTTACTTTTAACTTTTACAGAATTTAGTTGTTTACAGATATGTATGTTCTCAGATTAGTCATATGTATATCCCCCCGATCCCAACCCTCCAGACCATCATACAGCACCCGTGAAGGATCTACTTTTCTCACAGAGCAATGACTATAGCTATTTTCTTCACATATGATGAGAGTTAGACTCTGGGCAGGCTCTGACAGTGGGAAGGGAAGGGAAAACTACTCTATTCATCTGCCAAGGCTGCTGTGGTCTTTCCCAATCAGCTAACTGCCCTAACTTGTTCTCTGGACCTGAAGCTCTGTGGGCAAAGAGGGCTTTTCTACTGTTGCTTTCTTTTAATACCAAGAACCCTGATGATGGTTTTCAAGGATTCAAGGTAACACACAAAAAGGCAACAAGGGGAAAGATGTCACTGGCTGGGGTTATGCCTTCATGGGTTTCGAGACTATTTTCCCTCCTACTCATTTTCCAGGGGTTTCTTGGGTCTCATTACTACTCAGAGAGGTTTGAAAGTATAGCTCTAGTTGTTAGGTTATTGAGTAAACTTCTGGCTTTTCTAGCACAGAGCCAGGGAAAAAGGCCCTTAAAGCAGAGCAGACCTTTCAATCTGCCTGGTTCTCCAAGAGGTCCTCTGGCTCTGCAGGGTCAAGGTGGGGAGTGAAATGGGGAAGGCTGCCTAGGATCCTTTCAGTCAGTGTCTCTAGGGAAAGTAAATGGATGTGCTGGTTTTAGTCTGTTTCCTTTTGAACTCCTGGCATTCTTGCCATCATGATGGGATTCAGTCAGTCTTCAGGCATTTTCTAAAAACCTGAGCCCCTGCTCTACCTCCACACTTTTTGCCAGGGCTGCATTCACTATTCTGATACAGCCAAAACTACACTGCTCGGTGAACAGCCACCTTTGGAGGGAAGCATCATAGTCTGGTTACCAGGGTAACAGCCACTGTTCTCAGACATCAGGCATTGCAAGAGCCAATATTTTGCTGTTCAGTAATGGCATTGTGTTACCAAGCAGAGAATAATCAGCTACTGCTCTTTGGCTCTTTTCGGTTCTATTGTTATCAAGCCTCATTTGGAACATCCCTCTTCCACATCGAGACAAGTTATAATAAACTATCACTTCCCCATAAACCTTTTGTTACTTTTAACTTTTACAGAGTTTTGTTGTTCACAGACATGTATGTTCTCTGATTATTCACATGTATATCCCCATCCCACCCCTCCAGACCATCATACAGCACCCGTGAAGGATCTACTTTTCTCACAGAGCAATGACTATAGCTATTTTCTTCACATATGATGAGAGTTAGACTCTGGGCAGGCTCTGACAGTGGGAAGGGAAGGGAAAACTACTCTATTCATCTGCCAAGGCTGCTGTGGTCTTTCCCAATCAGCTAACTGCCCTAACTTGTTCTCTGGACCTGAAGCTCTGTGGGCAAAGAGGGCTTTTCTACTGTTGCTTTCTTTTAATACCAAGAACCCTGATGATGGTTTTCAAGGATTCAAGGTAACACACAAAAAGGCAACAAGGGGAAAGATGTCACTGGCTGGGGTTATGCCTTCATGGGTTTCGAGACTATTTTCCCTCCTACTCATTTTCCAGGGGTTTCTTGGGTCTCATTACTACTCAGAGAGGTTTGAAAGTATAGCTCTAGTTGTTAGGTTATTGAGTAAACTTCTGGCTTTTCTAGCACAGAGCCAGGGAAAAAGGCCCTTAAAGCAGAGCAGACCTTTCAATCTGCCTGGTTCTCCAAGAGGTCCTCTGGCTCTGCAGGGTCAAGGTGGGGAGTGAAATGGGGAAGGCTGCCTAGGATCCTTTCAGTCAGTGTCTCTAGGGAAAGTAAATGGATGTGCTGGTTTTAGTCTGTTTCCTTTTGAACTCCTGGCATTCTTGCCATCATGATGGGATTCAGTCAGTCTTCAGGCATTTTCTAAAAACCTGAGCCCCTGCTCTACCTCCACACTTTTTGCCAGGGCTGCATTCACTATTCTGATACAGCCAAAACTACACTGCTCGGTGAACAGCCACCTTTGGAGGGAAGCATCATAGTCTGGTTACCAGGGTAACAGCCACTGTTCTCAGACATCAGGCATTGCAAGAGCCAATATTTTGCTGTTCAGTAATGGCATTGTGTTACTAAGCAGAAAATAATCAGCTACTGCTCTTTGGCTCTTTTTCGGTTCTATTGTTATCAAGCCTCATTTGGAACATCCCTCTTCCACATCGAGACAAGTTATAATAAACTATCACTTCCCCCATAAACCTTTTGTGTGGACACTACAGAATTGCCTGTTCCTTGTCATTTCCCATCTGACTGGATTCTCTATGGTTGAGGTAGTGAGTTCCCTGTTCCTGAGGATGATTAAGAAGAAGCTGTAGGAACATTGGAGAAGGGAATCCTGCCCTGAGAATTAGCTCAGACTGCTTCTAAAGTTTCTTCCAGTCCAATCCCAGATTCCATGATAGAATTTGTTCACTACAATAATTAAACAGCACACACTCCCTGTCAGAAGCAGTAGTCTTGCTACTCTACCTTGCTAGAGATGCTCTATTACTAACAAAGTATTTGAGGTATCGATACTTTGCTAATGAATAACTGAGACCACAATGGCTACTCCATCATGTGCACCTGGCCCAAGTGTGCCCACACCCAGAATCTGAGATCCAATACATAGCTTCTATTGTGCCCTCATCTGAGGTAATAGTCCTTGCAGGAAATCATCCAGCCTCCATAAAAAGAAACAGTGCCTATGGTCGCCTTATTTTTCCTGCCTTTTCGTCAGAGCTTTCACCCCCTAAGGAAGTAATATTCAGCATCTTTCTTTACTCTCTCTCTGGTTTTAATTCACAACCTACCCATTAGCTACCCTGACATCAGGTAAGGTTCTTGATGTTACGTAGAGCAGGAATTGAGTTCCCCCAACATGCATCTCTCATCTGGCCCCACTCGACTGGACAATTCTTACCCAACTGCACAAAGTACATACAAAGAAAGTTCAACCACTTCGGGAAGAATTAGAATCAGCCTGAACATGCACTGTTGTATAATAATTAGTACTCTTATTATTTACAACTGTTAAAAAGTTTGCCCATTTTCAAAGGACTCTCACATCATTATTTTTTATTTTTATAACTCTGAAAGTAGACAAAGCAGTTATCGTTACCCATATTTTCTGAGTGATTAAATAATAATTCATAGCGACCTCCTCAATGTCATGAAGTTCATAAGTAGCAGATCTGGGATTCGAACCTGGTTATGTTCATTTCTAGTCCATTGCTCTTGCCTTCTTAATTATCCTGCCTGAATACACGCTTCAAGGAGCTCTCTCAGGGATTCATGATGAAACAACCTAAAAACGGACACCAGCTTAATATAATTGAAGACCTAGCTTCGTAGATGTTTTTGGAAACTTATTTGATGATAAATACACAGGACAATTGATTCTCATTTCCTTTAGGAGGCATTCCAGCTGCTGCTCTTCTTTTCCAAATGAGAGCAATGTCTGCATGTTTCTGTGGCATCCTGTATGGACAAAGATCCTTGTTCTCTGTACACTTTGCACTGAGTAGACACTACCAGAGACCAGACCTTGTAGCTTCTCTTTACAGAGGTTCCCTCAGCCCTCAACTAGGTCAGCAAGAGCCCTAAGGTTCCAGCAGCCTCCTTGCCATAGCAGGGTTTTAGAATTTGACTGTGCCCTCAGGAAGGCTAAGTCTGTAGTATTTGCTAGATATGGTCACCCATGCATGTGCACACACACGTGCACACACACACACACACACACACACACAGAGTCCTATCCACATCTCTTCCCTATGGTAAAGACATTGAGGACTTTATTTTCATTTCCTGAACCTGAGATCAGCCTCTTCAGCCATGGCCAACCCTGAGTCCATCTCATCTAATTTTCTTCTGCTGCCCCACAAGTTTGGTACAGCTGAGGGCCAGCCAACATTAGTTGCCTCCAGGAGAACCAAGGACGTCAGCTGACTAGGTCATGACCAGGGCCTGGGAACCAGGGGAGAAAGTGAAGGTAGAGGGACGTGAGGGGGTAGGAGGACACATGACCACATCCAGCCCTCCTTGCACTCTCTGCAAGGACCTGTGGGACTCTCCACGTGCTGCTGGAGTTCTTTGGCAATAAAGCATCATTCTCAGTAGAGCAGGGAAGGAGTTAATCTAATTCCGTGCTAAGGAACTGAAAAGAAAACAAGTGCCAGAACACAACTAATTTCAACCATCAGAAACCCCGAACCCATATTTCGATATCGACCTCCTCAATGTCATGAAGTTCATAAGTAGCAGATCTGGGATTCGAACCTGGTTATGTTCATTTCTAGTCCATTGCTCTTGCCTTCTTAATTATCCTGCCTGAATACACGCTTCAAGGAGCTCTCTCAGGGATTCATGATGAAACAACCTAAAAACGGACACCAGCTTAATATAATTGAAGACCTAGCTTCGTAGATGTTTTTGGAAACTTATTTGATGATAAATACACAGGACAATTGATTCTCATTTCCTTTAGGAGGCATTCCAGCTGCTGCTCTTCTTTTCCAAATGAGAGCAATGTCTGCATGTTTCTGTGGCATCCTGTATGGACAAAGATCCTTGTTCTCTGTACACTTTGCACTGAGTAGACACTACCAGAGACCAGACCTTGTAGCTTCTCTTTACAGAGGTTCCCTCAGCCCTCAACTAGGTCAGCAAGAGCCCTAAGGTTCCAGCAGCCTCCTTGCCATAGCAGGGTTTTAGAATTTGACTGTGCCCTCAGGAAGGCTAAGTCTGTAGTATTTGCTAGATATGGTCACCCATGCATGTGCACACACACGTGCACACACACACACACACACACACACAGAGTCCTATCCACATCTCTTCCCTATGGTAAAGACATTGAGGACTTTATTTTCATTTCCTGAACCTGAGATCAGCCTCTTCAGCCATGGCCAACCCTGAGTCCATCTCATCTAATTTTCTTCTGCTGCCCCACAAGTTTGGTACAGCTGAGGGCCAGCCAACATTAGTTGCCTCCAGGAGAACCAAGGACGTCAGCTGACTAGGTCATGACCAGGGCCTGGGAACCAGGGGAGAAAGTGAAGGTAGAGGGACGTGAGGGGGTAGGAGGACACATGACCACATCCAGCCCTCCTTGCACTCTCTGCAAGGACCTGTGGGACTCTCCACGTGCTGCTGGAGTTCTTTGGCAATAAAGCATCATTCTCAGTAGAGCAGGGAAGGAGTTAATCTAATTCCGTGCTAAGGAACTGAAAAGAAAACAAGTGCCAGAACACAACTAATTTCAACCATCAGAAACCCCGAACCCCAACGTTCTTGCACATTCCTATGCTTTGGCTTGAATCTTCCAATCTAAAGTTTTTGAAACTCACCCATGTCTTTGGGATTCTGACTCCACTGGTCGCCTGCTGGCTAGGCTGCTTTGCGGCTGACTTTGTTCAGCTGGAAGGATCCTGGTCTCTCCAGTCTCCTTCTTCAGTCCTTTACTTTTTCTCTCTGAGTATCTTTGTCCTCTTCTCCAGCAATGAAAAGGGCTTTCTGATTGACAGCCAACCCCCTTAAAGGGACAGGCCCGCTTTCCTCCTCCTCTCCTCCTCCCCTTCTCCTCCCCTTGTCCCCACCTCCTCGGGGATACTCCCTTCTCTAAGGCCTCCATCTTCCCTTTCTGCTTTTCATTGCCAATTGTCTAATTTTTCTTTTTTTTCCTCCCTCCTGCCACCCCGCCACCCCAAGGCTTGCCTGTGTGGAATTTCACTTTGCTGCAGAGACATCTGGAAAAATGTGGTTTGGGGGTGGAAATAAAAAGAAGAGGTGTTACAAGCTTCCAACTGATCCTTGGGTCTGTTTTGGTGTGAGATGTGGCAGTATCAGAAGCCGTGAAGGTGGTAGCCCTGGGGAGACAGTCAAGGTCAAAACCCCAGATGCGATCTCCTAGTCCTTCCAACTCTGCCCCAATGCCACCCCTCACTCCCAGTTGCCCCTGACCCTATCCACCTTTACCCTCCCCCCAACTCTTTGGAAAACAAATGCCTCTCCCTCCACCCATCCATCCCAGCTCCCCCATCCCAGCTCTAAAAACACAATAGAGAAAAAAAATTGTATTTTAAAAATGATTTCCTCCAAATGCTTCTTGCTTTCAACTGAATGAGGACAAAACACAAGCTGTTGATTCCCCTGAACAGATTTTGACCAAGCTGGAGAAAACTAGAATTGTAATCATTTTATAGACTGGATAATGGAGCCTCAGGGAGGAGGCGAGAAGACCTGCTGTGCAGGTTTACAGAAGAGGCTAAAGAAAAGGTGAGAGTCAGGGAGGCGGGTGATTTCCATGAAAGGTAATTGACTTTGTCAGAGGAACATAATCGGGGAATTAGGTAGTCGATATCTCAGTCTGAGAATAGAGTGTCAGGATGGAGCCGCATCCGGAGCCCTGAGAGGCAGGGTGGGTGAAGGTGAAGCCATGGGAGCCAGTGAGGATGGAGGGAAGGGAAAGGAAACACAGTTCTTCCCTCAGAGAAAGAAACATGAAGAAAAATAACCAAAACAAGAGAATAATAATATATGAAACGTAATGATAGTTATTTCCAGGTGGGATTAGGTTATGGAAGGTTTTGTAAAAGAACTGAATCTTAACCAGTGTCTATCTAGCTCCTTGTTTGTTGTGTTCCCTATCCGTGGAGGAGCCTCAGAGAGACACAATCCTCTTGACTTTGAAGCCTGAGTCCTCCCATGGATGGCCGATGAGGAAACTGGAAACTGGTTGACTTATAACTGCAGGATTACCTACTATGACTCCAGGGAAGTCAGGTACGCCCTCCCCTCCTCATTTTCCCCATGGCTTTGCCTTAGGGTAAGAAAGGAGAGGAAGGAGGTACTGAGCAGAGCCCAGAATCTTTAAGCTCTCTAGGGAGAGGGGCCAAATTGTGTCTTACAGGGGTTAGATCGGTCACACTGGCTCTCTGAGCTGCAGTATCAGAAGCCGTGAAGGTGGTAGCCCTGGGGAGACAGTCAAGGTCAAAACCCCAGATGCGATCTCCTAGTCCTTCCAACTCTGCCCCAATGCCACCCCTCACTCCCAGTTGCCCCTGACCCTATCCACCTTTACCCTCCCCCCAACTCTTTGGAAAACAAATGCCTCTCCCTCCACCCATCCATCCCAGCTCCCCCATCCCAGCTCTAAAAACACAATAGAGAAAAAAAATTGTATTTTAAAAATGATTTCCTCCAAATGCTTCTTGCTTTCAACTGAATGAGGACAAAACACAAGCTGTTGATTCCCCTGAACAGATTTTGACCAAGCTGGAGAAAACTAGAATTGTAATCATTTTATAGACTGGATAATGGAGCCTCAGGGAGGAGGCGAGAAGACCTGCTGTGCAGGTTTACAGAAGAGGCTAAAGAAAAGGTGAGAGTCAGGGAGGCGGGTGATTTCCATGAAAGGTAATTGACTTTGTCAGAGGAACATAATCGGGGAATTAGGTAGTCGATATCTCAGTCTGAGAATAGAGTGTCAGGATGGAGCCGCATCCGGAGCCCTGAGAGGCAGGGTGGGTGAAGGTGAAGCCATGGGAGCCAGTGAGGATGGAGGGAAGGGAAAGGAAACACAGTTCTTCCCTCAGAGAAAGAAACATGAAGAAAAATAACCAAAACAAGAGAATAATAATATATGAAACGTAATGATAGTTATTTCCAGGTGGGATTAGGTTATGGAAGGTTTTGTAAAAGAACTGAATCTTAACCAGTGTCTATCTAGCTCCTTGTTTGTTGTGTTCCCTATCCGTGGAGGAGCCTCAGAGAGACACAATCCTCTTGACTTTGAAGCCTGAGTCCTCCCATGGATGGCCGATGAGGAAACTGGAAACTGGTTGACTTATAACTGCAGGATTACCTACTATGACTCCAGGGAAGTCAGGTACGCCCTCCCCTCCTCATTTTCCCCATGGCTTTGCCTTAGGGTAAGAAAGGAGAGGAAGGAGGTACTGAGCAGAGCCCAGAATCTTTAAGCTCTCTAGGGAGAGGGGCCAAATTGTGTCTTACAGTTTTCTCTTTGGGTTGAGATCTTGGTCACATTTCTGGCTTGGGCTCTGCTGTTAGGAAATGGGTGAGTCTTCTGAAAATGCCCCAGTTTCCTGAGTCCTGGAGGAGTTGAGCAGAGGATCTAGACCTTTAGATCCTTTGCTCTTATACCAGCCCCAAGGAGAAAGGATCCCTATAAATGCTGCCCCTTTGGCAGAACCGTATAATAGTGGCTTTCCGGACTGGACCAGACTAAGCTCATATGATTGATGGCAGACAGTCCCAGGACTCCTGACCTCACCAGTTCTGTTCTCCAGCTACGGACTCTGCCTGCTGAGGAAACTGAGCTGTGGGATGGTGCCACCAATTACCTTCTGGATGGTTGTTGTCAGAATGGCTCTGAAGGAGAGGGAGGACCAAAAGCAAATAGTCACCAAATGTGTGTCCTCAAGCTTCTCACATGGTAGGAGGAGCTGAGTCCAAACTTCTGGGCTTCTGATTAGGGGATGGAGGAAGTGGTTTCTCACAGCACGAATAGATGAGACACTTCTACACGCAAGGGGAATCATTCAGGCCGAGCCTCTCACAAATCTTCCTCGGACTCCCAGCAGCAGCGCTGGGGACTGCTAAGCTACTGGGAAGAAAGGATGTGCTCCCGAGAGACTCACGGAGATCAGGTCTTCAACTACCTTCCCCTCAACAGGCATTTTCTCTTCTCCTTTCCACCCCTCTCTTGCCTCACTGTTCATTTTGTCTTCTCCCGAAGTCTTAATCTCTCAGTGCCTCTGTCTCTTCTTCCCTCTGTCTCTCTTTCGCTCACCACATTCCTTGATGGGGCATGCCTTCCTGTGTCCCCCTGGTTCATAAGAACAAGGATGGCAAAGGGGCTTAGCTAGGGGACTGTGTCATGTTCACTTTCCCTGGTGCCTTAAGGTTCCCAGCTCGCCAGGATCTAGTGTGTCCCAGTGGCTCTGTAGGGCCTGGCACTGCCTCAGCAGTCACTCACCACCCTTCTCCTGAGTCTTTCCCACTGCCCTCATAACGTTTTTTCTCTCCATCCCCAAGGGGGGCTTTTTAAAAAATAATCTATCCAACCCCACCTATTTCTGTGATTCCGCTTCCAATGATTCTGCAGGGTCTCCCTTGGCAAAATGTTCTCCTGAGTCCAGCAGGGTCCCTGGCAATGCCCAGGGATTCCTCTAGAGGGCACTACCAGTCTTCTTGGTGGCAGCCTGCAGCCTGTACTGGGTGTCTGTGGGAACAATACAGAATTGTATGAAACTCGTAAACAGTTTGCTTCATGCACTTCTGATGGTACCTTCAAGGATCTGGGCCCCCTTGATCATAGCGTGTTTCGTTGTGCAGCTTTCTTGAAAATAACTCCGAACACTTGGATAAAACCTCTGCTCTGCTGTGTGATTGCACAGTACCAGATTCTTGAAAGCCATGGGGCAAGTGGGCTCTCTTTTCTCCATTATGTAGACCAAACTCTGAAATTCAGTGAAGTCCAGTGAATTTCTCCCAGGAAAGTAAATAAGAGCTCAAGTATTCAGTCTGGTGAGCCACTTCTCTGTGTCTATATAAAAGATCAGAAAGGGGAACAGAGAAGGCACAGTATCAGTGAAAGCCTGAGCTCACCTGCTAACACTGGGGCTTATGGAGCTGAGGCTTTGTTTCTTCTTCCCAAGATAATGTCCTTCCAGACCAAAATTAAGAAGGCATGTGGGCTTATTCTTATAGCTCTTCTAGCCCTGGCACAGAGGTTGCCTGGCAAGCAATACATGATGTCCTATGCACTTGCACCTTGGGCTTCCCTGTCACAGGAAAGGATCAATAGTAAAGAATCGTGCAGGAGACAAGAATTGGATCAGTGGGATTCAAAATCACTCCCTGTCCTGGAGAATCCCATGGACAGAGGAGCGTGGTGGGCTACAGACCAGGGGGTTGCAAAAGAATCAGACACGACTCAGCGACTAAACAACAACAATAAACACATTTGTGGCCAGAACCTTTTATACCCAACTTGATGCTGATTGGCTTGGCCTTGCCTTTCTGGCCAAGAGAACTGAGGGCCAGAGATGTCACATACTGTGAGCTGGCATGGGGTGGGAGGATGTGGAGGGTGCTTCTTTTCCTCTCCTGAAGATTCAGAGAGCAGTCCAAGGTTGAATGGAGGCAAGGGGTGAGCTGGATGTGGATTTGTGAGGGAGAGATACCCATGGCTTAGGGATATAGTGACAGGGCATCTGGAAGCCAGAACAATCAGATGGATAAGCTCAGGAAAGGAATGTCTGGGAAGCACCAAATAGCTACCAGCCACATAGAGAAATCAGTTGTCCACATAACTCGTCTTCATCAACATGAACACTCAGCCAGACTTGGCATACAAGTCCCTGCAGAGTGACTGTAGGTTTGATACAATCTCTGAGTGCAGCAGAAATAAAGCTATACTCCTTGGCTGTCAAATACTCACCCAGCTTTTGAGGACCAATGTTATCGGTTCCAGTGTGCCGATGGGGTACAGGCACAGCTTTCCCAATGCCACCCAACAAGCAAGGGGCAGAGAACACCTTTAGACTCTCCTTTCTTAGAAGTTGGTTGGAAAATCATATGACTCAATTTTTATTCAAGTCTGGTGAGGGCCAAACTTCCTCTGTGTCTATATAAAAGATCAGAAAGGGGAACAGAGAAGGCACAGTATCAGTGAAAGCCTGAGCTCACCTGCTAACACTGGGGCTTATGGAGCTGAGGCTTTGTTTCTTCTTCCCAAGATAATGTCCTTCCAGACCAAAATTAAGAAGGCATGTGGGCTTATTCTTATAGCTCTTCTAGCCCTGGCACAGAGGTTGCCTGGCAAGCAATACATGATGTCCTATGCACTTGCACCTTGGGCTTCCCTGTCACAGGAAAGGATCAATAGTAAAGAATCGTGCAGGAGACAAGAATTGGATCAGTGGGATTCAAAATCACTCCCTGTCCTGGAGAATCCCATGGACAGAGGAGCGTGGTGGGCTACAGACCAGGGGGTTGCAAAAGAATCAGACACGACTCAGCGACTAAACAACAACAATAAACACATTTGTGGCCAGAACCTTTTATACCCAACTTGATGCTGATTGGCTTGGCCTTGCCTTTCTGGCCAAGAGAACTGAGGGCCAGAGATGTCACATACTGTGAGCTGGCATGGGGTGGGAGGATGTGGAGGGTGCTTCTTTTCCTCTCCTGAAGATTCAGAGAGCAGTCCAAGGTTGAATGGAGGCAAGGGGTGAGCTGGATGTGGATTTGTGGGGGAGAGAGACCCATGGCTTAGGGATATAGTGACAGGGCATCTGGAAGCCAGAACAATCAGATGGATAAGCTCAGGAAAGGAATGTCTGGGAAGCACCAAATAGCTACCAGCCACATAGAGAAATCAGTTGTCCACATAACTCGTCTTCATCAACATGAACACTCAGCCAGACTTGGCATACAAGTCCCTGCAGAGTGACTGTAGGTTTGATACAATCTCTGAGTGCAGCAGAAATAAAGCTATACTCCTTGGCTGTCAAATACTCACCCAGCTTTTGAGGACCAATGTTATCGGTTCCAGTGTGCCGATGGGGTACAGGCACAGCTTTCCCAATGCCACCCAACAAGCAAGGGGCAGAGAACACCTTTAGACTCTCCTTTCTTAGAAGTTGGTTGGAAAATCATTCTGCTCCAAAGGCTGTTTGCTTGGAAAGTTTCTGGTCTTAACAAGAACAGCCAGGGGGAACAAGGACAGGTTTCCAGCTGCTGTGACCCGAGTCTCCAATCCTTTGTACTTCTCAGGCTAGCTCAGCAGAGGGCCAACGTTACAACTCCAGGCAGGGAAAGTTATATGCACTTTGTAGATCAGTGGGATTCAAAATTACTCACTGGAAATTAGATAATACTAAGGAGTATCTTATATTTGTTAGATGTGATAATAGCATGGTTGTTCTTGTTGTTTAGTCACTCAGTCCAACTCTTTTGTGACCCCGTGGACTGTAGCCCACCAGGCTCCTCTGTCCATGAGATTCTCCAGACAAGAATTCTGGAGTGGGTAGCCATTTCATCCTCCAGGGGATCTTCCCAACCCAGGGATGGAACCCATATTTCCTGCATGGCAGACGGATTCTTTACCACTGAGCCACCAGGGAAGCCCCTAATAGCATGGTGATTATGTTTTTAAAAAGGATCTCTTAGCAGTGAGAGATGCATACTGAAATAACTATAGGTGAAATGTCATGATGCCTGGGATTTTTTTCCTCCCCCATAAAATTAGAATTAGATGAAATAACATTGGCTAAATGTTGAAAATGACTGAAACTGGGTGATCAGAACATGGAGGTTCATTATACTATTTCTCTACTTTGTATATGGTTAAACTTGATGTCTCATTATAGTAAAAATCAAAACTTTGTTTTAAATGCATGGATTTGTGAGGAGAGATACCCATGGCTTAGGGATATAGTGACAGGGCATCTGGAAGCCAGAACAATCAGATGGATAAGCTCAGGAAAGGAATGTCTGGGAAGCACCAAATAGCTACCAGCCACATAGAGAAATCAGTTGTCCACATAACTCGTCTTCATCAACATGAACACTCAGCCAGACTTGGCATACAAGTCCCTGCAGAGTGACTGTAGGTTTGATACAATCTCTGAGTGCAGCAGAAATAAAGCTATACTCCTTGGCTGTCAAATACTCACCCAGCTTTTGAGGACCAATGTTATCGGTTCCAGTGTGCCGATGGGGTACAGGCACAGCTTTCCCAATGCCACCCAACAAGCAAGGGGCAGAGAACACCTTTAGACTCTCCTTTCTTAGAAGTTGGTTGGAAAATCATTCTGCTCCAAAGGCTGTTTGCTTGGAAAGTTTCTGGTCTTAACAAGAACAGCCAGGGGGAACAAGGACAGGTTTCCAGCTGCTGTGACCCGAGTCTCCAATCCTTTGTACTTCTCAGGCTAGCTCAGCAGAGGGCCAACGTTACAACTCCAGGCAGGGAAAGTTATATGCACTTTGTAGATCAGTGGGATTCAAAATTACTCACTGGAAATTAGATAATACTAAGGAGTATCTTATATTTGTTAGATGTGATAATAGCATGGTTGTTCTTGTTGTTTAGTCACTCAGTCCAACTCTTTTGTGACCCCGTGGACTGTAGCCCACCAGGCTCCTCTGTCCATGAGATTCTCCAGACAAGAATTCTGGAGTGGGTAGCCATTTCATCCTCCAGGGGATCTTCCCAACCCAGGGATGGAACCCATATTTCCTGCATGGCAGACGGATTCTTTACCACTGAGCCACCAGGGAAGCCCCTAATAGCATGGTGATTATGTTTTTAAAAAGGATCTCTTAGCAGTGAGAGATGCATAGTGAAATAACTATAGGTGAAATGTCATGATGCCTGGGATTTTTTTCCTCCCCCATAAAATTAGAATTAGATGAAATAACATTGGCTAAATGTTGAAAATGACTGAAACTGGGTGATCAGAACATGGAGGTTCATTATACTATTTTCTCTACTTTGTATATGGTTAAACTTGATGTCAGAAAAAAGAAATCATTATAGTAAAAATCAAAACAAGCTTAGAAAAAAAATAGTAACACTTTGAAGAATGATCTCTGCTCTTCCTGGGAGGATGCGCATAATCTGATAAGACTGACTGCTTCTGGGGAAGGAGAGGGAGACTTTTCACTCTATGCCCTTTTTTGTGGTGGGAATTTGTCCAATCAGCCTTTGTTATCCTCAGGTTCACAACCTCAGATTCAACCGACTGTGAATGGTTGAATACATGGATGTGGAACCCGTGGATGCTGGAGCATCCACAGATTTCGGTATCTGCACTGGTCCTAGAACCAATCCCCCCACCCCAGATACCAAGGGACAATGGTAATTGTATGCATGCCTTAATGTTTCTATTGAAAATCTCATTTGAAATGTGATTCAGGCAGATTGAGAGAGAGCTGTCTGCTGGCCCCTTCAGTCTGCCCCACCGATGCCAGTGGATCAGGAGAGAGAAATCCTCACCGTGGCATGTTGGCCAGCCTCCTCTTCCTCCACACCACCCAAACTGCCCATGTTTCCAAAACACTGACCTATTCTGAAATATGGCTGCCTCCAGCCACAGGAGAGGACTCCCGGGAACCCCTTCTGAGGCATGGTTGGAAAAGAGAGAGGGGTTGCTCTTGCCTGCTCCCCAGGAGAAGAGAAGCTGTGAGACCTTGAATGTAAGGAAGGTCCCCAACCCAAGAGGCTGCTCCTTCGTGTTCCAGGGGAACAACGCCCTTTCTTGCCCCTCTGCCGGCCCCATGGACAGTGAGGCTGATGTGTGCCATGGAAGCCACTCCCTTGGGCAGCTTCTCAGGCCTCTTCATTTCAAAGTTGCGGCCCAGGACTGCCAGAGATATGATTCTGCCCTCTCTATCATCATCATCATCAAAGTTTACTCTCTCTTCAGAGAAGCCAGGCCAAGCTCTTCAGCCCTGGCTGCCTGGCTGGTTCAAAGGAGTCAACGATACCTGTAACAACACAGGTGGGTTGTAACAGCACCTCGATCCAAAGCCTCATTCTTGAGGAGCAGGTTGTTTATCCTTGAGGCTGGGATGCCTTCCTCAGGAAACCATCCAGGATGGAGAAGCGGAGCCTCAGTTCTCCCTGCTAAGAACCACATACTCTGAAAAAGGTGAAAGGGATAGTTGTTCAATCATGTCTGACTCTTTTGTGACCCCATGAACTGTTGTAGCCCGCCAGGCTCCTCTGTCCATGGGATTTTCCAGGCAAGAATACTGGAGTAGGTAGCCATTTCCTCCTCCAGGGGATCTTCTCCACCCAGGGATCAAATTGGGGTCTCCTGCATTGCAGGCAGATTCTTTACTGTCTGAGCCACCAGGGAACTGTGCTTACCTACAAACCCCAGGCAAGCAAAGATCATGGGGCCAGAGCTTAGAGCAGCTGCCCCACACAGGAAGACCCGCCTGCTCCAGCGTCTTGGCTGAGGCTTGCTTTCTCTCTCCTACTCCCCATCCCTGACTGAGCCCAGGAGAAATCCCGCGCAGCTGCTCTCCCAGACAGCATGGGCTCCTCCTGCCCTTGAGTAGCATGCGGCAGGCGCTGGACCCTGGGTAGCTCCCACCCTCCAACTGCTCCTCACCCCCACCCCCACCTAGGGACTCGATGGCTGTGAGGCTTTCTGTGACAACCAAGAGGGTACATAGGCACAGGGCCCTGGAGCTAAGGCTGTGCTCAGGCTCTGTGGAGTTGCAGCCCACCACCCGGCCCCCAAAGCAAGTTTTTTTTTCCTTTAATTTGAGGATAATTCCTTCACAATATGTTGGTTTCTGCCATACATCAACATCAACATGAATCAGCCATAGGTGTGCGTATGTCTGCTGCAGAGCAATGTTGATGCACGCCTCCGTCCTGGCTTGCCCCTTCCTAGGCTGTAGGTATCCTGGCCCTTGCAGGGAAGCAAGTTCTTTCTTTAAGCACAATTAGTTCAAAACCATAAAATCTAAGGAGGAATTTCCCCTGGAGGACCCTCCAAAGAGGGTTTTACATGCTCCTTGGGCTATCCTTGAAAATCCTTCAAATTTTCTAAAGCGCTGCAATTATTTCCACAGGCTGCATCCAGCAGTTCCTGGAAGAGTTTCAAAGGATATCGTGGCAGCAGATTCCCTTAGCCTCTGCTCCCCGTCTGCAGCACAGACCTTCAGGAAGTAAAGCAGAACCTCCCTAGTTTGCCCTGTCTACCCTGACTGCCCAGCCACAGAAGCTTCATGCAATGTTTAACCCATGAGACACCCCCCAAAGAGCTGGTCTTAGTTGGCCACTAAGCCTAAGCTACCAGCCTAGAGAGCCAATAGGGCTCTTCATTATGGGGCAAGAACTCCCAGCTGTCCTCAGCTTTCCTCAAAAAAGGGATATGAAAGTAGCTAGAGGTTGCTGGGGGTTGGGCTGGTTGTCCCAATTAAAGCTGAATTTGGAGAGCATGGCTATTCCTGGATTTCTTGGCAGTAGCCATCCTCTCTCTGTTAATAACTAAACACGAAGGAAGTTAATAGAATTGCAGCATGAAGGATGCTAGCAACATACCAAGAAGGCCTTCCATATGATCAGAACTCTCTAATCATAGAGAGCTGATTAATAACATAGACTGTGAAGTCAGACACACCTGGGCTTGAGTATCAGCTCCACCAAATACCAGTTCTGTTACTTGGGGCAATTCAACCTTTCTAGGTTTCCATTTTTTCACTCCAAGTAAGATATAATAGTGATCTCATGGAGTTATTGAGAAAATTATACAAGATAATGAACATCAAATATTTAGCACAATGCCTATGCTAAGATATAGTAATAACAATAATAATCAGGAGAAGTGGCAGATTATTTTTGGAAATGTTTGATAAGCATTAAGCAAACAGAAGCATAATGATCCCTAGAACCAATACCTTTCAGATCCAGGATTCCTAGACTTGTCTGGAATCTGTTTATCTTTTAAATGGTCCCAAAGAACTATGCTGAGAAGAAATATTGAAACTCTTTGAGACTCACTCCACTGTTCAGCCATGTACTCCTCTAAGTATGGTCCTCACTAGGATGGCCAACTGTCTTGGTTTGCCAAGAACCAAGAGGTTTCCCTAGATGTGGAAACTTCTATGATAACCATGGGTAAACCCCAGGCAAACTGGGAAAGGTTGGCCAGCCTACACCAGCACTCGCACCTATGCATGGCCATAAGCATGGTCCTTGAACTAGTTCCCTTGAAGGCTGGGCAAAACAACCTGTGTCAATTTCCCCATGCTAAACAGGAAATTCCAAAGTTTATCTGCCTTTCCTCTACTCTAAAATATCATGTGCAGGCAAGTAAGCTTGCCAGAAAAAATACTCGATGCCTAAGGAGAAAAAGAGAGATATATCCATCTGAATGCAGAGTTCCAGAGAAGAGCAAGGAGAGATAAGAAAACCTTCCTAAGTGAACAATGCAAAGTAGAGGAGAGCAATAGAATGAGAAACTCCCAGCTGTCCTCAGCTTTCCTCAAAAAGGGATATGAAAGTAGCTAGAGGTTGCTGGGGGTTGGGCTGGTTGTCCCAATTAAAGCTGAATTTGGAGAGCATGGCTATTCCTGGATTTCTTGGCAGTAGCCATCCTCTCTCTGTTAATAACTAAACACGAAGGAAGTTAATAGAATTGCAGCATGAAGGATGCTAGCAACATACCAAGAAGGCCTTCCATATGATCAGAACTCTCTAATCATAGAGAGCTGATTAATAACATAGACTGTGAAGTCAGACACACCTGGGCTTGAGTATCAGCTCCACCAAATACCAGTTCTGTTACTTGGGGCAATTCAACCTTTCTAGGTTTCCATTTTTTCACTCCAAGTAAGATATAATAGTGATCTCATGGAGTTATTGAGAAAATTATACAAGATAATGAACATCAAATATTTAGCACAATGCCTATGCTAAGATATAGTAATAACAATAATAATCAGGAGAAGTGGCAGATTATTTTTGGAAATGTTTGATAAGCATTAAGCAAACAGAAGCATAATGATCCCTAGAACCAATACCTTTCAGATCCAGGATTCCTAGACTTGTCTGGAATCTGTTTATCTTTTAAATGGTCCCAAAGAACTATGCTGAGAAGAAATATTGAAACTCTTTGAGACTCACTCCACTGTTCAGCCATGTACTCCTCTAAGTATGGTCCTCACTAGGATGGCCAACTGTCTTGGTTTGCCAAGAACCAAGAGGTTTCCCTAGATGTGGAAACTTCTATGATAACCATGGGTAAACCCCAGGCAAACTGGGAAAGGTTGGCCAGCCTACACCAGCACTCGCACCTATGCATGGCCATAAGCATGGTCCTTGAACTAGTTCCCTTGAAGGCTGGGCAAAACAACCTGTGTCAATTTCCCCATGCTAAACAGGAAATTCCAAAAGTCTATCTGCCTTTCCTCTACTCTAAAATATCATGTGCAGGCAAGTAAGCTTGCCAGAAAAAATACTCGATGCCTAAGGAGAAAAAGAGAGATATATCCATCTGAATGCAGAGTTCCAGAGAAGAGCAAGGAGAGATAAGAAAACCTTCCTAAGTGAACAATGCAAAGTAGAGGAGAGCAATAGAATGAGAAAGACTGGACATATCTTCAAGAAAACTAGAGATACTGAGGGAAAATTTCATGCAAAGATATGCACAATAAAGGACAGAAACAGTATGAACCTAACAGAAGCAGAAAATATTAAGAAGCGGTGGCAAAAACACACAGAAGAACTATACCAAAAAGATCTTAATGACGTGGATAATGGCAGTAGCGTGATCACTCACCTAGAGCCAGACATCCTGGAGTGTGAAGTCAAATGGACCTTAGGAAACAACACTACATATAAAACTAGTGGGGGCTTCCCTGGTAGCTCAGTGGTGAAGAGTTTGCCTGCCAATGCAGGAGACTCGGGTTCGATTCCTGAATCGAGAAGATCCCACATGCTGCAGAGCAACTAAGCCCGTGAGCCACAATTATGGAACCTGTGCTCTAGCGCCTCAGAGCCGCAACTAGTGAGCCCATGAGCCACAACTACTGAAGCCTGTGTGTCCTAGAGCCCAAGTTCCACAATGAGAAAAGTCACTGCAACAAGAAGTCTGCTCACCTCAACTGGAGAGTAACCCCCACTCCCTGCAACTAGAGACGAGCCTGAAGCAACAGTAAAAATCCAGAATAGCCAAAAATAAATTAATAAATAAATAAATTTAAAATAAAATCCTCACAGCATAAAAAAAAGGCTAATGGAGACGATGGAATTCCAGCTGAGCTATTTCAAATCCTAAAAGATGATGCTGTTAAAGTGCTGCACTCAATATGCCAGCAACTTTGGAAAACCTAGCAGGGTCTCAGGACTGGAAAAGGTCAGTTTTCATCCCAATACTGAAGAAGGCAATGCCAAAGAATGTTCAAACTACTGTACAATTGCCCTCATTTCACACACTAGCAAAGTAATTCTCAAAATCCTCCCAGCTAGGCTTCAACAGTACATGAACCAAGAACTTTTAGATGTACAGGCCGTATTTAGGAAAAGCAGAGGAACCAGAGATCAAATTGCCAACATCCTTTGGATCATAGAAACAGCAAGGGAATTCCCAAAAAACATCCGCTTCATTGACTCTGCAAGAAACTAGTACCATCTGAATGCAGAGTTCCAGAGAAGAGCAAGGAGAGATAAGAAAACCTTCCTAAGTGAACAATGCAAAGTAGAGGAGAGCAATAGAATGAGAAAGACTGGACATATCTTCAAGAAAACTAGAGATACTGAGGGAAAATTTCATGCAAAGATATGCACAATAAAGGACAGAAACAGTATGAACCTAACAGAAGCAGAAAATATTAAGAAGCGGTGGCAAAAACACACAGAAGAACTATACCAAAAAGATCTTAATGACGTGGATAATGGCAGTAGCGTGATCACTCACCTAGAGCCAGACATCCTGGAGTGTGAAGTCAAATGGACCTTAGGAAACAACACTACATATAAAACTAGTGGGGGCTTCCCTGGTAGCTCAGTGGTGAAGAGTTTGCCTGCCAATGCAGGAGACTCGGGTTCGATTCCTGAATCGAGAAGATCCCACATGCTGCAGAGCAACTAAGCCCGTGAGCCACAATTATGGAACCTGTGCTCTAGCGCCTCAGAGCCGCAACTAGTGAGCCCATGAGCCACAACTACTGAAGCCTGTGTGTCCTAGAGCCCAAGTTCCACAATGAGAAAAGTCACTGCAACAAGAAGTCTGCTCACCTCAACTGGAGAGTAACCCCCACTCCCTGCAACTAGAGACGAGCCTGAAGCAACAGTAAAAATCCAGAATAGCCAAAAATAAATTAATAAATAAATAAATTTAAAATAAAATCCTCACAGCATAAAAAAAAGGCTAATGGAGACGATGGAATTCCAGCTGAGCTATTTCAAATCCTAAAAGATGATGCTGTTAAAGTGCTGCACTCAATATGCCAGCAACTTTGGAAAACCTAGCAGGGGTCTCAGGACTGGAAAAGGTCAGTTTTCATCCCAATACTGAAGAAGGCAATGCCAAAGAATGTTCAAACTACTGTACAATTGCCCTCATTTCACACACTAGCAAAGTAATTCTCAAAATCCTCCCAGCTAGGCTTCAACAGTACATGAACCAAGAACTTTTAGATGTACAGGCCGTATTTAGGAAAAGCAGAGGAACCAGAGATCAAATTGCCAACATCCTTTGGATCATAGAAACAGCAAGGGAATTCCCAAAAAACATCCGCTTCATTGACTATGCTAAAGTCTTTGACTGTGTGGATCACAACAAACTGGAAATTTCTGAAAGAGGTGGAAATATCATCTCTTACCTGCCTCCTGAGAAACCTGTATGCAGGACAAGAAGCAACAGTTAGAAACAGATATGAAAAAATGAACTGGTTCTAAATTGAGAAAGGAGTACATCAAGGCTGTATATTGTCACCCTGCTTAATTTAGCTTATATGCAGAGTACATCATGTGAAATGTCAGTCTGGATGAAGCACCAGCTGGAGTCAAGATTACAGGGAGAAATATCTGTAACCTCAGGTGTGCAGATGACACCACACTTATGGCAGAAATAAAAGAGGAACTAAATAGCCTCTTGATGAAGGTGAAAGAGGAGAGTGAGAAAGCTGCTCTAAAACTCAACACTCAAAAAAAGAAGATCAGGTCATCTGGTCCCATCACTTCATGGCAAATAGAAGGGCAAACAATGGAAACAATGACAGACTATTTTCCTGGGCTCCAAAATCACTGTAGATGGTGACTACAGCCATAAAAGTAAAAGACCCTTGCTCCTTGGAAGAATAGCAATGACAAACCTAGACAGTGTATTAAGAAGCAGAGACATCACTTTGCCAACCAAAACCTATAGAGTCAAAGCTGTGGTCTTCCCAGTAGTGATGTATGGATGTGAGAGTTGGACCATAAAGAGGGCTGAGGGTTGAAGAATTGATGCCTTCGCACTGTGGTGTTGGAGAAGACTTCTGAGAGTCCCTTGGATTGCAAGGAGATCAAACTAGTCAATCTTAAAGGAAATCAACCCTGAACGTTCATTGGAAGGAGTGATGCTGAAGCTGAAGCTCCAAATCTTTGGCCTCCTGATGTGAAGAGATGACTCATTGGGAAAGATCGTGATGCTTGGAAAAATAGAAGACAGAAGGAGAAGTGGATAACAGAGGACAAGATGGTTGGATGGCATCACTGAGTCAGTGAACATGAGCTTGAGCAAGCTCTGGAAGATGGTGAAGGACAGGGAGGCCTGGCGTGCTGCTGTCCATGAGGTCACAAAGAGTCAGACATAACTGAGGGACTGAACTGAGCTGAATTAAATATGAATCTCAGATAAACCACAAAAACTTTTCAGGGTAAGTATGTTCCCAATTACTTTCTGGGATATACTTATACTAAAAATGTGTTTACTCTTTGTCTGAAAGTCAGATTTAACTGGGTGCTCTGTATTTTATTTGCTAATTCTGGCAACTCTACAAGCTAGGGCAATCTTCCACAGCAAGCCAAGCTGGCTTCTGGGGAAAGAGCCAGGGGAGTTGCTAGGGAGATCTCAAAAAAGAAATCACCAGGTCCCTATGGACACACCTTCTACTCTGCATTTTGGCCCCAATACCATCATCTTGTGAACCTTACCAGTCCCCCTGAGCTACACCTGACGCTAGGCAAGATTGTTTGGGGCAAGGTTAGATATGATGCACCCTGAGGTGGGCTGCAAAATGCAGGGGTTTGCACTACACCTCAGCTTAAGACACGGCACAATAATAATAATAGCGGTTGTTGTTAATACTTAAGCCCTAACCTTTCTCCTGTTGATTGTCTGTCTTGTCTTCTCTCTTGTATCCAGGAGAATGCAGGGTGATGGGAGGATTTCTGGACACAGCCCTTGCCTGAGAGGATTTATAGGCTCATCTGGAAAACATATTAAAGTTATTAACCACATGGAGATTCAGGCAAAACTAACATTGAGCATCTAGCTATGCTTGGCCTGCCCTATGTGTGCACGGAAGCCATTATCAACAGAGGATCGCCCTTTCCTTTCAAACTCAGATAAAATTGGCTGCAGTCCCCGTACCACCCTTTGAAAGGAAAGCCCAGGGTTTTAACCATGATTTCTGTAAATGCTAATGGAGCTCAGGATCCCATGACCAATTCTGGTTCTGAATTTGGGCTCCTAATGAACTTCTGATTTACACCCAGTTGATTTTCCGTAGCCACTCCTAGAGAAAACAAGATGGTTGAAAATGGCAGAAGGAGAAGTGGATAACAGAGGACAAGATGGTTGGATGGCATCACTGAGTCAGTGAACATGAGCTTGAGCAAGCTCTGGAAGATGGTGAAGGACAGGGAGGCCTGGCGTGCTGCTGTCCATGAGGTCACAAAGAGTCAGACATAACTGAGGGACTGAACTGAGCTGAATTAAATATGAATCTCAGATAAACCACAAAAACTTTTCAGGGTAAGTATGTTCCCAATTACTTTCTGGGATATACTTATACTAAAAATGTGTTTACTCTTTGTCTGAAAGTCAGATTTAACTGGGTGCTCTGTATTTTATTTGCTAATTCTGGCAACTCTACAAGCTAGGGCAATCTTCCACAGCAAGCCAAGCTGGCTTCTGGGGAAAGAGCCAGGGGAGTTGCTAGGGAGATCTCAAAAAAGAAATCACCAGGTCCCTATGGACACACCTTCTACTCTGCATTTTGGCCCCAATACCATCATCTTGTGAACCTTACCAGTCCCCCTGAGCTACACCTGACGCTAGGCAAGATTGTTTGGGGCAAGGTTAGATATGATGCACCCTGAGGTGGGCTGCAAAATGCAGGGGTTTGCACTACACCTCAGCTTAAGACACGGCACAATAATAATAATAGCGGTTGTTGTTAATACTTAAGCCCTAACCTTTCTCCTGTTGATTGTCTGTCTTGTCTTCTCTCTTGTATCCAGGAGAATGCAGGGTGATGGGAGGATTTCTGGACACAGCCCTTGCCTGAGAGGATTTATAGGCTCATCTGGAAAACATATTAAAGTTATTAACCACATGGAGATTCAGGCAAAACTAACATTGAGCATCTAGCTATGCTTGGCCTGCCCTATGTGTGCACGGAAGCCATTATCAACAGAGGATCGCCCTTTCCTTTCAAACTCAGATAAAATTGGCTGCAGTCCCCGTACCACCCTTTGAAAGGAAAGCCCAGGGTTTTAACCATGATTTCTGTAAATGCTAATGGAGCTCAGGATCCCATGACCAATTCTGGTTCTGAATTTGGGCTCCTAATGAACTTCTGATTTACACCCAGTTGATTTTCCGTAGCCACTCCTCACTTTCTATTTTTTGTCAGAGTAGATTGGGAATGTTGCTTTTCTTCCTAAATTTCTGTGAAAACCACTCACATAAAGGGTTTGTACCAGTAACCAAATTTGTCGAGCTTTGGGTAGGTGGAGGGAACCTACATCAGCACAAGCAATTAAAAATTTATGACTAGACATTCCTGTATTTAAAAGTCCATGGCTACATTGCTACTTGGAAGTCCTTTGCAGGCTCCATCCTCCTCCCATCCATCCACTCTTGCTCCTTTTCCCCTTCTCCCATTTTCTCTTTTTTCTTCTCTCCCACTCCCAAGTGTTTATTTCTTACGAAGGTCAATTCACCTACATACGTGCTGTCTTCTAGTCCTTTCCATCAGAGCTTCTCCTACCCTGAAACTTACGTATCTGAGTATTTTCCTTACAACGGACTGTACCTTTCTTAAGAGAAACCTTGATGTCAACTAAGTTATCACCCTACTCCTCTTGTACAAATGCAATGTCTGTTAATCCCACAGCATGTGAAGTAGGGCTGCTATACCCATTTTACAGACTTACCTGGTGGCTCAGTGGTAAAGAATCTGTCTGCAATGCAGGAGACGATGGTTCAATCCCTGGGTCAGGAAGATCCCCTGGAGGAGGGCATGGTTACCCACTCTGGTACTCTTGCCTGGAGAATCCCATGGACAGAGAAGCCTGGTGGGCTACAGTCCATAAGGTTGCAAAGAGTCAGATGTGATTGAAGTGACTAAGCACAGTATGAGCACTCGTTTTACACATGAGCAAATTGAGGTGTCTAAAGCCCACATCTGGCACTGGAAGAACTAGGATTCAAATACAATTCTTCTAAGTCCAAGTCTGGTGTTATTTCCATTACCCACGAGTGTTGCTGCAGAGCGAATGTATCGGAAAGTGCTAAATTGTGTACTATAGACTATTAGAGGGATGGGAGTTGGAGAAATTCCTCTCAGGCGAAAGGTTCCCTGACGGGGAAAATGGCCCACTGATGCCTTTAAGCCTCTCCCTCAGATCAGAAAAGCAGTGCTCTATTGTGTACAGGAAAATCATAGGCACACAGATTCACTAGGTGACTGGATCCCTGAGTAGTTGCCTAGGAACCACTTCATACATGACCTAGCTGTCACATTGTTGTTTGTTTGTTCTGGGGGGGTGTTGTTTCGTTTGATATGGTGGGGTTTTTTTGGCAGCAGCCATATGGTCTGTGGGACCCCAGCTCTCCAACCCAGGTGTTGAACCTGGTGTCCTGGCAGTGAAAATCACAGAGTCCCAACCACTGGACCACCAGGAAATTCCCCACATTTTTAAAAAATTTATTTTCATCCATCTTTATTCTTTTTTGGCATGTGTGTGCCTGCCATTGCAGTGGCCTCTCTCATTGCAAAGCCCTGGCTCTGGGTGCATGCGCTCCAGAGCACTGGCTCATAATTGGACACACCAGCCTAGCCGCTCTGCGGCATGTGGGATCTTCCTGGGCCAGGGATTGAACTGGTGCCCCTTGCACTGCAAGGCGGACTCTCTACCACTGGACCACCAGGGAAGCCCCCCACATTTTAAAAATAAATCTGTTTTTGGCTGTGCTGTGTCTTTACTGCTGTGCACAGGCTTTCTCTAATTGCAGGAAGTGGGAGCTACTCTGTTATTGTGCACAGGCTTCTCATTGTGGTGGCTTCTCTTGTTGTGAAGGTGTGAACGCTTCAGTAGTTGTGGCACATGGGCTCAGTAGTTGTGGCTCCCAAGCTCTACAGCACAGGCTCAGAAGTTGTGGCACATGGGCTTAGTTGCTCCACAGCATGTGGCATCTTCTCCAGTCAGGGATGAAACCCATGTCGCCTGCATTAGCATGCAGATTGTTTACCACTGAGCTACTGAGGGAAGCCCCTACATTTTGTTTTTTTTAAAACCAACTTTACTACCAGTCATTATAGCAGCCCAAAGAAATGAATACTATTACTATATCCAATTTATAGACAAGCAACCTAGTGTCAGGGCTTCCCTGGTGGCTCAGACGACGAAGAATCCACCTGCAGTGTGGGAGACCTGGGTTCAGTCCCTGGGTTGGGAAGATCCCCTGGAGGACGGTTCTTGCCTGGAGAATGTATTAGAGAACTCATGTAACTTGCCCCAGATCATACAGCTGGTGAATGGTGGAAGGCAAAATGCAGGCTCTCTGGCTTCATGTGTTGTCAATGCTCTCCAGCCAAAGACCATCAGGAATACACTTGGTGTTGATCCAGTTGGGTTTATTGTTCATTGCAGCAAAAGGCTACACCCTACTCTCCCCCAAGATACGCATTTTCCCTTGAGGCAATGGGCAGTAAGTCTCCAGGTGAGCTTCTGGTGATTTTTGGCTGGAGGACACTGACAGAAATGGGGGTTCACCAATACTCAGTTGAAGCCCTCGCTGCCTTGAACCCAGATCTAGCTTTTTAAAAATTTATCTTCATACATCTTTATTCTTTGGCCCGTGTGGGTTGCCCATTGCAGTGGCCTCTCTCGCTGCAGAACACTGGCTCTGGGCACATGCGCTCTAGAGCACTGGCACGTAATTGGATACGCCCGTCCAGCCGCTCTGCGGCATGTGGGATCTTCCTGGGCCAGGGATTGAACTGGTGCCCCTTGCACTGCAAGGCGGACTCCTGACCCACTGGACCACCATGGAAGCCCCCCACATTTTAAAAATAAATCTGTTTTTGGCTGTGCTGTGTCTTTACTGCTGTGCACAGGCTTTCTCTAATTGCAGGAAGTGGGAGCTACTCTGTTATTGTGCACAGGCTTCTCATTGTGGTGGCTTCTCTTGTTGTGAAGGTGTGAACGCTTCAGTAGTTGTGGCACATGGGCTCAGTAGTTGTGGCTCCCAAGCTCTACAGCACAGGCTCAGAAGTTGTGGCACATGGGCTTAGTTGCTCCACAGCATGTGGCATCTTCTCCAGTCAGGATGAAACCCATGTCGCCTGCATTAGCATGCAGATTGTTTACCACTGAGCTACTGAGGGAAGCCCCTACATTTTGTTTTTTTTAAAACCAACTTTACTACCAGTCATTATAGCAGCCCAAAGAAATGAATACTATTACTATATCCAATTTATAGACAAGCAACCTAGTGTCAGGGCTTCCCTGGTGGCTCAGACGACGAAGAATCCACCTGCAGTGTGGGAGACCTGGGTTCAGTCCCTGGGTTGGGAAGATCCCCTGGAGGACGGTTCTTGCCTGGAGAATGTATTAGAGAACTCATGTAACTTGCCCCAGATCATACAGCTGGTGAATGGTGGAAGGCAAAATGCAGGCTCTCTGGCTTCATGTGTTGTCAATGCTCTCCAGCCAAAGACCATCAGGAATACACTTGGTGTTGATCCAGTTGGGTTTATTGTTCATTGCAGCAAAAGGCTACACCCTACTCTCCCCCAAGATACGCATTTTCCCTTGAGGCAATGGGCAGTAAGTCTCCAGGTGAGCTTCTGGTGATTTTTGGCTGGAGGACACTGACAGAAATGGGGGTTCACCAATACTCAGTTGAAGCCCTCGCTGCCTTGAACCCAGATCTGCCATTTAGCAATAGCCGCTGCATCAGAAATTCCTGTCTACCTGTTTGAGGGGCCAGCCTGCCCATATATGGGAGGCAAGCTTGTGAGAAATTGCGTTCTGATCGTTCATTGAAGTTCTTCAGCTTTGGGTTTATTTTGCTTTTCTAGGAATGACATACCTTGGGGTGTTTTTGGTTATCTGTTTGGATTTGTATTGTTCCCTGGTAAAATTGGTTTCCAGTCTTCTAACACATGCTCCTACAGTCTGTTTGTCTAAGTGTCTTTAACGTTGTTTGTTTATAAGCGGAAAAGTCTGTAGGGAGAGGACGGCACAGATTTAATAAACTTGTCCTTGAGCTGGTTCTGGGGACTGAGGAGTTCAGGTCTTCTCAGTCTAGTGCCCTTCTGACAAACTTTAGCTCAGTTTATCATTTAAAAGGGTTTCTCTGGTGGCTCAGTGGTAAAGAATCCACTTGAAATGCAGGAGATAGTAGGATACACAGGTTCATTCCCTAGTTCGGGAAGATCCCCTGAAGGAGGGCATGGCAACCCACTCCAGGATTCTCGCCTGAAGAATCCCATGGACAGAGGAGCCTGGCAGGCTACAGTCCATGAGGTCACAAAGAGTCGAACATGCCTGAAGCAAGTGAGCACACACATACATCATTTCTCAATCTTGTCTTTGTGTCTGAGAGCTGCTTTCTTCAGGTTCATCTACCCAGAATCAGGGGGTTTAGTCTGGCCCTCTCATTGGTGATAACTGGCCATCAACCAAACTCTGGATGTACAAAGTTCACACCATCTTCACAGACTGTTGAGCTCTCATGGAGTTTTCTTCCAGGCTCAAGGTCTGCTTGCCTTCATATTTTCTCCCCATAATGCTAATCTGTACACCTAGCCCATAACTGGCACAGTTTCACCAGAAATGATTGAAAACTGCAGTGGTCTCTCTGGGGTGTTTTCGACATGAACAAGAGAGGTACTTTAGCGCAAAAAGCAAAAGAAACTCTCAGGAGAAGACTGTCTTATTTGTCTTAAAGAGAGATCGGTAAGTCTCCAGGTGAGCTTCTGGTGATTTTTGGAGGACACTGACAGAAATGGGGGTTCACCAATACTCAGTTGAAGCCCTCGCTGCCTTGAACCCAGATCTGCCATTTAGCAATAGCCGCTGCATCAGAAATTCCTGTCTACCTGTTTGAGGGGCCAGCCTGCCCATATATGGGAGGCAAGCTTGTGAGAAATTGCGTTCTGATCGTTCATTGAAGTTCTTCAGCTTTGGGTTTATTTTGCTTTTCTAGGAATGACATACCTTGGGGTGTTTTTGGTTATCTGTTTGGATTTGTATTGTTCCCTGGTAAAATTGGTTTCCAGTCTTCTAACACATGCTCCTACAGTCTGTTTGTCTAAGTGTCTTTAACGTTGTTTGTTTATAAGCGGAAAAGTCTGTAGGGAGAGGACGGCACAGATTTAATAAACTTGTCCTTGAGCTGGTTCTGGGGACTGAGGAGTTCAGGTCTTCTCAGTCTAGTGCCCTTCTGACAAACTTTAGCTCAGTTTATCATTTAAAAGGGTTTCTCTGGTGGCTCAGTGGTAAAGAATCCACTTGAAATGCAGGAGATAGTAGGATACACAGGTTCATTCCCTAGTTCGGGAAGATCCCCTGAAGGAGGGCATGGCAACCCACTCCAGGATTCTCGCCTGAAGAATCCCATGGACAGAGGAGCCTGGCAGGCTACAGTCCATGAGGTCACAAAGAGTCGAACATGCCTGAAGCAAGTGAGCACACACATACATCATTTCTCAATCTTGTCTTTGTGTCTGAGAGCTGCTTTCTTCAGGTTCATCTACCCAGAATCAGGGGGTTTAGTCTGGCCCTCTCATTGGTGATAACTGGCCATCAACCAAACTCTGGATGTACAAAGTTCACACCATCTTCACAGACTGTTGAGCTCTCATGGAGTTTTCTTCCAGGCTCAAGGTCTGCTTGCCTTCATATTTTCTCCCCATAATGCTAATCTGTACACCTAGCCCATAACTGGCACAGTTTCACCAGAAATGATTGAAAACTGCAGTGGTCTCTCTGGGGTGTTTTCGACATGAACAAGAGAGGTACTTTAGCGCAAAAAGCAAAAGAAACTCTCAGGAGAAGACTGTCTTATTTGTCTTAAAGAGAGATCGGTTTGTTTAATGTAGGAAGTATCACCTCTTTAGTTTCCATATTTGGAAGATTAAACAATACTGACTTTTAAATTATACAGTTTGATAAACTTATCAAGAGCCCATGTTACGTCAAACTCAGCCACATGCCACTCTTTCTGTATGTCTTATACCTCAAAATCTGCATTTCTACATGTGAATTTCTTTCCTTTTCCTTACAGAGGAAACATAACTAGCCCTTTACTGTTACTGATCCTCTCATTATAATATTTTTTTTTCTGTTTTTCTCTCTCTTTTCTTCCTATTTCGTGAAACTTAAAATATTAACTTATCACAAAACAATTTAGTTGTATTGCATACACTCTAGGAATATTTAGTCCAAATAAAGTCAAATTTAGCTAAAAGAAAATTTTAATCTTTTACTTCTTGAGTGCACTGAAAAGCAAAGCTGCCTTGTTACTATAGCTATAAGAAAGTACGAGGCTTTAGTTTCAAAGAAGAATTTTTGCATGATTTGATATCTTTAGCACACCATCTTGGTTAATTTAAAACCAGGTTTAAATGTATCTTAACTCAAACTTCCTAAATTTTCTACATTGGTGTTACGAGTTAAATAAGTTAGTATTGTTTCCATAACTTGTTTAAATTAAAATTTTGTGTATAAAATTGTATTCAGCTAAACAGAATGAAAATAATGGGTATCTTTTCAAAACTTCAATTTTATGAAATATTTAAAATGCTGTGTATTTTAAGAATTCAGTGCCTTGAAAGTAAAAATTGCTCATTTGTCTCTGACTCTTTGTGACCCATGGACAAGGCATGGAATTCTCCAGGCAAGAATACTGGAGTGAGTAGCCTTGCCCTTCTCCAGGAGATCTTCCCAACCCAGAGATTGAACCCAGGTCTCTCGCATTGCAGGCAGACCCTTTCCCTTCTGAGCCACCAGAGAAGCCCTTAATGTCTTAGCTAAGTTGTAATTTCCAGATTCTTAGCTAATTTTAAAACCTTTGACCTGGGTTCATTGTAAACAATCTTTGGATATTTGAACAGTTCCAAAATGAAAAAAATAAACCAGATACAAATATAGTCATATTCTTATTTTGGGTAAAAATCAAGCAACATATGAAAGTTTTTGTATGATATTCCATACATTTTTTTGCCTCATAAAATGTTAAAATGATATGAAATGATATGCTCAAGGATAAAACATAGCTAAATAGTTTTTTATTTTCTGTTCTCTAGTTCTTTCTCATGTTTGAAGAAAGAAAAGTTCACTACTTTGGTTAAAGATAAGAATTAAAGGCTTCCCTGGTGGCTCAGTGGTTAAGAATCCTCCTCACAATGCAAGAGACACATGTTTAATCGCTGTTCCAGGAAGATCCCACATGCCTTGGGGCAACTAAGCCTGGCACCACAACTCCTGAGCCTCTGCTCTAGAGCCCGTGAGTCACAAGTACTAAGCCTGTGCACCCAACAGCCAAGAGTAGCCATCGTTGGTAGAGAAAGTCTGCATGCAACAACAAGACCCAGCTCAGCCAAAAATAAGACAAATATTTTTTAAAAGATAAGAATGTATATAAATGGTTAGTTTAACTTAGTATAGTAATTATAGAGAAATAGAAGCATCTATAAAAGATAATGGATATTAATTTCATTTTGCTTTTTGAAGAAGTTGTCATAGTTATTTAATATGATGTTTAGTTTAATACAAATATATTAATAATTTAGTTTCATCAAATGTAGTTGTTATTTAATTTAATTAAATGTAGTTAATTACATTTAAAGCTATAGCTAAAAGCTTGAGATTTTTACATATTTGCATATTTGTGTATGAGTATATGTATAAGTGCACATATATAGTTGTATTAATAAATTCCTTACTACAGATTATTGCATGAGTAATGGATAAAGGAGTAAGATTAGAATTTGGCTGTTTTTTGTTTTCAGTAGAATGACTAACTTTTTCTGTGCCCAAATTAGCAGCAGTTCCTTTTTGGCCTTAAATTATTGTTAATTCTCAGAGGTTTGTGATATAATCTGAAATTATTTTTTAAAGATTCATTTAAAACATAATTTCCTAACAGGTGTTGTTTATTATGAGGCAATTTTACCATGCTAACGATAAATTTTTTGGTTTGAAATATTTATATCTTACACCCTGTCCCTTCTAACGACTATTTTTAATTTTCCCTTTCCCAAATGCAGAAAGCATAAAACTATTAAAATATCTTTGATGTCTAAACAATCTCTGGGCTTCCTAAAATGGGCATTAAGTAACCAAAGGATTTACCCGTTCACCCTATAAAAGAAAAGACAATAAGAATAACTAAGTCAAATTTTCTCCAACTTTTAATTGTTGAACTATTATGAGAACTTTGTCTCCCAAACAGTATTAAAAATAATCTGACAAATTAAAAATAGAGTTCAACTTCTAGATTTTTAAAATATGCAATGGTAAATATCTTTCCATGTTGCCTAACTTTCAAGTTAAAAGAAACATAGCAATATTTAAGTACAAAGACTGATATAATATATTGAGAGTCAGTTGGGCCTGTTTTGCAAGAACAGTTTAACCTGACTGAAAAAAAAGAAAGAAAGAAAGAAAGAACTCTACAAAGTTAGAAGCATAGAAAATGGACCCTGTACTATTGTCACAGATGTCACTTTGCTTCCAAAACAGTCTGTGTCCCACTAGGGAACTATCTCATATATGGACATCAGACATCACACTAACTTATCTTGTGTATTCCTGATTATTTTAGAGATTTCTCAGATATTTAAAATTACCACTCCTCCAGACACCCATGTTTCTATATTAACAATTTTTAAATTAGCTCCGAAGTACCCATCACCTCCAAAATAAGGCATAAAGCCAGTCACTTCGGAGAACTCCCAGAGGGATAACTGATTGCCTCTTCATGTATATTATTGGAGCTTTGATTTCTGCATTAGAAACTGGCAAAGATGGTCCAAAACTTGTTTCTGACCCTAGAAAAAAATCTTAAATAATATAAACTCAATCCTGAAAGCCCAACAACCTAGTCCAAATTTAGTATTTAGGGCTGTTATAAGCAATCACATTACCCTTGATTTTCTCTTAATTAGGCAAGGGGAATTTTGCACTATAGCAAATACTTCATGCATACATGACAACCCAACTCCAGTATTTTTGCCTGGAGAATCCCCATGGACAGAGGAGCCTACCAGGCTATAGTCCACAGGTCACAAAGTGTTGGAAACAACTGAAGCGACTTAGCACACATGCATGCCTATATGCTGAAAAATAAGCAAAACAGCTTGGGGAAGAAAGGCCATTTGTTTCCTGGACTAATCATTGTGTTTATGATTATTGTCAATATTACAGCTGGCTGATATTACAGCTCCAGTAGGCTGGAGAGAGTTTGAAATGCTACCATATAACCACTGTCACGTTGCAGGACTCAATGACTCATTCTGCTGCAGAATAGACTCACCCTAGACCTGCTGTAGACTCCATTCTCCATAAAACCTCCTGATGAGCAAAATCTTGGCAAAAGTAAGACTCTATCACTGATTAATGTCCTATAACCCAACTTCATCTGTCCTTGGCAATAAGAGAGGCACCAAAGGAAAAAAAAGCCCCTAACAGCTAGGACTTAGCCTGGTACTATCAGCTAGTCTTGCTGTTTTTCTGCTAAACAGTCTCACAGATCATCAAAATCAGACAACGCCACTCTGTAACCATAATGGATCAAAGCCAAGAAAGACCACTGTCGGGGCCAAAATAGTTCAGTGCAAGAGCACTAGACTGAAAAGGCCACTGTGTAATCAGATCTGAACAGAGATAAGATAAGAACATTATATAAACCGCAGAAATGACCAAACTGCCCCCTATTCTGGCTTATGAGTGATCTTGTGTATGATTATTTAAGTTTCTCAGATATTTAAAATTACCACTCCTCCAGACACCCATGTTTCTATATTAACAATTTTTAAATTAGCTCCGAAGTACCCATCACCTCCAAAATAAGGCATAAAGCCAGTCACTTCGGAGAACTCCCAGAGGGATAACTGATTGCCTCTTCATGTATATTATTGGAGCTTTGATTTCTGCATTAGAAACTGGCAAAGATGGTCCAAAACTTGTTTCTGACCCTAGAAAAAAATCTTAAATAATATAAACTCAATCCTGAAAGCCCAACAACCTAGTCCAAATTTAGTATTTAGGGCTGTTATAAGCAATCACATTACCCTTGATTTTCTCTTAATTAGGCAAGGGGAATTTTGCACTATAGCAAATACTTCATGCATACATGACAACCCAACTCCAGTATTTTTGCCTGGAGAATCCCCATGGACAGAGGAGCCTACCAGGCTATAGTCCACAGGTCACAAAGTGTTGGAAACAACTGAAGCGACTTAGCACACATGCATGCCTATATGCTGAAAAATAAGCAAAACAGCTTGGGGAAGAAAGGCCATTTGTTTCCTGGACTAATCATTGTGTTTATGATTATTGTCAATATTACAGCTGGCTGATATTACAGCTCCAGTAGGCTGGAGAGAGTTTGAAATGCTACCATATAACCACTGTCACGTTGCAGGACTCAATGACTCATTCTGCTGCAGAATAGACTCACCCTAGACCTGCTGTAGACTCCATTCTCCATAAAACCTCCTGATGAGCAAAATCTTGGCAAAAGTAAGACTCTATCACTGATTAATGTCCTATAACCCAACTTCATCTGTCCTTGGCAATAAGAGAGGCACCAAAGGAAAAAAAAGCCCCTAACAGCTAGGACTTAGCCTGGTACTATCAGCTAGTCTTGCTGTTTTTCTGCTAAACAGTCTCACAGATCATCAAAATCAGACAACGCCACTCTGTAACCATAATGGATCAAAGCCAAGAAAGACCACTGTCGGGGCCAAAATAGTTCAGTGCAAGAGCACTAGACTGAAAAGGCCACTGTGTAATCAGATCTGAACAGAGATAAGATAAGAACATTATATAAACCGCAGAAATGACCAAACTGCCCCCTATTCTGGCTTATGAGTGACTGCTGCTTCTTTAACTACGTCTTTAATCTTCCGTCTTTTTAGATGATTTGTTGAGATACCCAGTTATAGAATTACTACTCCTTCCTGACAGCCTCCAATCCAGGGCAAAGCTCCACTTCCTTAAACCCTCTCCAAATACACCTACGTCCAAATCCTGAAGCACCCGTGAGTCCCCATGCTGTGTATTCTCCTTTTGCTGCAACAACACATAGATTATCTCACTTTTATCCCACAAGAAGAAATGACTATCATCACCATTTTCTAGACAAGGAAACTGAGAATTTAACTTTCCCAAGATGACACAGTTAGTACGCAGGAAAACCCGCACAAGAACACAGGGCTTGTTCTTTGCAGTATGTCATACCGCTTTTAAAAGAGTGCCCAAAGGGACATTCGAGCAGTTAGGTTCCTGGCAATTCCTCTAAAGAAAATTCCATTTTCCAATAGACTGCATCTTACTCGTAGTTGACATACTGGTATATATAAACCCCTTCATGATCATTCTCAGGTACTTTGAACATTCTCATTAATTTGCACATTAAATTGCTCACTAAATTGTGTGTGTGTGTGTGTGTGTGTGTGTGTGTGTGTGAGGAGAGAGAGAGAGAGAGAGGTTGGATGGGTTGTGATGTATTTTAATGTGTCCTGTGATTTATTCTAGGGGCTGGCACCTGGTTACTTGAATCACCCATCCATTTTTGTACAGAACAAAACCAGACAAACTTCTTTCTTGAGGCCCCTTCCAGGCTCAGGTGCTGAGGAGCTCGCAGGCTGACCCCAACCAGCTCAGCTGGGCCAGGCGCTAACTCAGCCAAGGGCGAAATGAGGAGCCAGAGCGGCCACTGCAAGGGGGGAGAGGGGGTTCTGACTATTTAGTGCTGACGATGGAAATGGTGGAGTGTTAGCTGCTCAGCAAGGATGAAGTGAATTCTTCCTGGTATCATCTTCCTGCCCACCTCATGCTGAGTGCAGGGAATGAAAAAGGGGTTTCAGAAGGGCTGTGAGATATGGCTTCTGCCCTGGAGAGCTTAATCTTAGCCTCTCCCAGCGAGAATGCTGCCTGCCTCTTCTTCTCTCCTTCCCATCTGGTGCCATGATTTGAGAAACTAAAGGAAGCACTCTGGAGGGGAGGGGCGGATGCGCTGGCGGATGTGGGCAGGAGGCACAGCCATGAGAGCCATCAGATGGAGAAGTGTGCACGTTCATTTACTTAGGCATGTCTGCTCTCGGATAATTACCAGTCAAGAAAAGCCCAAGGGGTAGTGAGGAGGAGGCAGAGGAGGGAGGCAAGGAACAAGGTTCTAGCCATTTTTATGCAGCAGAGGTTTAGGGACAATGATTTGAATTGTGTGTTAGGTAGGGGAGCAGGGGAGTTAGCCTGGAGGATGCATCTGCTTAAAGGTGCTTTATTTGGATTATACTTTCATCGGGGGTGGTGTGATGAGCAGGTGAGAGTTTGCAGCAGTATCAGTAGAACTGAAGATGCTCTAAACCATCCCTGCTCTCAGGTGATGCAAGGAGTTCCTTTCCTGGGCCAGGAAGCAAGAGAGGAAGCCAAGAGATGGGGTCAAGGACCAGTGTCTGGAGTCTTGAGAAAAGCTGTGTGATATTGGGTGTTAGTTGCTCACTCACATCCAACTCATTGTGACCCCATAGACTGTAGCCCACCAGGCCCCTCTGTCCATGGGGTTCTCCACACAAGAATACTGGAGTGAGTTTCCATGCCCTCCTCCAGGGGATCTTCCCTACCCAGGGATCAAACCCCAATCTCCTGCATTGCAGGCAGATTCTTTACCGGCTGAGCCATCAGGGAAGCCTGGAGACTATGGGACAAACTGAGATACAGTGACTCCTTCCTGAGAATCAACTAGGACAGTGACTATTTATGAACTGCATAGGATCAGGGCCTTCCCACCAGGGCACTGTGACTGACAGGGGTTGAGGGTGAGCTGCATACAGCCCACGTGCAAGGGCTCTAAAGACCAGATGTCTTTTTCCAACAGTCTTAGGTTAGTATGATACCTTGTTCATCGCTGGTCTTTATTAGATATTCAGAGAACATTTTCCCTTCTCCACTCACAGACTGAAGAGGGGAATAGAATCACAGAAGTGATTCATGACATTCTTGAGATTGGATCCTCCAAATTTAAACCTGGAAGGTTAAAGTCAGGAGATGACCTGGTCCGTCTGGACATCTGCCATCTTGGGTGACCCACAGTCACTTGACTCACCAGCCCAGATTCTTCTCCTCCTCTTAGAAAGCCCCAGCCCCCACGAAGACACAATGCCTCTGGCCCTGTTGCCAGTAACCCAACTGACACAGGCTGGCATTCAAAAAAAACACCCTGCATTTAATCCCTCCTTCAAATAGAAGATAATGAATAGGAAAGAAGTAGCATGATATGGAAACACAATGAACTGACACAGTTCATTGGAGTCACTCCCCTGGGAGGAGAAAGGAGCTTCCCAAAGCACGGTTCAGATACCAGGTCCACTTGATACTGAAAGGTGGTGCTGAGGAGAAATCTGCCTGTGAAAGGTTGGATTAATCAAACATAAAACTAAAAAATGTTTCTATTTTGAAACTTCTCAGGACCTCTAATATGCTAATGTGTGTTATGGTTTCTAAAAGATGGAAGGAATAGAATTTGCTGCTGCATGCCATTTATCAAGCCCTTACCGTGTGCTAGGCTCTGAGCTAAGTGCTTCATGTATACTTTTTAAAGCTTGCTATTTGTTTTTTTTTTTTAATATTTATTATTAATTTATTTGGCTGCACTGGGTCTTAGTTATAGCATGTAGGATCTGGTTCCCTAGTCAGGGATCAAACCCAGGCCCCCTGCATTGAGAGTGCAGAGTCTTAACCTCTATACCAAGGGGAAGTCCCTGCTTCACGTGTGTTAATCCTCATGTAACCCTTATCGCGTAAGGCAGATGCTAGTGTTCTCTTTATTCAAAAGGTAATTGAGGCAGAGCTGATACTTTGGGAGATAGCACTGTAGTGTATCCGATCCGTGTAGCTGAGAATGTACAGATGCTCATGAAACCCATCTCCTCTTCTTAAGGGTGAGCTGCATACAGACTGAAGGGTAAGACCAGATGTCTTTTCCAACAGTCTTATATAGATATTTCATCAGAAGAACATTTTCCTTCTCCACTCACAGACTGAAGAGGGGAATAGAATCACAGAAGTGATTCATGACATTCTTGAGATTGGATCCTCCAAATTTAAACCTGGAAGGTTAAAGTCAGGAGATGACCTGGTCCGTCTGGACATCTGCCATCTTGGGTGACCCACAGTCACTTGACTCACCAGCCCAGATTCTTCTCCTCCTCTTAGAAAGCCCCAGCCCCCACGAAGACACAATGCCTCTGGCCCTGTTGCCAGTAACCCAACTGACACAGGCTGGCATTCAAAAAAAACACCCTGCATTTAATCCCTCCTTCAAATAGAAGATAATGAATAGGAAAGAAGTAGCATGATATGGAAACACAATGAACTGACACAGTTCATTGGAGTCACTCCCCTGGGAGGAGAAAGGAGCTTCCCAAAGCACGGTTCAGATACCAGGTCCACTTGATACTGAAAGGTGGTGCTGAGGAGAAATCTGCCTGTGAAAGGTTGGATTAATCAAACATAAAACTAAAAAATGTTTCTATTTTGAAACTTCTCAGGACCTCTAATATGCTAATGTGTGTTATGGTTTCTAAAAGATGGAAGGAATAGAATTTGCTGCTGCATGCCATTTATCAAGCCCTTACCGTGTGCTAGGCTCTGAGCTAAGTGCTTCATGTATACTTTTTAAAGCTTGCTATTTGTTTTTTTTTTTTAATATTTATTATTAATTTATTTGGCTGCACTGGGTCTTAGTTATAGCATGTAGGATCTGGTTCCCTAGTCAGGGATCAAACCCAGGCCCCCTGCATTGGGAGTGCAGAGTCTTAACCTCTATACCAAGGGGAAGTCCCTGCTTCACGTGTGTTAATCCTCATGTAACCCTTATCGCGTAAGGCAGATGCTAGTGTTCTCTTTATTCAAAAGGTAATTGAGGCAGAGCTGATACTTTGGGAGATAGCACTGTAGTGTATCCGATCCGTGTAGCTGAGAATGTACAGATGCTCATGAAACCCATCTCCTCTTCTTAAGGGCCCACCACCAAATTAGATCACCCAGGCTCCCTTGTAATGAAGTGGTTAGTTCTTAGGTTTAGAATGTAAGTAGAAGTGACCTATCCTCTCTAGACTGAGGCAATAAAGAATGGATGCGACCTGAGACATAGTAACCAAAATAGTGAAAATTAAAGAGAAAGATAAAATATTAAAAACAACATGATAGCTTGTTGATTTTAATAATAATAGCAAGGTAACTCCCATCAGGTTATCAGCTAATTTCTCAATAGAAACTTTACAAGCCAGAGGGTATGGCACAATATATTTAAAGTGATGAAAGGGGGCTTCCCTGGTGGTCCAGTGGGTGAGGACACCGCCTTGCAGTGCAAGGGGTGCCGGTTCGATCCCTGGCCTGGGAAGATTCCATGTGCCGAGGAGCGGCTGGACAGATGTGTCCAATTACCGAGACGGAGCTCTGGAGCGCATGCGCCCAGAGCCGGTGCTCTGCAGCAAGAGAGGCCACCGCGATGGGAGGCCTGCACCGGCCAAAGAACAAAGATGGATGAAAAATAGATAAATGAAAGACCAATAGAAGTGGCCCACCTGCTCCTCTCCCTCCCCAACTCGCCCCCCCAAAAAAATAAATAAATAAATATTTAAAAAAATAAAGTGATAAAAGGAAAGAACCTACAACCAAGAACACTTCACCCATCAAGACTCTTTCAGAGTTGATAGAGAAATCAAAAGCTTTCCAGACAAGCAAAAATTAAGAGAATCTAACATTATGAAACCAGCTTTACAACAAATACTAAAAGAACTTCTCTAGACATGAAACACAAGAAAAAGACCTACACAAAATAAACCCAAAACAATTAAGAAAGTGGTAATAGGATCATGTGTGGGGGCTCAGTTGCTCAATTCTGTCTGACTCTTTCCTATCCCATGGACTGTGGACACTCCTTTGTTCATGGGACTCTCCAGGCAAGAATACTGGAGTGGGTGCCTGTATGCTAAGTCATTCGATCATGTCCGACTCTTTGCAACCCCCACGGGCTGTAGCCCGCCAAGCTCCTCTGTCCATGAGATTCTCCAGGCAAGAATACTGGAGTGGGTTGCCATGCCCTTCTCCAGGGGATCTTCCCGACCCAGGGATCAAACCCCAGTCTGCTGCATTGCAAGCAGATTCTTTACTGTCTGAGCCACCAGGGAAGCCCAGTAGGATTGTGCCTATCGATAATTACCTTAACTGTGAATGAATTAAATGCACCAACCAAAAGACATAGACTGGCTGGGCAGATGAGAGCATGTGCTTATAATGCACTTCCACTTACCACATCCCTTATGTAACCCTCCAAATTGTATGTAATTAACTCCCATCAGGTTATCAGCTAATTTCTCAATAGAAACTTTACAAGCCAGAGGGTATGGCACAATATATTTAAAGTGATGAAAGGGGGCTTCCCTGGTGGTCCAGTGGGTGAGGACACCGCCTTGCAGTGCAAGGGGTGCCGGTTCGATCCCTGGCCTGGGAAGATTCCATGTGCCGAGGAGCGGCTGGACAGATGTGTCCAATTACCGAGACGGAGCTCTGGAGCGCATGCGCCCAGAGCCGGTGCTCTGCAGCAAGAGAGGCCACCGCGATGGGAGGCCTGCACCGGCCAAAGAACAAAGATGGATGAAAAATAGATAAATGAAAGACCAATAGAAGTGGCCCACCTGCTCCTCTCCCTCCCCAACTCGCCCCCCCAAAAAAATAAATAAATAAATATTTAAAAAAATAAAGTGATAAAAGGAAAGAACCTACAACCAAGAACACTTCACCCATCAAGACTCTTTCAGAGTTGATAGAGAAATCAAAAGCTTTCCAGACAAGCAAAAATTAAGAGAATCTAACATTATGAAACCAGCTTTACAACAAATACTAAAAGAACTTCTCTAGACATGAAACACAAGAAAAAGACCTACACAAAATAAACCCAAAACAATTAAGAAAGTGGTAATAGGATCATGTGTGGGTGCTCAGTTGCTCAATTCTGTCTGACTCTTTCCTATCCCATGGACTGTGGACACTCCTTTGTTCATGGGACTCTCCAGGCAAGAATACTGGAGTGGGTGCCTGTATGCTAAGTCATTCGATCATGTCCGACTCTTTGCAACCCTACGGGCTGTAGCCCGCCAAGCTCCTCTGTCCATGAGATTCTCCAGGCAAGAATACTGGAGTGGGTTGCCATGCCCTTCTCCAGGGGATCTTCCCGACCCAGGGATCAAACCCCAGTCTGCTGCATTGCAAGCAGATTCTTTACTGTCTGAGCCACCAGGGAAGCCCAGTAGGATTGTGCCTATCGATAATTACCTTAACTGTGAATGAATTAAATGCACCAACCAAAAGACATAGACTGGCTGGGCAGATGAGAGCATGTGCTTATAATGCACTTCCACTTACCACATCCCTTATGTAACCCTCCAAATTGTATGTAATTAATTTATTTTATTAAGTTAATCATGTTTCCATGGCTTGCAATTATAATTATCTTTTTGTCTGACTATTAATTGTGAAAACTGATGAATATATTTTATTATTATGTAACTAAAACAAAAAGAATGGGTGTGCCTCCTCCATCTTCTTGATTTTTCCCCTCACCTCTTGGCAGAATTCAAAGGATCCAGTAAAGGACTCCAGGGACATAAAAGTGCCAACTCACACTATGAGGTGAGCTTCAGTTGCTGAATATCTGGGCAGATCAGAACTACCCAGCCAGTCCACACCCACTCCTTCCAAGCAGCATTGGATTGTGACAGTGGTTGATTGCCTTAAACCACTGAGATTTGGGGGGTGTTGGTTTGTTACAACAGTTTTCCTATCCTATCCTGATTAATACAGTCGATAAATTCTTTTTTCCTAGAGCATTTCCTGGGGGGAAGATTCTAAGTAGTCAAAACTGAGGAACACTTGTGTAATATAATGAGCACCAACTTCAAAAAACCAGATTCAAATTTCAGTTTTACACTAGCTGGGCCACTTTGGGCAAGGCACTTAACTCTTCTGAGCTTCTGTTGTCTAATTAAAGTGAAAGTTGAGCTTGGGTCTTTTGCCAAACTCAAAGTCATGAAGATTAAATGAGATTGTGTTCAGAAAAGCGTCTGACACACAGTAAGTGCTTGTTAAAACCTGGATTTCCTGTTTGGCGGGCAGATTCTTTACTACTGAGCCACCAGGGAATCCTACCTATTAAAAGGTAGCTATTATCATTACAACCTGTAATTTGCAGCCCATAGGGTTGCAAAAGCTCTGGGGCTCTGTCTAACACATGCGTGTGTTCGTCACCCAGTCATATCAGACTCTTTGCAATCCCATGAACTGCAGCATGCCAGGCCTCCCTGTCCCTCACCATCTCTTGAAGTTTGCCCAAGTTCATGTTCATTGCATTGGTAATGCCATCCAGTCGTCTCATCCTCTGATGCACTCTCCTCCTGACACCCAATAAGGACCCAATAAAGAGTAGTTCACCTCTCTTTAATTCCTTCCCACAACTCCATAGCCTAAGGGCTGACTTTGACTTGATAAGCACCTTGTAGAGATTACTACTCTTCCAGTTCCCTCCTAACCAAAGACTTCCTGGCAGCACCTTCCTTTACCACACCCTCCAGAGCTGGTCCATGCCCCATCTTCATCCTATCTCAAACCCCCAGACTCCAAGTGAAATGAGTCCACTGAAGACCTACCTCTTTAAAGTGTATCGTAGGGGTGAATAATGTCCCTCTTACCAAAGCAAGCCCTCAGCTCCAAGCTCCTCTGAGTTGACTCTGATGGTTGGGTTGTGCCAGGGCTACATTGCCCCCCTCCGTTTCCAATGTCCAATCTAAAGCTAGCTTCAGCATGCAGGGTGCAAATGTAATTCTTCCAGTGCTAGCCAACGTGGTGCCACTGAATCCTGCAAAGGGGCATGCCGAGAAAAAACCTGAAGTTGCAAGAGCTGCAGATGGAGGGCTAGGAATGGTGAGGAGGTAGTGTTCACTGCACAGAAAATTCTAGGGGTGAGGAGATCTTTGATCTGTGGTGATATGTGACTACTCCAGACAGTGCTCCAGAAAACTGAATTCACACCCACTCGCCTCTTCCTGGAGCAGGCAAGAATAAATGGTTCTTGCTTCCTGTCCAGTTCTAGCACCCTCCTAATTCCCACACCACCACTAAAAGACAAAAGAAAAAGTTCAGCTATTTTTAATTCTCTGCTTCTTCAAAGTTGGCCTGGATCTCTCAACTGTTTTCCTCTTCCCTCTGTGCTGGGGTTTTCATTGATTTGAGACTCTCAATTTTAAAACCTGGATTTCCTGTTTGGCGGGCAGATTCTTTACTACTGTAATTTGAAAAAGCCCATAGGGTTGCAAAAGCTCTGGGGCTCTGTCTAACACATGCGTGTGTTCGTCACCCAGTCATATCAGACTCTTTGCAATCCCATGAACTGCAGCATGCCAGGCCTCCCTGTCCCTCACCATCTCTTGAAGTTTGCCCAAGTTCATGTTCATTGCATTGGTAATGCCATCCAGTCGTCTCATCCTCTGATGCACTCTCCTCCTGACACCCAATAAGGACCCAATAAAGAGTAGTTCACCTCTCTTTAATTCCTTCCCACAACTCCATAGCCTAAGGGCTGACTTTGACTTGATAAGCACCTTGTAGAGATTACTACTCTTCCAGTTCCCTCCTAACCAAAGACTTCCTGGCAGCACCTTCCTTTACCACACCCTCCAGAGCTGGTCCATGCCCCATCTTCATCCTATCTCAAACCCCCAGACTCCAAGTGAAATGAGTCCACTGAAGACCTACCTCTTTAAAGTGTATCGTAGGGGTGAATAATGTCCCTCTTACCAAAGCAAGCCCTCAGCTCCAAGCTCCTCTGAGTTGACTCTGATGGTTGGGTTGTGCCAGGGCTACATTGCCCCCCTCCGTTTCCAATGTCCAATCTAAAGCTAGCTTCAGCATGCAGGGTGCAAATGTAATTCTTCCAGTGCTAGCCAACGTGGTGCCACTGAATCCTGCAAAGGGGCATGCCGAGAAAAAACCTGAAGTTGCAAGAGCTGCAGATGGAGGGCTAGGAATGGTGAGGAGGTAGTGTTCACTGCACAGAAAATTCTAGGGGTGAGGAGATCTTTGATCTGTGGTGATATGTGACTACTCCAGACAGTGCTCCAGAAAACTGAATTCACACCCACTCGCCTCTTCCTGGAGCAGGCAAGAATAAATGGTTCTTGCTTCCTGTCCAGTTCTAGCACCCTCCTAATTCCCACACCACCACTAAAAGACAAAAGAAAAAGTTCAGCTATTTTTAATTCTCTGCTTCTTCAAAGTTGGCCTGGATCTCTCAACTGTTTTCCTCTTCCCTCTGTGCTGGGGTTTTCATTGATTTGAGACTCTCTTATTCCCTTAGGTTGATCAGGCTCCTGAGGTAACCTCTTTGGAGGGTGTCCATGTTCTTGCTGGGGACATAGAGGGCCTTCCCTCAGCCCCGGCAGGTTGTGACCTCCTCCTGTTCTCCCTCTGGCATTTCCTGTTGCTCTTGACTACGACACCTACGCCCACCCTCAATCTAAACCATCTGTCCTCTGCACGAAGTAGACCACTGGACCTTAACTCCGAAAGGAATGACAGTGTTAGAACTAACACCGGCAGCATTTGCAGAAGTTGTCAAGGTTTTGGGGTTGATTACACTGCACTGAGGCTCAACCAGGGGTCCCTGGAGAGAAATAGTTAGAAGATTCAATGGGCCCCTTATCGGAGCAGGTATCTGATAGAAATCCCTGACAGCTTGGGAGTTGAGATCAAATCCTCCTGCCTATTCCCTAGACAGCAGGCTAAAACAACATCAGTAGCTTCTGGATGGGTTGGGAGTAGAAACACATTCCCAAAGGGCAGACAAGCCCCAGCCTTAGAAAGGCATGACAGGCTGAGGGATGGTCCGTGATCCACTTCATCCTGTCTTGACTGTAGGTGGAGAATGGGAAAAGGAAAAGCTTCATTACAGCTAATAGAATGAATGAAGCCAGTTGTAAAATGCCCCATTTGTATGATTCCATTTATATGATATGTCAAGAACAAGCAAATTTATAGAGACAAAAAGTAGATCAGTGGGTGCCACAGGCTGGAGAGAGAGGGAATGGAGTTACTGCTCATGGCTACAAGATTTCTTTTAGGGACAACAAAAATGTTCTGGAGTTAGTGATGATGGTTTCACAATTAGGTGAATATACTAAAAACCACTGAACTGTACACTTTAAAAGCGTAAATGTTATGATATATGAATTATATTCAGTAAAGCTGTTAAATGAAAAAAACTACTAATAGTTATTGAATGCTTTAGTATTAATATATGCAACTTCCCGGGTGGCTTAGTGGTAAAGAATCCAAAAAAGACAAAAGAAAAGTTCAGCTATTTTTAATTCTCTGCTTCTTCAAAGTTGGCCTGGATCTCTCAACTGTTTTCCTCTTCCCTCTGTGCTGGGGTTTTCATTGATTTGAGACTCTCTTATTCCCTTAGGTTGATCAGGCTCCTGAGGTAACCTCTTTGGAGGGTGTCCATGTTCTTGCTGGGGACATAGAGGGCCTTCCCTCAGCCCCGGCAGGTTGTGACCTCCTCCTGTTCTCCCTCTGGCATTTCCTGTTGCTCTTGACTACGACACCTACGCCCACCCTCAATCTAAACCATCTGTCCTCTGCACGAAGTAGACCACTGGACCTTAACTCCGAAAGGAATGACAGTGTTAGAACTAACACCGGCAGCATTTGCAGAAGTTGTCAAGGTTTTGGGGTTGATTACACTGCACTGAGGCTCAACCAGGGGTCCCTGGAGAGAAATAGTTAGAAGATTCAATGGGCCCCTTATCGGAGCAGGTATCTGATAGAAATCCCTGACAGCTTGGGAGTTGAGATCAAATCCTCCTGCCTATTCCCTAGACAGCAGGCTAAAACAACATCAGTAGCTTCTGGATGGGTTGGGAGTAGAAACACATTCCCAAAGGGCAGACAAGCCCCAGCCTTAGAAAGGCATGACAGGCTGAGGGATGGTCCGTGATCCACTTCATCCTGTCTTGACTGTAGGTGGAGAATGGGAAAAGGAAAAGCTTCATTACAGCTAATAGAATGAATGAAGCCAGTTGTAAAATGCCCCATTTGTATGATTCCATTTATATGATATGTCAAGAACAAGCAAATTTATAGAGACAAAAAGTAGATCAGTGGGTGCCACAGGCTGGAGAGAGAGGGAATGGAGTTACTGCTCATGGCTACAAGATTTCTTTTAGGGACAACAAAAATGTTCTGGAGTTAGTGATGATGGTTTCACAATTAGGTGAATATACTAAAAACCACTGAACTGTACACTTTAAAAGCGTAAATGTTATGATATATGAATTATATTCAGTAAAGCTGTTAAATGAAAAAAACTACTAATAGTTATTGAATGCTTTAGTATTAATATATGCAACTTCCCGGGTGGCTTAGTGGTAAAGAATCTGCCTGCCAATGTAGGAGACAGGAGTTTGATCCCTGAGTCAGGAAGATACCCTGGAGGAGGAAGTGGCAACCCACTGCAGTATTCTGGCCTGGAGAATTATATGGACAGAGGAGCCTGGCAGGCTATAGTCCATGGGGTCACAAAGAGTCAGACATGACTGAGTACACATGCTTTAGGGTATGTCCAGCCATGTTCTAACTGCTTTATCAATAATGTGTTGAATCTGTAAAAAAAAAAATCCTCTAAGGAAAATAATATTATTGTTCCCATTTTAGATGCAAGGCAGCTGAGGCACAGAGAGGTTGTACAGCTGGTAGTGTACGATCTGAGGTCTGAAAAAAAAAAATCCAACGTCTGAACCTGGACAATCTGCCTTCTGATCCCACGCTCCTAACCGGTATGCATACTGCCTGGCCAGTGTGCCTCTCCCCTCCACCTCCTGAGTGAGTCCTTCTCCTCTAGGGACCTGGTTAGGTAGGCCTGGGGGCTTCATCTACCTCAGAGAAAATCCTAGTGTGTCTGCCCTATAAGGCCCTGGGCCAGTGCGGCCTTAGGGCGCAGAGCAGGGAGCCCCTCATAGGAATCTGTGGAGGACCAGGAAAGGAAAGGAGGGAGAGCAACTAAATTCCATGTATGGAGAAGGAGGCAGCTAGTGAAGTAACTGGAGAGAGAAAACCACCACCACCCCACCCCATCTTCTCCCCAATCCCTCCTCACAACACAACTGCTCCCGCTAGCCCCTCCCACACACACACTTGCACACACTCACATGCGCATCCTTCTGTGCTCAATTATTCCAGCAGAAGGGCAGAGCAAGATGGCCAGGGTAGAGACTGCTTGTTAGTGAGGGAGCTTGGCAAATTTGCCCTCCAGTCCTGCTTTTGAAAGCAGCCAGAGCATTAGGGGTTGGGTGACCTGCAGAACTCTTGGGGCTCAGACAGCACCCCTAGAGAGAACAGATGCTGAAAAGACACTCAGCTGTTGTGCAGGACTGGGTTATTCAAGACTTTGTGGCTAGCCTCCAGGACTCCAAATCAACTTCTAAGACTTCATCCTGGAACTTTCCTAAAGCAGACTCAATAAGAATATATTGAGGAGGGCTTCCCTGGTGGTCCAGTGGATAAGGACACCGCCTTGCAGTGCGAGGAGCGCCAGTTCGATCCCTGGCCTGGGAAGATGCCACGTGCCGCAGAGCGGCTGGACCGATGTGTCCAATTACCGAGCCGGAGCTCTGGAGCGCATGCGCCCAGAGCCGGTGCTCTGCAACGACAGATGCCACCGCAATGGGAAGCCCCCACGGGCCAAAAGAACAAAGATGGATGAAAATAGATAAGTGAAAGACCAATAGAAGTGACCATCCCGCCCTCCTCCCTCCCCAACCTGCCCCCCACCCCCCATAAAAAAGAATATATTGAGGAAGCCTTGTTCCCTGTTGACTCAGCTTATCCTCCAGGACTCCTCCATCTTCTCAACCAGCAGGCTGAGAACACACACAGCTCTCGAAATTTCAACGCCTCTGCATAAAAGTACAGTTGTGGCACTTGGGCCCTCAGTTCCCCAAGAATAAGCTTGCCAGACATAAGGCCAAGCTACCCACAACACTTTTCTGCCAAAGCCTCTCTATCCTGTGTCATTAGAATCTGTCAACTTCACATGATCACACATCTCTGCAGTTACCAAGTACTCTTCTTACTTTTCTGACTTCACAGGCACACAGTCTCAGATGTACATACATGACTCCATTTACTCATCTGTCAAATGAAGATGATACTGCCCTGCGATCTCCTAGAGGTTTTATGAGATACAGTTTCAAAGACTCTCATAAAGTACACAAAAGGCTTCAAGTGCTAGGAGACACATTCACTTTCCCCACCAGCTTGCAAGTTTCTCAACTACCTGATTATTCCCTCCCTACTGCCCAGCAGAGTATTTTGTACATAATAAGTTGCCCAGTAAAATGGTGCTTCGTGAATTCAAGCTATGACTTGGAGTGTAGCATTTCAGGGCTACAAATGACAGTCAAGTCTCTGTTACCATGGTCGGAGCCTGAGTCTGGAACCAACCTTTCCCATATCCCCCATAGTAACGTCAGGTGACACCAAGTGAAGCCAACGTCACTCATCTTTCTTTAGAGGGCTCCACTGGGAGAAGGGTTGTGCCAGGTTGTAAGGAGAGTGGGTCAAGGCAAGTCTTTCACAGTAAGGAGCTGAAGAAAGGAAATACTTGGAACTAGAACTGTGGTGGTAGAGGATGGAAGGGGACAGCTGGAAGCGTGAAGACTGGGCTCTGACTCTGTGCTCATTTCAAGTAATTTCAGATCCAATTAGTGTGGTCACAGTAAAGGAAGAAGGTGCATGGGACCGTTTCGTGCCAGCAGTAGGCAGATGGGCAAAGACTTGAGAGAAGAGAAATAATTACAGACCCACAGACTCAGATGGATGGGGCCTTTAAGACCACCTCCCTTCATTTTACACTTGAGATCCAGGAACTTGAAGTAATTCACTCAAGGTCCCAGAACCAGAGAAGTTCACAGCTGTGACTTGAACCAGGCAGCTCAGCACAGACCAGGGTTCATGCTATACCCTGTTTTTGAACGAGGCAGAGTAGTTATTTATTCTTTAATATCCTTCAACCTATTCTATCTTCATGGCAATCTGAGCAGTCTGGAAGGACATGGGCTGTTATTCCCATGTGGCACCAGAAGAAACTGAGGCCCAGGGAGGTTTTTGCATGCATAGCCACAAATATTGGCAACAAGTTGTTGTTGTTTAGTAGTCACTAAGTTGTTTTCAACTCTTTTCCCACACACACGCCCGCCCTCCCATGGACTGTATCCATGGGGTTCAGTCTCTCATGAATTTTTTACTACACAAGAGTATTTTTGTAAAAACTGCCCTGCGATCTCCTAGAGGTTTTATGAGATACAGTTTCAAAGACTCTCATAAAGTACACAAAAGGCTTCAAGTGCTAGGAGACACATTCACTTTCCCCACCAGCTTGCAAGTTTCTCAACTACCTGATTATTCCCTCCCTACTGCCCAGCAGAGTATTTTGTACATAATAAGTTGCCCAGTAAAATGGTGCTTCGTGAATTCAAGCTATGACTTGGAGTGTAGCATTTCAGGGCTACAAATGACAGTCAAGTCTCTGTTACCATGGTCGGAGCCTGAGTCTGGAACCAACCTTTCCCATATCCCCCATAGTAACGTCAGGTGACACCAAGTGAAGCCAACGTCACTCATCTTTCTTTAGAGGGCTCCACTGGGAGAAGGGTTGTGCCAGGTTGTAAGGAGAGTGGGTCAAGGCAAGTCTTTCACAGTAAGGAGCTGAAGAAAGGAAATACTTGGAACTAGAACTGTGGTGGTAGAGGATGGAAGGGGACAGCTGGAAGCGTGAAGACTGGGCTCTGACTCTGTGCTCATTTCAAGTAATTTCAGATCCAATTAGTGTGGTCACAGTAAAGGAAGAAGGTGCATGGGACCGTTTCGTGCCAGCAGTAGGCAGATGGGCAAAGACTTGAGAGAAGAGAAATAATTACAGACCCACAGACTCAGATGGATGGGGCCTTTAAGACCACCTCCCTTCATTTTACACTTGAGATCCAGGAACTTGAAGTAATTCACTCAAGGTCCCAGAACCAGAGAAGTTCACAGCTGTGACTTGAACCAGGCAGCTCAGCACAGACCAGGGTTCATGCTATACCCTGTTTTTGAACGAGGCAGAGTAGTTATTTATTCTTTAATATCCTTCAACCTATTCTATCTTCATGGCAATCTGAGCAGTCTGGAAGGACATGGGCTGTTATTCCCATGTGGCACCAGAAGAAACTGAGGCCCAGGGAGGTTTTTGCATGCATAGCCACAAATATTGGCAACAAGTTGTTGTTGTTTAGTAGTCACTAAGTTGTTTTCAACTCTTTTCCCACACACACCGCCCGCCCCTCCCCCCCATGGACTGTATCCATGGGGATTTCCAAGTAGCCCACCAGGCTCCTCTGTCCATGGGATTCTCCAGGCAGGAATACTGGAGTAGATTGCCATTCCTCCTCCAGAGGATCTCCCCACCCAGGGATTGAACCTGCATCTCCTTCATTGCAGGTGGATTCTTTACCACTGAGCCACCACATAGCCAGGATCAAAACCTAGTATTCCCGACAAAGGCAGCTGAGTGATTAAGGGTACCGCAGCGGGAGTCAGACAAACCTGGCTTTGAATCTTAGCTCTCCAGATGACTGTCCCAACTTTGGGGTTAGTTATCTATCCTTTGGGGTCCTTAGTTTTCTCAACTATAAACTGGGGAACGATCATAGCACTAACTTCAGAAGCACGTAATAATGCTTCTATAACTCAGGAGGGGTTTCTTTTCATTTATTTTTTTAATTGAAAGATAATAGCTTTACAGAGTTTTGTTGTTTCTTGCCAAACATTGGCATGAATCAGTCACAGGTATACATATGCCCCCTCCCTCTCTGAGTAGTTCTTTTCTCTCTGTACCTTCCCCAGCCTCAGCGCCTCTTTCTTCAGGAGCCCACTGGGAGGAAGAGGAGGGGTAGTTAATAACAAAAGCTGAGAAAGTGAGCTTTGGAACACGTGATGGAACACGTGATGGCAGTGCTTCCCTGTCACCTGGCCCCAGCCCCTCCTCCCGCCAAGGACGCTGGACAAAAGAGTCCTCTGAGCCAACCGGCACTCCCTGTGCCATTTGTGTTCCTGGGCAGGCAGCCTGCAAAAATCTTTAAATGCAGATTAAAAAAAATAAATCAGCAAATCCCAATTGCCTGACCTTGGAAGCAAAGAGTCAGACAGATAGACAACAGATGTAGAGGAATGAGCCAGGAGGACTGCAGGTCCCACAGTTTGGTGTTGGGAAGGAGGTGGAGGTGACGATAAAGTGAAGACGAGGAGAGAAGTGGGCATGAATACGGATGCTTGCCACATGACTGAGCCCCCCTTCTCACAGATAGGCAAGCAACTCTGTGGCCTGGTAGGACCAGGCTTCCATCTCCCTTAGCACTACCAAAACCAGGGTCAATGAAAAGCCCTGACACAGGCCCAGTGAGAATCCCAATAGGCAGGAGCTTGGTTCACAAGAGAAGAGTAAATGATAAACCATTGATCTTTCCAAAAGCCCTTCTCTTTTTTGCAAGTGCCTGTTCCTTTCCCATCTATACCATGTTCCTGATTCTTAGAACACTGGCCCGGTTCTGCCCTGGGACCTCTGTGAAGAAATGTCTTCCCTCAGTTACAAAATAAGTCAGAGCCAGACAGGAGACTTGAGGCTTTCCCACCTCCATTGTCAAGACTCACAGATTGCTAAATCCAAACCACGCCCTGAGAAGCGAGACTTTTCCCTTCTCTTCTTTTACTTCTCTTCTTTGGCAGCAGGTCCCTGAAGGGGACTATTGCAAGGAGGACTGGGCCTGTTCAGGCTGAGTCAGGCTGGGCTACACTGATAGGCCTCTAGCATAAATCCAGCCTGAGGCAAGTGAAAAGCAGGCATTCCAAGTGCCTCCCTGCTGGGGACCCTTCAGCTCAGCCTGTGGGTTAAATCCCTTCAGTAGTATCATTGCCTTTGGTCTTATTTCCTGTGTCTTTATACAGAGATGGCAGTATCCTCAAACCACCTGTCAGGTGTCTTGGCCTTTCAGTCCCTGAGAATGGAGGTCTCTGGGGCGGCTTAGTGTTGCAGCAGTCAGGAGAAGAGCTAGCTTGTCCCTGCCCTCGAGCCCACAGCGAGGCTAGTTCCAGGACTGCTAGGCTGGCAATGCAATTGATTGGACCCCTTGGGACAAGTTCTCAATGCAAAGATGGTGGGATCATGGACATGAAGAGCAAAAGGGATGTGGAGGTTTCTTGCTGACTTCTAACCACGTGAGCCCAGTTTACTTTTAGTGTCCTTCAGCAGGGGCAACCTCCACCAGGCAGTCCAACTGGCATCCGTTGACAGATCCAAATGACCAGGTATTTGGCCTCTGGGTTCTTAGCGCTCCTTACTCACCACTACTTCTCTCTCAAAGCAGAAAAAGAATGAATCAGGAGAAAGGAAACTCACATTTGCTAAGCAAGTATTGGTTGCCAGACACTATCTTGGGTACTTTCCTATTCTATACTTTCTCCAATTGCTTTCTTTCTCTTTTTTTGGATGGGGAAGGGGGTTGTACCTTAGATGCAAAGAACAGCATCGTTCAGAATTCTGTTAGAGTCACAATATCAGTTCATGCATGGCCCACTTTATTTTATTTCTATTTTTAATTCATCTTAGTTTTATTGAAGTATAGTTGATTTACAATGTTGTGCTAGTTTCAAGTATACAGCAAAGTGATTCAGCTTTTCAGATTCTTTTTCATTATAGGTTATTACAAGATATTGAATATAGTTCCCTGTGCTATACAGTAGGTCCTTGTTGTTTATTTATTCATCTAAATTTGTTTCTTTCCCTCTTTATCACCTTTCCCAGTTCCATTTCTTTTCCTGATGGCCTCCCACTCTTTTTTTGTGTGTTTAATCTACAGAAATAATATTATTCTATATATCTTTTTCTGCTTATTTCACACAGTATCACAATCATAGAGAGTATTATGCTGATATCTATGCATCTACTGTGTTCATTTTGACTACTGCATAGTATTCTATGATTTGCATATCCTGCATTTTACTTATTAGTTCCCCAGTTGATGAATATTTAGGTTGCTTCTAATTACTCTCTATTGCAATATTGCAATGGATGTTTTTATACAAGCCATTTTGTGTAACTGTGAGAGCTGTTCTTGTGGGATATATAACCAGAAGTAGAACTGCCCTACCCCAGGGCATGTACAAATTTAAATTTTCTAAATACTTTCAAGTTCCTCTCCAAATTTACTAGACCCATTTACATAATTCCCCATTTCCCTACATTGTTACTAACAAACACTTATTATTAACTTACTCTTTTTAAAATGTTTTGGCAGTCTGATGAGTATAAAAGACTATCTCATTACTGTTTCAATTTCCCTTTTCCTAACAATAATGAGGTTGAACATTTCTTCAGATGATTACGGTCCACTTATTGAACCTTCCTTTCTGTAAGTTGCCCTATGCGTATATTTTCTGTCTTTGTTAGAGTTCGTATACCTTTTTTGCCCTGCATATTCTGATATTAATCTATTTTGCTCAGATATATTACAATATTTTCGCCAAGTCTGTCACCTCTCTGTTCAGCTTGTTTGTTGTGTCCTCCATAGAAAAGAAATATTTGCACTTAATGGACTTTAATCAAATCCATCCACTTTTGCCTTTATGGTTTGTGCTCTCCACACCTTAAAAATACATTCTTATCCACATGCCACAAAGATATTCTCCTGCATTTTCTACCAAGAATTGTATGAAAGTGAAGTCGCTCAGTCATGTCTGACTCTTTGTGACCATGGAAGAGCCATGAAATTCTCCAGGCAAGAATACTAGAGATGTGTAGCCTTTCCCTTCTCCAGGGGATCTTACTACCCCAGGGATCGAATCCAGGTCTCCCACATTGCAGGTGGATTCTTTACCATCTGAGCCACCAGGGAAGTCCAGGAATCCTGGAGTGGGTAGCCTACTCCTTCTCCAGGGGATCTTCCTGACCCAGGGATCAAACCAGGGTCTCCTGCATTGCAGGTGGAACCTTCACCAGCTGAGCTACAAAGGAATCCCAAATATTTATTTAATTATTAATTTGGTTGTGCCCAGTATTAGCTGCAGATCCAGTTGGGATCTAGTTCCCTGACCTTGGATAGAATCCGGGCCCCCTACATTGGGAACATGGAATCTTAGCCACTGGAGCACCAGGGAATTCCCGAAGAATTATTTAGCTTTGCCTTTTATGTTTGTGTTCACTCTCTCCAGAGTTTGTTTTGTATATGGCATGAGAAAATAATGCCATTTTTTTCTATATAATAAACCAATTTTGCCACTATTGCTACATTATGCCAGTTTTCCATCGAATGGACATTTTCTGTGGTCTTCAGTTTTGATCAGTAAGTCAGGATCTATTTATCAGGCTCTTACTGTGTTCCAAGCCTTGAAGAGGAAATCTAATGGAGCTTATGACAGAAAAGGAAACATGCCATTGAGTTAGAAGAATAAAACTTAGACACAGGGACCTGAGAATATGCATAAAACAATACCTAGGTAAGAATATAGACCTTGGAAGCTGAGAACACATGTTTAGAGGGTCAAAAAGGGAACTGGGGGCTTCCCCTGGTGGTCCAGTGGGTAAGGACACCGCCTTGCAGTGCAAGGGGCGCCGGTTCCATCCCTGGCCTGGGAAGATCCCACGTGCCGTGGAGCAGCTGGACTGATGTGTCCAGTCACTGAGCCGGAGCTCTGGAGCGCATGCACCCAGAGCCGGCACTCTGCAGCGACAGACGCCACCACAATGGGAGGCCCACAGGAGCCAAAGAACAAAGACGGATGAAAATAGAGAAATGAAAGACCAGTAGAAGTGGCCCGCCCACTCCCCTCCCTCCCCAACCCAACCTCCGCCCAAAAAAATAAATAAATAAATAAATCTTAAAAAAAAAAAAAAAGGGAACTGGGTCCCTATTCCCAGGCTAGGATGGATAAAATTTTTGGACTAGGGGTACGGGGACAGCTTCCCAGCTGGCCCTAGTGAACCTGCCTATGCAGGAGCGTAAGAGAAGCAAATTCGATCCACGGGTCTGCCAGGGATCAAACCAGGGTCTCCTGCATTGCAGGTGGAACCTTCACCAGCTGAGCTACAAAGGAATCCCAAATATTTATTTAATTATTAATTTGGTTGTGCCCAGTATTAGCTGCAGATCCAGTTGGGATCTAGTTCCCTGACCTTGGATAGAATCCGGGCCCCCTACATTGGGAACATGGAATCTTAGCCACTGGAGCACCAGGGAATTCCCGAAGAATTATTTAGCTTTGCCTTTTATGTTTGTGTTCACTCTCTCCAGAGTTTGTTTTGTATATGGCATGAGAAAATAATGCCATTTTTTTCTATATAATAAACCAATTTTGCCACTATTGCTACATTATGCCAGTTTTCCATCGAATGGACATTTTCTGTGGTCTTCAGTTTTGATCAGTAAGTCAGGATCTATTTATCAGGCTCTTACTGTGTTCCAAGCCTTGAAGAGGAAATCTAATGGAGCTTATGACAGAAAAGGAAACATGCCATTGAGTTAGAAGAATAAAACTTAGACACAGGGACCTGAGAATATGCATAAAACAATACCTAGGTAAGAATATAGACCTTGGAAGCTGAGAACACATGTTTAGAGGGTCAAAAAGGGAACTGGGGGCTTCCCCTGGTGGTCCAGTGGGTAAGGACACCGCCTTGCAGTGCAAGGGGCGCCGGTTCCATCCCTGGCCTGGGAAGATCCCACGTGCCGTGGAGCAGCTGGACTGATGTGTCCAGTCACTGAGCCGGAGCTCTGGAGCGCATGCACCCAGAGCCGGCACTCTGCAGCGACAGACGCCACCACAATGGGAGGCCCACAGGAGCCAAAGAACAAAGACGGATGAAAATAGAGAAATGAAAGACCAGTAGAAGTGGCCCGCCCACTCCCCTCCCTCCCCAACCCAACCTCCGCCCAAAAAAATAAATAAATAAATAAATCTTAAAAAAAAAAAAAAAGGGAACTGGGTCCCTATTCCCAGGCTAGGATGGATAAAATTTTTGGACTAGGGGTACGGGGACAGCTTCCCAGCTGGCCCTAGTGAACCTGCCTATGCAGGAGACGTAAGAGAAGCAAATTCGATCCACGGGTCTGGAAGACCCCTGGAGGAGGGCACAGCAACTCCCTCCAGTATTCTTGCCTGGAGAATTCCATGGACAGAGGAGCTTGGCAGGCCACAGTCCATGGGGTCGCAAAGAAGCAACTGAACATGCACATAGTCACAGGGACAGCACTTGATGTCCTCACTCTGAGATGCTCATCTGATCAATCTGGATTTATGCAGTTGCCACAGAATGAAAATGATAGGAGCCACTAAGACTTCATCATTTGCCATGATCTGGCCTTGCTGGTACACTCAGGGTTTCCTTCCCATGCCCTTTTCTCTTCGTACAGCTCCCCAGCCCCAGGGTACCAATTAAGAAGGAAGCAAAGTCATTTTTGACTGGAGTCCAGGTGCCCAGTCCACAAAATCTTCCTGAATCAGCTGTCTCCCTTTTCAGAGAAATGGACTGAATTAAAGAGAAACTATTTATAAAAATAATAATAATACCCTCACAGCCCTTCTGGAACCCACATTTTCTCCACAAATACATTATACCTTGGTCACCATTGGGAAGGGAGGCAGCCCATGGAGAGAGATTTTTGTGAACTGGGTGCCTGGACTCTGGTCAAAGGACCTTGGGGTGAGGGAGATATCAGGCAGGAATTCCCAAACTGACAGGACCGGACTGCCTCCCTTTTTCCAGAGGCCTCCCAATGTCCAAACTCCTGGTATCCAGTTTACCTGTGCTTTTCCTATTCCGTGGCCAGAAAACTACAGAGGCTTCAGAGAGCATCACTAAAACCTCCTCCCTCCCCCTCCCCTACCAATCCCCCTCTGCCTCAGGATCCTGAACCATACCACGAAGGTGTAACATCTTGCCTTCCCGAACACGGCCCTCTCAGGCATCTGTACTGCAAAGCACACACCAATTATCCTCAGCAGGGCAGCCTATATTCAGTGTATCCCGCATCAGGGGCTGATTTTGCTCCTAGTAATCTCCTGCTTTCGTGCTTTGTGACTTTGGAGGGGCAGATGGGAAAGGAATGGAGGGGAAGAGCCATAGGGGAAGGAAAGCAAACAGAACTCATCAAAACCAACAAACAATAAAGCACAAGCTCCTACCTCCTTAATCCTCTCAGGGCCTAGTCCTCACCATGGCAACCAGTAAGCCTTTAGGCCTCCTCAGTCCTCAATCCAGTTGTTAGGGAAGAGCGGAGGCTGGCTGCTTCGGCTGGGAAGGTTTCAATACTGGGTAAATTAAACTGGTCCTGAGGAGAGGTGGAAGCTGAAGGATGGGCAGTGGCAGAGAGAGGAGAAGGAACACTAAGATGAGGAATGATAAGGTTCCGTCAGTCAGCAGTTCCAAGAACACTAGAGTGGGTTGCCATTTCCTACTCCAGGGCTCTTCCCCATCCAGTGAAGATGGTTCTTCTTGGCCCAAAAGCAGAAAGAGGAGCTAGAAAGTAAATATCAGCAGAGTTCCCACTTTCACCTCGCCCAGGAGATAGCTGGTCATTGGTGAGAATCTCCCCAGAGAAACAGCAGGGCTGCTCCTCAGGAAAGGTTCCTGGCAACTCTTTTCCTCTGACCAATAGCACTGCCTCCAGGCCTCCCAAAGGCAGCACTGCCAAAGCCCTCGATCACTCATCTATCCACTACAGGGCCCAGACCCCCATGCATGGATAGACAGCCAAGTGCCAAGGTTGGCAGTCCTTAAAGTCACACCAGAGGCTCTATAACTCCCACAGGCAACTGCCTTCACAACCACCTTTCCTGAGAAACTGAGGCTGGAGCTGGGTATGGGGCTGGAATAGAGTTACTGATGCACACAATGAGCTGGACCTGGACTCGGCAATCAGACCCCTGTCTAGACCCCAGGCAGCTCACGCCCCCCCTACCCCACAGCAATATGGATAGAACTGAAACAGCAATAGAATAGAAACATATTCACTTCCGTTCCACAGAATAGAATAATGAGGCTCAAGGACATTACTTTTTTCCAACTCACATGGTTAATAAGTGTTAGAGGTTACTACCAAACCCAGGTCGTTTGGACTCCAAAACCTGCCTGCCTAGACTGGTATTAGGGAAATGCCATTGAGATTAAGGTTCCCAAAATGCCAGTTACCTTTTCACAGAGACAATTCCTTGGCCACACACTTTATTTCCAACAAAGGCAAATCAGTTTGTCTGAGGGAACCCAGAAGAGACAGTGCAGGTTGTTAAGTATACCTTTCTACTTGCCAGTATCCCTTGTGTGTGTGTGCTTAGTCACTCAGTCATGTTCAACTCTGTGTGACCCTATGGACTGTAGCCCACCAGGCTCCTCTGTGCATGGGATTCTCCAGGCAAGCATACAGGAGTGGGTAACCATTTCCTCCACCAGGGAATCTTCCCGAATCAGGGATTGAACCTGTGTCCCCTGTAGACTCCTGCATTGCAGGTGGATTCTTTACCCACTGAGCCATCACAGATGCCCATATTCTGATACAAAATTAAAAGTTTAAAAAAGATAACAATTTGAGAAATATTAAAATAAAATCCCTGAGGATAAGCCACTGGATCTCCTTCCATGCAAGAAAGTCAGCACCTTGCCAAGATAGCCGGTCATTGGTGACCATCTCCCCAGAGAAACAGCAGGGCTGCTTCTCAGGAAAGGTTCCTGGCAACTCTTTTCCTCTGACCAATAGCACTGCCTCCAGGCCTCCCAAAGGCAGCACTGCCAAAGCCCTCGATCACTCATCTATCCACTACAGGGCCCAGACCCCCATGCATGGATAGACAGCCAAGTGCCAAGGTTGGCAGTCCTTAAAGTCACACCAGAGGCTCTATAACTCCCACAGGCAACTGCCTTCACAACCACCTTTCCTGAGAAACTGAGGCTGGAGCTGGGTATGGGGCTGGAATAGAGTTACTGATGCACACAATGAGCTGGACCTGGACTCGGCAATCAGACCCCTGTCTAGACCCCAGGCAGCTCACGCCGCCCCTACCCCACAGCAATATGGATAGAACTGAAACAGCAATAGAATAGAAACATATTCACTTCCGTTCCACAGAATAGAATAATGAGGCTCAAGGACATTACTTTTTTCCAACTCACATGGTTAATAAGTGTTAGAGGTTACTACCAAACCCAGGTCGTTTGGACTCCAAAACCTGCCTGCCTAGACTGGTATTAGGGAAATGCCATTGAGATTAAGGTTCCCAAAATGCCAGTTACCTTTTCACAGAGACAATTCCTTGGCCACACACTTTATTTCCAACAAAGGCAAATCAGTTTGTCTGAGGGAACCCAGAAGAGACAGTGCAGGTTGTTAAGTATACCTTTCTACTTGCCAGTATCCCTTGTGTGTGTGTGCTTAGTCACTCAGTCATGTTCAACTCTGTGTGACCCTATGGACTGTAGCCCACCAGGCTCCTCTGTGCATGGGATTCTCCAGGCAAGCATACAGGAGTGGGTAACCATTTCCTCCACCAGGGAATCTTCCCGAATCAGGGATTGAACCTGTGTCCCCTGTAGACTCCTGCATTGCAGGTGGATTCTTTACCCACTGAGCCATCACAGATGCCCATATTCTGATACAAAATTAAAAGTTTAAAAAAGATAACAATTTGAGAAATATTAAAATAAAATCCCTGAGGATAAGCCACTGGATCTCCTTCACATGCAAAACATTGGAAATCTTGCTTCGCAGCATGTGCCAATTTCCACAAAAAAACTGCTGCATTCTATTCAGATAAAGATGGTCCAGGGCACCAGGGCTACATCCTAAATTGCCAGCTGAGAAGCTTGGCATTTCTCATGCGCCATCAGAAGTAGAAACACATTACCCTGCAGGAAAATCTTCTGATGTGTCCTCCTCAAAGGTGCTGTCTAAGAATTAGCCTCCCTCCCAAGCTGCCAACCCTCAAACTAGGCAGGGATATATGCTCAGATGCAGTGCAAGCTGGCAAGAGTTTCTGTGAGGCTTGTTTGTTATTTTTTGTTTTCCCCTGGCACTTAAATGAGGACCAGGAATGCATGTCACTTCTTCCTTCCATCTGTCCTCTTTCCCCTCTGAGAACTCTTAATCATTTTTAAAGTCCAATGAATAAAGAAAACAGGCCACCCCCCCCCTAGAGATTACGACATGGCTCTGTGGAAGTAGGCATTGGTCGTAAAGAGATCACTGCTGGATGGGGCAAAAGCCAACAGATTAGTGGGGATTTGCACCAGCCAAAGTAGGCTTAACTTCTAAGTGGCAAAGTGGCTTGCTCAAGGATTCCTCCCAATTCTGTTAGTGACTCTACAACAGCCTTCTTTCTCCTCCTGCTCCCTCCCTACGGCTGTCCCCCAACCCTCACCCTCCCATAATAAGATGCAGTCCTTCTCTGGCTCTCCTGCTGTCAGGGGACTGAAAGAATAACATTTCCTGAGCTTCCTTCACTGAATTATTCATCTTTGCTGCCTGGGCACGACAAACTTCTCATTAAAAGCCCTGGGTGGGGGTGACCCTCCTGGCCCAGGCCTCCACTGCTAACAGGAGAGAAAGCCGAGGGAAGGAGGAGACGTGGGGCCCAAGGTGGGAGTTGTCCCCAAAGGGCCTGGGAGAGCCAGGGAGTCGGGAGGGGATGCACCCAGGCAGGCTCCTGACTGCAGGGTGACCAGCCTGCGGTCGCACCCTGGAAGGCCTGACAAACACAGAGGGCATACAAAATTAAAAGTTTAAAAAGATACATTTGAAATTTAATCCCTGAGGATAAGCCACTGGATCTCCTTCACATGCAAAACATTGGAAATCTTGCTTCGCAGCATGTGCCAATTTCCACAAAAAAACTGCTGCATTCTATTCAGATAAAGATGGTCCAGGGCACCAGGGCTACATCCTAAATTGCCAGCTGAGAAGCTTGGCATTTCTCATGCGCCATCAGAAGTAGAAACACATTACCCTGCAGGAAAATCTTCTGATGTGTCCTCCTCAAAGGTGCTGTCTAAGAATTAGCCTCCCTCCCAAGCTGCCAACCCTCAAACTAGGCAGGGATATATGCTCAGATGCAGTGCAAGCTGGCAAGAGTTTCTGTGAGGCTTGTTTGTTATTTTTTGTTTTCCCCTGGCACTTAAATGAGGACCAGGAATGCATGTCACTTCTTCCTTCCATCTGTCCTCTTTCCCCTCTGAGAACTCTTAATCATTTTTAAAGTCCAATGAATAAAGAAAACAGGCCACCCCCCCCCTAGAGATTACGACATGGCTCTGTGGAAGTAGGCATTGGTCGTAAAGAGATCACTGCTGGATGGGGCAAAAGCCAACAGATTAGTGGGGATTTGCACCAGCCAAAGTAGGCTTAACTTCTAAGTGGCAAAGTGGCTTGCTCAAGGATTCCTCCCAATTCTGTTAGTGACTCTACAACAGCCTTCTTTCTCCTCCTGCTCCCTCCCTACGGCTGTCCCCCAACCCTCACCCTCCCATAATAAGATGCAGTCCTTCTCTGGCTCTCCTGCTGTCAGGGGACTGAAAGAATAACATTTCCTGAGCTTCCTTCACTGAATTATTCATCTTTGCTGCCTGGGCACGACAAACTTCTCATTAAAAGCCCTGGGTGGGGGTGACCCTCCTGGCCCAGGCCTCCACTGCTAACAGGAGAGAAAGCCGAGGGAAGGAGGAGACGTGGGGCCCAAGGTGGGAGTTGTCCCCAAAGGGCCTGGGAGAGCCAGGGAGTCGGGAGGGGATGCACCCAGGCAGGCTCCTGACTGCAGGGTGACCAGCCTGCGGGTCGCGGCCATCATCCTTGTGAACGGCGCTGGACAAACACAGAGGGCCCGGCCCACCGTGCCTCTCGGCCCGAGAACGGCCGAGGGCTGAGCAGTTCAAGAAACAGTCACGGAACGAAGAGAACTCAGCCCCTGCCTCTGCTGCGAGCACTCGCGAAAGTAGGGCAAGTGATCCATCCGCTTTGTACCTGGAGGGACAGAGCCACGCGGGAAAGAGAGCGGAGTGGGGGCAGGAGACCTCATTTCTGGTTTCGGCTCAGCGCTAGCTGGCTGCGTGACCGTGGGCACACGGCGCGGCTCCTCTGGGCCCGAGTCGCCACTTGTTCAAGGGGAGCAGCACATAGAGCGGGGTGATTCGGGGCATGGGCTCTGGAGCCAGGCTGCCGGCCTCACGTCTCAGCTCAGCGTCTGTCTTCCCAGGCCCATGACAGGGACAACCCCACCTAGCCTGACCGAGCCTCAGCCTTCTGATCTGTAACATGGGGCCAACGACAGTGCCCCCCTGGAAAGACGGCCGCCAAGCATACAGCAGTCAGCTCACAGCCTTGGGAGACGTTCGTCCAGCGTCGCTACCGGCATCTCACCGGAGAGCCTCGTCCTCCGGAGTCTGTCACGGGGAACTGGCTTTTGCTTCCAGAGGGAGCGTGCCATTCTGGTGGTGAGGAGACGTGGTTTGCAGGTGGCCTGCACCGGCCCTTCAGAGCACGGTGGGTGCATATCACACGGGCCATCCTGCAGACACTCGGGGGGCCCTCCTCGTGTTCGAGGCGTCCCGGGAACACTGCCATGGAGCGCCCTGCTCCCGGGCGTCCGGGAGACTTGGCCATGGCTCTGCACGGGACAGAGTAAGGGCTGTGAGGGAGGACAACGCATTTCCTCTCTATCCTTCTAGGTTCTTGGCTGAGCCCCCCGGCCCGGTAATAAAGAGACAGATCAACAGGAGAAAAACTCTCAGCAGCCTATGTACCGCCTGCATCCACAGGAGAGACCCAGGGAAATTGACTGAACTCCCCAAAATGGTCCAAGCCACCAACTGAGCTAGCATCTCCAGCTGAAAAAGGAGAAGATGACGCAGTGGGGGAGGGCCAACGATGGGAGGCTTTCAGGAAAAGCTCAGTGAACAAGGGGAGGATGGTTACGCACATTTAACAACTGCGTGCCTTCTCCACCGACAAGAGTTCCTTGAGATTAAGTCCCCCTTCTCTTCTTGATCCAGAGAGACTCCCTTACAAATGGAGCTTTTCCTTAGAAATGTAAAGAAGCGTCTCTTACGAAAGAGTAACTTCCACTGCGTGTCCAGAGCTCTTCCTTGGTCTGCTGTTTCTTAAAACGAATCAGCCTATGTATACAATGAAATATTACTCAGCCGTAAAAAGAAATGCATTTGAAGCAGGTCTAACGAGGTGGATGAATCTGGAACCTATGAAACAGAGTGAAGTCTGTCAGAGAGAGGAAGATACAGATTGCACACTGACCCATATACGTGGAATCTAGAAAGAGGGTGCTGAGACATGAATACGCAGAGCAACAGTGGAGAGGCGGACATGGAGAACAGTCTTGTGGATGTTGGGGTGAGGGAGGGGAAGATTCTCGGGGCCGAGGGCAACTCAGACATGGGCTCTGTGGCGACCCGGAGGGGTGGGATGGGGTGGGCAGATGGAGGGGAAGTTTGGCGGGGGCGGAATGTGTGTCTACCTATGGAGGATTCGGGTCAATGTGTGGCAGTAAACGACCAAACTGTATAAAAACTGAAATCAAACTCACTTAAATGAAGAATCAAGAAATGGGACTTCCCTGGTGACCCTGTGGTTCAGTCTCTGCTCCTAGCGCAGGGGTTCCAGGTTCAATCCCTGGCCAGGGAACTAGATCCCACATACCACAACTAAGACAGGGCACAGCCAAATGAATAATAAATAAACAAAGAAGGGATAAGAATAAATGAATAAATTTGAATCAAGGGGGGAAAAATCAGCCTAAAATAATTCTTATGCCGGAGAGACATACTTTGGGGTGGCGAATTCTGCCCCCTTTGTGTCCATCCCGGGGAGCCACAGCTGGGGAGGCCAGGGCCAGGGCAAGCGGGCAGCAAGGCCAGGCTTCTCCCCCTCCGGCCTCCGGGTACCCGGCCAGCCAGCCAGAAATGCGCTGCTTCGCCTGGCCTCTTACCCCGGACCTAGCTGCCTTGGCTTCTCTTTGCTTTCCATCTGGGGAGTCACCTATGATTCTGCCAAGACTTGGAAGCCTACTGAGACAGGGCCCGGGCTTCCAGCCATCCATGGTGTTGTGAGCAGTCTTGCCAGCAGAGCAAGCAGGACTGGCCCCAGCGAGCACTGCCACTCAGCCCTGCGGCTGACACCAGGGCCCCCCCATCCACCCATCCTTCCGCCCACCTACCCATGCATCCGTCCACCCACCGACCCACCTATTGGCCCACCCATCCACCTGTTCACCCAGCCATCCTTTCATCTTTCCGCTCACCCACTATCCAGCCATCCACCCGTCTATCCACCCGAGCACCCATCTGTGCATCTGTGTCCAAATACTTAGCTGCCACTTATCCTGCGGCTGGCCCTGGACCAGGTGCTGTGGGAGTGCTCAGCACCCTGTGGGGGTGCTCAGCAAGGAGCACCACACAGGCCTGCACCTCGGGGAGCCTACAGTCTAGCCTACGGTCTAGTCGGGGGAGGGGAGGGGCTTTACGAGGAGCTGCACACATGGATGTGAGATGGCGAGCTCTGGGAAACAGAAGGCAATAGACGGGTGTTGTGAACACCTGTCCGATGGAGGAGAAGGCCAGGAAAGAAGTCCAAAGAGGTGACTGACGCTTAGGCCTGACGTCCAGGGAAAGAAGGCTCCAGCCAAGCAATGATTAAGGGGAGAGGGTGCAGGAGGGCCGAGATGTGTCCCTGCCCTGGGCCAGGGTGTTTCCGAGCCCTTGTGCCTTGGCGGGTCAGGCTCTGGGTTCTGGATGCATAATGGCTTTCACTGGACAAGGAAACTCTCTGACTGCTGACACCGAGGCTTTTCAACATCTAGCCCTCAGACCATGGGCATCAGAGTCTGAGGGAAAACTTGATATAGCTAGGTACCTGGCCTCACCGCCCCTTGCCCCACCCACCCCTCACTGAGACCTGGATTTAGCAGATCATGATGGTGTCACTTATTTACATTTTTAATAAGGTGTATAGGTGGTTCTAAGGGCATTGGCCTAGAATAATCTCTTTACATACTAGAGCATGGCGGAAATGATTTGGTGGCAAGAAACAAGTTATTAAATTATTGTCCATGTTTATGAGCCAGAGTTAAAAACGGACTTTCTCTCAAGAGCCTTTTGTGGTCCCTCCCAGGATCTGAAGAGCATGAGCTGCCTTCATGTTGGACTTTCTGAGTGGACTTTTTCTTAGGGTTACCACCTGTGCCAGTTCACCTGGGACTCCCCTTGTTACATAATTGAATGTTCCATGTCCCAGGAAACCCCTCAGTGTCAGCGAACTATGGTGATTGATCACCTTATTTTCTTAGAGAAAAGCCCACCTAGATTTACCTTGTAAAGGAAGTAGTCACTAGACTAAGAGCCCCCCACCCCACCCCACCCAACACACACATCTCTCTGGCCAAAATGCCTTCTTATCTCCCTACAGAGAGCCTCGTAGGATGCTTCTCCATCCATTCCCCAGCATACACCCTCACTCCATTTGTCTTCTGGACAAGTAATAGTTCAAAAAGAAGCCAGCAGGTCCCACAGCATATCCAAAGTGCTGGAGATGGAAACACCAAAACTGCACCAAGGGGCTAAGTCCTGGACTTAGAAACTAGAGCAGAAAGAAGCTATCAGCTGCCAGATTCACAGTAATAGAAAAGAAGACATATAGCATCACCATGGCAACCAGCCTCCAAAGGCCCCCAGCACCTGCTCCTTTCTACACAAGATTTCCCCAAACAGGAATATTTCTTACTTCCTTGTTTTTCTTTTCAATAAAGATGTTAATTTTATTTCCCCTCATTTGTGCTTAATGTTCCAGTAACAAGTTAGCTTCTCCTCGACTCTCCAGCCCCTCCCTGTCTCTTTCAAACCTTTTCTTTCCCTGTCTCCCCAGCCTCCCTTTCCCTTCTATCAACTCTGATTTATTCTGTCTGTCCTCACAACTTCCTGTCCCCTCACCCCCCAGGAATATTTCTAACCATCTCTTCTCTCAGAGCTAAGCCCTCATCCAGAATATTTTATCAGCTGCAGTTCTAACTGCCTAGCAAGCATTGGTCTTTCCTCTGGGTGAGGGCTAGACGGTCCTCCCTCCAAAGCCCACATCCTCTGTTCTGGTGCCCCCAGCTGAAGGGGCACAGTGCAGCAAAACTTCTTCAGGCCACAGAGCAAATAAAGGAACAAAATGCCTCTAAGGCCATGAGCAATAATTATAGCTTATCAATTGGTGACTATGTGCCTGGACCTTGGCTAGAGTCTATTATCACATTTAATTTTAATGACAACCCTGATGACACAGGTTTTATTTATTATCTCACTTAGCAGATAGAGAAACAGAGTCTTAGACTGATTAAGTCACTTGTAGAGGGTGACACAGCTCGTAAGTGATAGAGCAAGGATTTAAACCTTGTCAGGCAGGTGGAGTTAGTGGCAAAGAGCCCACCTGCCAATGCAGGAGAAATTACAGACTCATGTTCGATCCCTGGGTCAGGAGGGTTCCCTGGAAGAGGGCATGGAAACCCACTCCAATATTCTTGCCTGGAGAATCCCATGGAGGGAGGAGCCTGGCAGGCTACAGTCCACAGGGTCGCACAGAGTCAGACATGACCGAAGAGACAGCATGCACACAGTTCAATGCCAAAAGCCTGCTCTTTTCACGACTTTCAGAAGCAGTTTGGGCAGGAAGATTCTGTCCTGAATGGGAATGGGACCCTGGTATGCCTTCTAACCAGCATTATTTGGAGGAAGTGGTCAATAAAAAAAAAAGTCCTAGGTAACAAACAGTACCTGCTCTCTTGAATCTTCTTAGATCCAAGGGAGCAGTGTGGCAGAAAGTGGAATGGAGCAGGACCTTATGGTCCTTGCCCCCCGCCATGACCTCTGCCTGCCTTCTGTCTGTTGAAAACTTTAGTCAAATAGTAAGTTTAGTCAAAGAAGTAAGAAATGCAGAAACAAAGGGAAACAGTCAAGGAAGACTAAATAATAATAATAACGTAGCACAGTCAAGGATCTTTAGTTCTTTCTCAAGGGCTATAGATGATATTCTGAGCCATATCCTGTGAGCTGTCTTAGAGATACTAAAACCCCAGGTGGAGAAGCTAACTCCATGATGACTAGACTGTACCATGTCACACTCCAGTATTCTTTTTTTTGGGGGGGGGGCAGGGCGGGTTTGGGAGGGAGGGGGGCAGACGGGCCACTTCTATTGGTCTTTCATTTGTCTATTTTCATCCATCTTTGTTCTTTTGGCCCGTGGGGGCCTCCCATTGCAGTGGCCTCTGTTGTTGTAGAGCACTGGCTCTGGGTGCATGCGCTCAGAGCTCCGGCTCGGTAATTGGACACATCGGTCCAGCTGCTCCACGGCACTTGGGATCTTCCCAGGCCAGGGATCGAACCGGCACCCCTTGCAAGGTGGTGTCCTTACCCACTGGACCACCAGGGAAGCCCCCACTCCAGTGCTTTTGCCTGGATAATCCCATGGACAGAGGAGTCTGGCAGACTACAGTCCGTGGGGCTGCAATGAGTCAGACACAACTGAGCGACTTTCAATTTGCTTCCACTTTACTTCAGGCTCCACTCAGCCTATCCATAGGCATCTGTATTGCTGTGAAAAGACTGTTGGGTGCTAGGAGCTCTGTTTGTAAGGCCTGCCTTTCCATTTGTCATCTCTGAGCTGGTTTCTGGGAATAATAATACTTGTGGGTTAACGAAAAACATGGCTCTAGAAGTGCCTGACATGAGAGCAGTCAGCTTTGCAGAAGCAAAATCACTGCTACATGGGAAAGTTCCACTGAGACAAAAGGGGGCTGGTGTTGAATTCTCTCACAGATGGGAGGGATCTGAGAATACTGGGTACGTACTAAGTCTCTTCAGTCATGTCCGACTGTTTGCTACACTATGGCCCATAGCCCGCCAGGCTCCTCTGTCCATGGGATTTTCCAGGCAAGAATACTGGAGTGGGTTGCCATGCCTTCCTCCAGGGGATCTTCCCAATTCAGGAATTGGACCTGCATCTCTTATCTCTCCTGCATTGGCATGTGGGTTCTTTATCACTAACACCACCTGGGAAGCCCAAAAGGGGGGCTGGAACCCCCACCAACTCTCTTAGGAGTGGGTGCTCTCAAAGCAAGGATACCCAAGGCTGCTCACGACATCACCTATTTGCTTCCTCTTTCCAGATCCTGTGGTTGAAGAAGAGCCCCAGGCCTCTGTAGAACACAGCATTTTGATCTGACACCTATCTTCTATGCGGATGAGGTCACTGGATAAAGATGCTGCTGAGGCAACATTATTTTTATCATTATCTTTATTAGAGTGGGACCGTGTGTGCCCAGGCCTGTACAAGAAATTGACCTTGCAGAATGAGGATTAAAGAAATGCTTTGGATAAGAGGGAAAGGGGACGCCAAGTAAATCTAAGGGGATCCACTCATTTCGTTTATCTCGTCTCTCCTCTTTTCTTCTCATTTCTCCCCTCAGCTCTGTTTTTTGTTGTTGTTGTTTTGATTTGGTTTGGATTTTTGGAGGAGAAAAAGTTGCTGAGTAAACAGTGGAAGAAGCATCTCAGGTGTGCATAATTTAGCCGACTTGTGGCTTCATTAAAAGGATTCCCTTGGCCCTGCTGCTGAGCCTTTATAGCAAAGTAGCAACCCAGGAAGACATCTTGCTTGGTCAGGACGACTCACAGGTACAGGGTGCGGGGCAGAGGGTGGGTGTACACATGTGTGCCTTGTGGAGAGGGTCAGGGGGAAATGCCACAGAGTGCAAAGCAAAGAACCGGTTTGGGCTTCCAGTGGAAAGCAAGAATGTGATGGGGAGCAACTGTTTCAGGAGCTCGAGTTGCTGAGATTGACTCCAAGCTCTAAACCAAATAGCTGGATCACCCTCAGCCTGTCATTTCACCCTTTCAGACTTTCTTGAGCCTTCCAAAAAAGGAGATTGGATTTGATCTCTAATATCCTAGTCTTTTGTAACATTGTACGATTTAGTGGCTTTGCATGGTGTTTCGAGGGAAATTCTAGCACTTCTTCATTTGCCCCACGCTAGTCTCTGCCATTGAATTTTAACCTTTGCTTTTATTCTTCACCAACTATTAATAATATGTTACAGGCAACAAATGAAAGCTACAGGCACTTCTAAACCACGTCTCAGAGCAAGTCAAGGGTACCACCATCTCTGCTCATGACAGGCTGGGTCAAGCTTCTGCACAAAGATTTCAGAAGGAACTTGAAAGTCAACTAGGGGCTTCCCAGGTGGTGCTAGTAAAGAACCCACCTGCCAATGCAGGAGACATAAGAGACGTGAGTTCAATCCCTGGGTCGAGAAGCTCCCCTGGAGGAGGGCATGCAACCCACTCCCATATTCTTGCCTGGAGAATCCTATGAACAGAGGAGCCTGGCAGGCTACAGTTCATGGGGTCACAGAGTCAGACACAACTGAAGTGACTTAGCACACACACATACACACGTGTGTTAATTTCAGCCATGATTCATCTGGTGGCTGAAAATCTCTCCTTACTAGGGTGGAAACAGCTTCACCAGTAACCACAGCCAACTTCTCTCCCTCCAGTAGCTCAGGATGAGCTGAGCTCACCTGCCATGCTTCCAGTTTCCTCCTAGATGTTTCTCTGAAGAGTTTGATTTGGACAGAAGTATTGATTGTGGATTGTACTTTAATTTCCTAAGGATCTAGTTTCTTCTCACTTGACTAGAGCAGGCAGCTAGGGGGAAGCCTGGCTGGCTGTGACTCTTGGCTTTGTGGCCTACTTGTTCAACCTTTGACGGGGGGTGGCCTATTCCACAGCGAAACTCAGTGGAATACTGGCTGGAGAAAGTGCAGTTTCTTCCTTCAAAAATCTTCAGAGCGACCTTTGATTCACAGGAAAGCAGGATGTTGTCCTTTCTCCACTCTGTACCCACCCCTGAGAACATGGGGATCTGCATGGCAGAACCAAGAACCTTGTTAAATCAATCATTCTTTACTTCCTATTCCCCCTTCTTCAAAGGAAGAGGCCTACCCAAAGCCTCACTGGGCATCAATAGACTTAATCTCTGAACTCTCAGGTAAGTAGAGGTCTGAGTAGGTACAGAACGGTGGATAGGCCAGAGTCCTAATATAGAATTGGACAAGAGACAGACCCACGCTACCCAGGCTTTTATTCTTCACCAACTATTAATAATATGTTACAGGCAACAAATGAAAGGTACAGGCACTTCTAAACCACGTCTCAGAGCAAGTCAAGGGTACCACCATCTCTGCTCATGACAGGCTGGGTCAAGCTTCTGCACAAAGATTTCAGAAGGAACTTGAAAGTCAACTAGGGGCTTCCCAGGTGGTGCTAGTAAAGAACCCACCTGCCAATGCAGGAGACATAAGAGACGTGAGTTCAATCCCTGGGTCGAGAAGCTCCCCTGGAGGAGGGCATGCAACCCACTCCCATATTCTTGCCTGGAGAATCCTATGAACAGAGGAGCCTGGCAGGCTACAGTTCATGGGGTCACAGAGTCAGACACAACTGAAGTGACTTAGCACACACACATACACACGTGTGTTAATTTCAGCCATGATTCATCTGGTGGCTGAAAATCTCTCCTTACTAGGGTGGAAACAGCTTCACCAGTAACCACAGCCAACTTCTCTCCCTCCAGTAGCTCAGGATGAGCTGAGCTCACCTGCCATGCTTCCAGTTTCCTCCTAGATGTTTCTCTGAAGAGTTTGATTTGGACAGAAGTATTGATTGTGGATTGTACTTTAATTTCCTAAGGATCTAGTTTCTTCTCACTTGACTAGAGCAGGCAGCTAGGGGGAAGCCTGGCTGGCTGTGACTCTTGGCTTTGTGGCCTACTTGTTCAACCTTTGACGGGGGGTGGCCTATTCCACAGCGAAACTCAGTGGAATACTGGCTGGAGAAAGTGCAGTTTCTTCCTTCAAAAATCTTCAGAGCGACCTTTGATTCACAGGAAAGCAGGATGTTGTCCTTTCTCCACTCTGTACCCACCCCTGAGAACATGGGGATCTGCATGGCAGAACCAAGAACCTTGTTAAATCAATCATTCTTTACTTCCTATTCCCCCTTCTTCAAAGGAAGAGGCCTACCCAAAGCCTCACTGGGCATCAATAGACTTAATCTCTGAACTCTCAGGTAAGTAGAGGTCTGAGTAGGTACAGAACGGTGGATAGGCCAGAGTCCTAATATAGAATTGGACAAGAGACAGACATCTAAGCATTTCCTGCATACCGACTGCAAAAAGAAGTTGGTGGAATGGAATCTAAGCCTAATTTCATCTCATCTCTGCTTTCGTCTGTGTTATTGTTTGGCTTGAGTTTTACCAGTTTGTAAACATAATATGTATGTTTGAGAAGCTGGAAGTGGGATGAGAGTAGAGGTAGAGTGAAGATAGCAACATGGATCTGGGAAGAACCAATCATAGCAGATCAGATTGAAACAAGGAGTTAAAATAAAGGCAGTGAAATGTCTCTGATAATAGTTATGAATCCCATCAACTTGGAACAAAGAATCTTCTCTGCCTGTGACAAGTTGGAAGCACTTGAATGCCAGAAATTTCTCTACCAGAGTAACTTGAGCTCTTATCCAGTCTCCATGGAGAACAGAGAATCCTTTCAGAGTAAGGGAATGAGGGGGGCCCCTTGGCGTCTTTAGAGTCTATGGGGGACTCATTTCCACCTCCAGGCACTGGCCTTCTTACCACTGATTAACGTCTTCTCCAGGATTTGGTCTATGGTTTGAGGAGTATCTCATTAGTTTCACTTTATCTGGTAATCTTCTGACTGCTGCTCGATCTTGAATGGAATCTGAGTCATCAAAAAAGGGCCACTTGAAATTCTCTCCCTCCAGTAGCTCAGGATGAGCTGAGCTCACCTGCCATGCTTCCAGTTTCCTCCTAGATGTTTCTCTGAAGAGTGAAAATATTTGTCCTTACTCAGTGAACCTTCTAAACGGTCCTTGTCTACTCTAACATTTCACAGACCTGGTTCTGCACGTGGAAAAGAAGTTGGTCTCCCAAGTGTTTTTGCTTAAGGTGATGCAACTGAGCAGACTTCCCTGGCACTGTGCCACTGCTTGCCTAAAAATGTCAAGACTTCAGCATCCTATTTGTCTCTCCTGAAACTGGACCATAAATGAGGCTGGTTGTACTGGGCTTGCAGTTGTGAAACAGCACCTGCCTTTGACTCAGCAGTGGGCACACTGCTGTGGAAAGTGAGGGGATTATAGAACACGTGGGATGTAATGCACAGTAGAAAGGCAATGTGAAGGTTACAGAAAGAAACTGACAATGGGCAGGAAAGAGAAGTCAGAGTTCTCAAAGCAGCGTTCTCTCGGTGTTGGGAGGATGTTGCTGACAGTGCAGGAGCGGGTGGCAGCAAAAACTGGTATGCGTGACCTGCTGAGGTTTGTTGTCTGATGAGCAGCTTGAAGGACTCTTAGGGAGCTCCTGTCACTGATTAGAATCTGTCCCTTTGGGCTGTATGCTGCATAGCTTTCACAGAAAAGAACTGACCCACCCTGTACACAGAGAAGTGGTTCAATCTGGCACCTTACCAAGGAATTCCAATTTTTCTGTGTAAGTGACTGTGGCAAAAAGGGCTTCGTTAGTACAGTATACATAGAAACTACAGGCACAAATCAAAGAACAGGATCAGCTTGCACTCCATAAGAAAAGGACTACTCATCACACCCCAACTTCCTCACACCCCACGGTCATACTCTTGGATGATAATTGCTGGCAGCAGGGGCATCATCTTCAGACAATTAGATGTGCTGTGTGTATGTGCATGCACACACGCATGTATATTCAGATGATGACTACTAGAGTGCAAGATTTAACTAGTGTATATTTTCTAAGGATAAATTCTAGTTTCTGTCATATAAAATTGGCCAATCTAACTATAACCACATGCTTAGTATCATTAATGCAAATGCTGCATATTTCTTTGTGCAGTCAGCAACTAAACTCTTCCTCACTTCAGTGTCCAGTACCTTACTACAGCAGATACTGAATTTATTCATAGGAAAATAAAAAACAAAAAAGAGTGGAGGGGCTTCCCTCAGTGGTGAAGAGTTCACCTGCCAACGCAGGAGACAAGAGTTTGATCCCTGATCCGGGAAGATCCCACATGCTGAGGAGCAACGAAGCCCGTGAGCCACAACTATGGAGCCCATGTGCCGCAACTACTGAAGCCCGTGTGCCCTAGAGCTCGAGTTCCACAGCAAGGGAAGTCATCACAAGAGGAAGTCTGCTCATCTCAGCTAGAGAGTAGCCCACATTCCCTGCAATTAGAGAAGAGCCTGCAGCAGCAGTGAAAACCCAGAATAGCCAAAAATAAATAAATAAATAAAATGCATTTCTTAAAAAAAAAAGACTAGAGGACAGACAGAAAGACAGACTGAAAGAAAGAAAGACTGAGATAGAGAGAGGGAAAGAGAGCAGAGAGAGGCAGAATGAAGCCTGTGTAATTGGGGATGACTTAGAGACGCACCACAGCAACAGTGAGGAGTGCCGTTAATCCCCCTAACTATTCTAGTGAGAAGGGTGCTTATTAGCAGTCGCAGACAAATATGTATGCACCACCAGAGTTACTCAAGTGACCCGGACATGTATATTCTGTTGAAGGTTGGATTATTGGAGGATAAGCTTCTTGGGAGGGTGTCTAGCCAGTGATGACCTGCTGTGATGTGACTAGCAGACAGATTCTGGTATACATGGAACAGAAACTCATTCCTGTCTGCTGAAAAGTCACCTCTTTATATTATTTTTTAGATTCTTTCTCCTTATAGGTTATTACAAAATTTGGGTATAGTTCCCTGTGCTACGTAGTATGTCTTTGTTGGTTATCTATTTTTTTTCAGTTATCTATAGTAGTGCATATCCCGCCCCCGACCCCATTTCCCTTGTAGTAACCACAAATTTGTTTCCTATGTCTGTTTCTGTTTTGTACATAAGTTCATTTGTATCTTTTCTCATCTCTATTTTTTTCTAGGCCATATAATGAATGCCCAACTGAGGTACTCAAGTCCTGGGGCATTGCTGATGACCCATGCAGAACCTTCTTGGGGGGACAATGACATCATTACCTTACTAGAATGTAAGCTACATAGGGGCATGGACTTCATTGGCTTTGTTCACCATCGTATCTACAACACCTAGACTATCTGGTGTATGATGTGCACTCAATAAATATTTAAGTGCATTCATGAATTGTGGGAATGCAATTCATTGCATGCAGTAAGTGTTTATTCATCTTTCCAAGTTCTGTTACTTTTATGTTATATAAAGGCTTCACCCCTTATACATCATGGAGGATCACAATCCCCAAATGAGTGAAATAAGATATTCATGAGCATGATCACCAGCAAAAACCAATTTACTTTTGAGAAGAGGCGTGACATGGTCCTATCATCCCTGAAAAAGAGTGTTTCAGAGTTATGAGAGCCGAGAGACAAGGAGAGTCAATGCAAACTTTGTGGAAACCTTAATGAAACTCCCTTGCATGCCTAGTGAATCGCTCTCAAGTGGCTGGTGGGATGAGTAATGCTGCTGAGCATCCAGCGGGGCGGGGGGGAAGTGGTGCCTATCTGGGTGCTAGTCAGCACACTGTCCCTGCCTGGACCCCCATTTCACTGTTGTTTCTTAAACACTAAACAGAGAGCTAGCAACAGAGGCAGGACCATTGCTCACTGTGCTATTCTGGTGCTGATACCTGGTTCATCTTTGAGGACTGAGAGAAGCTCAGTCATTCCTTCCATGGGTTCCCCCAAGTTCAGATACCCCAGTTTTTGCAAAGCTCATGCTAGAAATACTTCATAAAAGAAAGAAAGCTAATCTTATAAACAATGTACTTAAATCAATCACTCTCCAAAGTCATAGGAGACCACTGAACATATCTAACACATCTGCCGTTTTGTTCTTTCTTCTTCCTTCCTCCAGCTGAACTGAGGACTGTGAAACTCCCACCTCCATTATCCACACACACTAAGCTATCTCCTTGACTCTGAAGGACTTGAGGACTTCCTGCCTCTGCCAGCATCTCTCCTTCAGCACCAGAAGTTGAGCCCCCACTTTCGAGTAAACTCTTACATTCTCCGAGGTGGAACATGATCCTGAAAAGAAAAACACATACACAGCAATTAGATGCAGCCTCGCTTCTTGGAGAACCAACCAAAATGCCCTGGTCCTTGTCAGCAGATTAAAAAAAAAAAAAAAATCTGACTTTTATTGTACATATGTCACCAACTTCTTCCTCCAATGCTTCTTAAAAGTAGCTAATGCTTTCAGACTTTCCTCAGACTGGGGATACAGTCTGACTTTTGAAGTACCCCACAGACCACTTTCTACTTCAGTAAGTGAGATAGGTTGTATCGGGGAGCTGATCCAGGAAGGAGAACCAAAGGACTCTCCAACTCTGATCCCAAAATTAAGCCCTAGAAGTCACTGAATTCATCAAACGATACCCATCCCCACATAGACAAGCTGCTCCTCAGACTGAACTTTAAGAAGCCTGTTAGAAGGGCACAACTGTAAATTTCCTTGCATCACGCTGATATATTACAAACTCTTTCCCAGAATGAAACATTTATAAAAATGATGTGTTTCATTCATTTTTAGTGGTTTAGTACTTTTTTGTGATGAAACAAATATTATTCATTCTGAAAAGCATTTTGTTTATTGTAGCTTCTACCCCATCTCCATGCTGCAATCCAGCCAGTTCTAGTGGCTGATGGGGCAGCCAATTGCAAAACAGGAAGAGTGTAATACATTTCGGAACATGGAGATTCATGTGCAGCATAGTTTGGTAATAAGAATAGAAGAAGTTTAGGGGGCAAGGCTGGACACAAATTTGTGCCCCTCCCACACCAGACAATGCTGAGGTCACCTTTAGAAAGTGTGGCTTCCTATTAGTAGAGGGAACCCTTGGATATGTGGGCTACCTAGGTGGCACGGTGGTAAAGAATCCATCTGCCAATGCAGGAGATGCAAGGGACTTGGGTTCGATCCCTGAGTCAGAAAGATCCCCTGGAGGAGAAAATAGCAATCCACTCCAGCATTCTTGCCTGAAAAAAATCCTATGGACAGAGAAGTCTGGCCGTCTACAGTTTATGGAGTTGCAAAGAGTCAGACACAACTTAGTGATTGAGCATGGGCACACTCTTGGATAGGCATCTCCCCTGCTTCTTGTCACCTCCTGTTGTTGTCCAGTCACTCAGTCATGTCTGACTCTGCAATCCCATGTACTGCAATGCAGCACACATGGCTTCCCTGTCCTTCACTATCTTCCAGAGCTTACTCAAACTCATGTCCATTGAGTTGGTGATGCCATCCAATCATCTTCTCCTCTATTGTCCCTTTCTCCTCCTGCGCTCAATCTTTCCAAGCACCAGGGTCTTTTCCAATGAGTCATCTCTTTGTATCAGGTGGTCAAATTATTGGAGCTTCAGCTTCAGCTTTAGCACCAGTCTTTCCAATGAATATTTGGGATTGATTTCCTTTGGGATTAACTGGTTTGATCTCCTTGCTGTCCAAGGGGCTCTCAAGAGTCTTCTCCAGCACCACAGTTCAAAGGCATCTATTCTTTGGCGCTCAGCCCTCTTTATAGTCCAACTCTCACTTCCATACATGACTACTGGAAAAATCATAACTTTGACTCTATGGATCTCTGTCAGCAAAGTAATGTCTGCTTCTTAATATGCTGTCTAGGTTTGTCTTTTAATTTCATGGCTGCAATCACCATCCACAGTGATTTTGGAGCCCAAGAAAATAAAATCTATCACTGTTTCCATTGTTTTCTTATGTATTTGCCATGAAGTGATGGGACTGGATGCCATGACCTTTGTTTTTTGAATGTTGAGTTTTAAGCCAGCTTTTCACTCTTCTCTTTCACCTTCATTAAGAGGCTCTTTAATTCCTTTTTGCTTTCTGCCCAAAGGATAGTGTCATCTGCATCCCTGAGGTTATTGATATTTCTCCTGGCAATCTGGATTCCAGCTTGTGCTTCATCCAGACCAGCATTTCACATGATGTGCTCTGCATATAAGTCAAATAAGCAGCCATTTTGAACAAGTCTTATTTCGTGTCACCTCCTAGGAGCAGCTTATCTAGTTCTTTGCCTCCCTGGCCTCTCTTCTTCTCCCAAAGAGTCAGCTTTCAGCACCCTCAGAAAGCCATTTCCCTTCAACATGCCAGCCAGACCCTTGGTTAATGGCTGCAAGCTCTCCTGAGAAGGAATGCTTCCTCCCCAGAAGCTGACCTCAGCCCTCAGGGTTCCCAAAGGACACAGGGAACCGAGACCTGAGACAATGGAGGAGTCCCCAGGGGGCCAGTGCCTTCCATTAACCAAGACTCTCAGATGACTGAGGGTGAGACCACAGGACTAAGGGGCAAGAGAAGGAAAGCTGCTTTCTCATTTCCCTTTTTTATCATTACCTCATGCTGGCCCCCTCTCTGTGTGTCCGGCTTAACATTCTCATTTGCAGAGAAAGAAGCAGAGGCACCAGCTCAAAGAAGAGTCTGGGTGCCTGGGATGTGTCGTGCTCTGGGCTGGGCCCCAGGGATTGAGTGGATCACATGTCTCTGCCCTCAGCAAGCTCAGGGGGAGAGTCAGTAAAGGAGTGGCTATAATCGAGTGTGACAGGTGCTTTGAAGGGAAGGTGAGGGTCCTGTGGGAACACATTGGAGGGTCTCCTAACCAAATGCCTATGGGCAACAAGGGCAGTCCAAGAAGTCTTCCTTGAGAGGGTGACAACAAAACTTAATCCAGAAGGATAAGAGTGGAATGAAGAGTGTTTCAGGGAGAAAACCAATTCTGACTCCCTGTTACAAACTGATTCTTAGACTTGTTTTCCATTGCCTTTGTTATTGTAATCATACTTAATGGCTTGCCTCAAGGACCCTGCCTCTCTGCCTGTTAAGGTAAAATGCCTTTGTTCAAGAATTCTGTCCACCCATAGAAGGCAGGAAGGGAGAAGTTAACACATCCCCTGCCTGACGCTTGCTCTTCTAGGAGATGTTTGCAAGATTAATGGCCTTTTTACTTTGCTTCCTCACCTCCCCCCATCTCTGATCTCTAAAATAACCTGGCATCCAAATTCCACTAAGATGGTTTATTTCGAGGCGCTAGCCTGCCATCTTCTCAGTCAGCTGTTTTCCGAATAAAGTCGCTTTCCTTGCCTCAACACCTTGTCTCTCGGGTTCATCCGGCTGTTGTGCGGCGAGCAGAGTGAGCTTGGACTCGATCACAAGAATACTCTGGCAGAGGGAACAATTTGTGAAACAACGTAAATGCTGGGAAGACAGAAAACTCTAGATGCAGGATCAACAGAGAATTGAGAGTGACCAGAGTGACCAGGTCCTACAGATCCCTGAACTTCAGCTTGAGGCCAAAAGGGAACAATTGAGGCAGGGAGGCCACACAGTTCAGGCTCGTCAGAGGGAGTGAGTTAATCAAAGGATCCAGTGCCTCTGCTGTCCGCCCCCTTTAGGACCCTAGCCTGGAGCTCCACCCTGAGAGGCTCAGTAAGACTTGGTTCCTGCCCACGGAGCAGGTGCTGTGATGCTTACAGAAAACAAGGAGGGAAGGTAAGTAGATGAAAGAGCTGCTAATGATGTCTTTAGGAAAATCAGAACTTTGTATTTTGTACTTACTGGCCATGTAAACATGATTTGAGGTTTATAATGGTTCTAGTTCCAATTCCAAAAGCCCAGGTCCCCCATCAACATTTCAGCGTGTAATCCTTAAAATGATCTTTCCCTTTCATTGGTGCTTTAAAAATTCCTCTCCTTTAATAATAACACAGCCACAGGGAGATGCAGCACAAGTTCTACACCTCCTTACCTTGTCATTAACCCCAGTAACTTCTGGGTCCCAGGGAAGAGCCTGCACTCTCTCCACATTCATCTCCGGTGGGGCCGAGGGCTGCCGCCAGCTCCAGATCGGCCCTGACAAAGTAGCACTGACCCCGAGTTCCCACTGAAGGAGAAATGGAAACACCTGGCTTCTCACAGCCACAACTTAAAGGGAGAGAGTGAGAAACTGGAGATGGTGGGAGGCTGAGAGAGTAAAACAGGGATGGAAGAAAGGTGAGAGTGAAAGAAGAGGGGAGACAGAGAGGATAGATGAAGGAAAGCTTCAGAGAGAGAGAGAGGGACCCAAGGAGGTAGAGAAAAAGAGAGAGTGGGCGAGGAACTCAGAGAAGTCCTGGACCAGAGAGTTTCTGGGGGAAACTGAGCAGGTTTGGGGAAGGGTTAAGAGCCGCTCAAGTACCTGGAAGCTGGGCATCACCGCCTCCTCCAGCCTAACCTTCAGGGCTGCCAAGTCATTGTTCTTGACCCCCTTGACTCCCCTGAAGTTTACAACCCCTGCTGTGTGCCAGGCTTGCCCTGCCCCTGCCTCTGCCCTGTTCCTCCTCACAGCCTAGCCAGGCTGAGAGAAAGGGGTTCCAGAGAGCTACAGAGAGCCCCCAGGCTCAGCAGACATGACCTGAGGGAGGGAAGCAGGCAGGAAAGATGCACAGCTACAAGAATGAAGAAGATGGAGCAGGCAGACAGACAGACTGATAGGATGAGGAGGACTACTCCCAAGTTCGTCTGCACCATCCATCCCCGGGTCTCCCTCCAGAGGGTGGAGGAAAACGCTTCCCCTGCCCTCCCATGGCGGCCTCCTCCTCGCCTCCTCTCAGCCCTGGAGCTGGCAGCTGGAGAATACCCAGTAGCTCTGCCTAAACCCTCTCAGGTCTTTCCCCCCCTTAACAAAAATCATGAAGACTTTAGAGTTCGGCCCCAGCTTGGCTCTAGGCTAAAAGGGAAACTGCTAGGGAGGTGGGGGAAGCAAGGCAGCCTGGATGCTCTCCTCCAACTAGAGAGTTAGAAGCTGGACAGAACACCTCCGGCCCTCTCCAGGCTGCAGCAGCAGTCCAAGCTCCTCCCCGGCACACAGCACACGCGGACTCGCTCGGAACCCCACTCCAGCTGCCGGTGACTGTGCCTTTAAATTGCTGCTTTCGGAGGGTGCATCTGGGGGGGAGGTGGGAGGGAGAGAAACATCTTCCTACAGTCTCCCTCCTCCCTCCCCTCCAAGACTCTCCAGGGTTTAGGGAGTGATTGCTGCCCAAAAAGAATCTCCTTCAGCACTCTGGCAGACAGGCTGAGGGCCTCCAGAGCTCCAGGCGAGCCAGAGCAGGAGCCGGTGGGGTTATCTGTGTCAGGATCACTTCCAGGGGAATAGTTCTGGCCCCTGACTGAGAGGGACGGGGCAGAGAAGAGAGAAGAGGAGAGAGAGCACGCAACTCCTAGCCTGGCCCCACTCAGGTGCCCTGCAAGGGGTGCCTGAGTAGGAAGCAGGCTCTGTACTTTCGGCGTTCCTGCCGGGTATCCCCTCTCACCTTGGCAGCCAGGCTGAGAAAGGACTCCAGGGTCCCCACGGGATGACAACTCTCGTTCCAGCAACCCTCTCCTTCCTTCTCCTCTGGACCCTGCCAGGGCAGGTCCTCCTCAGGTGAGCTGAGCAGGGGTGAGAAGGAGTTGCATGCAAACACCGGCTGGAGGGTGGGGGGTAGCTGGGGCTCTGGCACAGTTTCTTTGAAGTTTGCAAAAGCCTATGGTCTGGAAGGCTCCGAGGGGAGGACTCACCCTCCCCCATTCAGATCCCAGGAGCCTTCATGAAGGATGTCAAGGCCCCAGAGGCGCAGGGAAAGCTTCTCATGGGGGAGAGCTTCCTGGGTCAGGGTAGGGGCTGGGAGCGAGCTCTGAAACAGAAGCCATCTGTCCTACCATCCAAGCCTGTCTCCCTCCCAGCTTGGCCACACGCTCCTCGGATCCTTAAAAATGGCACTAACATCTGCCAACTGCTCACCCAAGAGGTTTCAAGGAGTGAGGATTTTCCCCAAACCCCATCCGAATGAACCCGGGCTGAGCAACCCTTGGCTCTCTGCAGTCTCCCTAGCCTTCCCCAAGCTCACCTGGTTGCCCCCTGGAGGGGCACTAAGTGGTCATTGTTTTCTGAGCTTGGGGGCAAAACAGGCTTTGGGCTCCCTATAAATGGCCCCTCACCCATTCCCATGTTCTCATTAGTGGAAAGATGGCCTTGGGCTCAACTAGTCAGAAGAGTGCTTCCCACTACTGTCCTCCTCTTTTTCATTCAGGGAGCACCCCATGACTGTTTGCCTCTGAGAAGCCTCCTGCCTCATGCTGATGGGCACATTAGGCAGGCAGGCAGGGATGCAGTGGGCGGGGGAGGGAGAGAAACTTCTTCAGGGTGAAAAGCAGCCTGAAGAAGGAAAGGCAATGGCAGCTCAGCTGGAGCTGATAGGAGGATGTGGGCAGAAGGGGGCACTCAGCCGGCATTTGCTGACCCCGCTGGAGGGAAGTTGCATCAGGGCGCAAGCTTTGGGTGGCAGCATCCCCACTGAGTGATTAGAGCAAGGCAGACTCTTAGGAAGCCTTGAGTCCAAGTCCTTCATTGTACTTATGAAAACTGAGGCCTAGAGAGGGCAAGTGACCTGACCAAGGTCACTCGGACACCCCACAGCAGAATCGGAGTTCTCCCTCCACCCCAGGGCCTTCCATGAGAAAGATTTCCAGCTCTGGAACGTCCCAAGTCCTACCAGTGCTTGGAACTTGCCGGGAATGAAAGGGAGAAAAAGGAGATTCTACATACGGTGACTCTGCTCTCAGGTCCGCAGATAAGGTAGCCCGGGAAAAGAAGAGCTGCCACAGGAGTTGGGCCCAGACAGCTGAGCTCACAGCTGGTCCCAGGGTCCTGGGGGTGGGGCCAGCAGGAGGGATGACCTGAGAATGGGGCTGAGGACATGGCAAGGGTCTGACTGCTCCATGAGCAGGGCCACGTGGCCTCCCGGAGACAGGGGGTGGCAGTGGAGGGGCAGGTGGCAGGCGGCCAGCAGCAACACCTGGTCAGTGTGGACACTCCATGGTGGAGCCACAGACTTCTGCAGGCACCAGCACCACCACCGCCTCCTTGGATTTTCAGAGCCTGCTTAGGCCACCTGCTCTGGCAACCCTTGCTCGGGGCCAAGGTGGCCTCTGTTCCCAGGGTAGGAACTTCCTCCTGCTCATGGAATTCAAGGAAGCAGGACTCTAGGGGTCAGCGTGTGGCTGCCACTGACCTTCCTTCACTCTGGTTCTTTGGCTGTTTGCCTCATGGTGCTGTGGTAGATTGAGTTAGTGTTTTGTTTGTTTGTTTTAATTGGAGAATAATGACTTCACAATATTGTGATGGTTTTTACCATACATCAGTATGGATCAGCCATAGACATACTGTATCCCCTCCCTCCTGAACCTCCTCGGACCTCCCTGCCCACCCTATCCCTCTAGGCTGTTCAGTGGAGGACAGACTTTGGGTGCCCTGGGTTATACGTCAAATTCCCACTGGTTGTCTATTTTGCATGAGATAAGGTGTATGCTTCAATGCTGTTCTCTCAGACCATCCCACCCTTTCCTTCTCCTGCAGAGTCCAAAAGTCTGTTCTTTTAATGCTACTTTTTTTTCCCTTCATTATGCCTCTTTTTTATTTGTATTTATTTTCATCCATCTTTTTACTCTTTGGCCTGGGTGGGCCTCCCATTGCAGTGTCCTCTCTCACTGCAGAGTGCTGCCTCTGGGCGCATGCGCTCCAGAGCGCTGGCTTGGTAGTTGGACACATCGGTCCAGCCGCTTTGCGGCACGTGGGATTTTCTCGGGCCAGGGATCGAACCGGCGCCCCTTGCACTGCAAGGCGGTGTCCTTACCCACTAGACCACCAGGGGAAGCCCCAAAATTCTGTTCTTTACCTCTGTGGATAGACTTTACCTTGAAGTCAAATGCTCTGGGTGGGCATCTTGACTTTAGCATTTAGGAAGTGTATGATCATGAACAGGCCGCTTCCATCTTGCACTCAACACTTATAGCAGGAGGATAATAAACAGTACTTATGGAGAGGATTGATGTGAGAACTGTATTAGAGAAGGCGTATAACATGCTTTTTTAATTTGGCTGTTTTTTATTGCTGAATCAGTCACTGACAGGGACATAGATTTACTGGGAAAGAGAAGCCCGCTGGCTCAAATGAGACTCAGACCCAGAAGGACAGCAGACACCCCACCTCCTGACCCTCGCAGCTCAGCAGCAGTAGTGGCCGCAGGGGAGCTGGCAGGATGGTGCAGGAGGCACAGGGCCCAGCCAGGAGTCCAGCTGAGCCCCACCCCTGCCGTCAAGCCCTTGCTCAGCTCCTCGTCCCTGGTCTAGTGATTGACTGGTGAGCAGACAAACAGACATATGGAAGGAACTTTGCTGCTCTTAGAGGAAAACCTGTTGGGGGAGAAGGAGACTGGCCTCTAGGCTAGGCCAAAGCACACTGGCCCGTTCCTCAAGATGAAGCTCTTAGGGAGAAAAGTGGGAGTTGACCTTCGCAGCATGGCCACTTCACTGGGAGGTTTTCCCGTGGTTCTAGGGCCCTGCTTTTCTGCCTATTTTATTGCCAAGGTGAGTTCATCTGCCTGCAGCTGCCACAACCCCGAACCGAGGTCCAGTTCAGAATATAGCTTCCTGCTGGAGCAAATGCCAGAAGCCAAGCTGTCCTCTCCAGAAACTGGGTCCTAACCCCTGGGGGATCACCGTGAAGGGCAAACAACTAAAATCAGCTCTGATGGATGTCAGTTGCCCTTGAGCCCTTCCCATCTTTGGCTAGGCCAGATGCGGAAAATGTTGCCACAGCCACGTTACTTCTGTCACTCTTGTTTGAGTTCAAGACACCTTCAGAAAGAGAACGCTAGATGAGACCTCAGCCTTGGGTTTGAGTCTTGATCCTGGGCCATGTGACTTTGGCAAAGTCATTCTTCTTTTGGTTAGTTGATTAATCTATCTATCCATCTATTATTTACTCCTTAGAGTGAAATCATATTGCATTTGTCTTGTCCTCCTCTGTCACTCTTATAGCAGGAAGGGGTTTAATAGAACAGGCGCTTCCATCTTGCACTCAACACTTATAGCAGGAGGATAATAAACAGTACTTATGGAGAGGATTGATGTGAGAACTGTATTAGAGAAGGCGTATAACATGCTTTTTTAATTTGGCTGTTTTTTATTGCTGAATCAGTCACTGACAGGGACATAGATTTACTGGGAAAGAGAAGCCCGCTGGCTCAAATGAGACTCAGACCCAGAAGGACAGCAGACACCCCACCTCCTGACCCTCGCAGCTCAGCAGCAGTAGTGGCCGCAGGGGAGCTGGCAGGATGGTGCAGGAGGCACAGGGCCCAGCCAGGAGTCCAGCTGAGCCCCACCCCTGCCGTCAAGCCCTTGCTCAGCTCCTCGTCCCTGGTCTAGTGATTGACTGGTGAGCAGACAAACAGACATATGGAAGGAACTTTGCTGCTCTTAGAGGAAAACCTGTTGGGGGAGAAGGAGACTGGCCTCTAGGCTAGGCCAAAGCACACTGGCCCGTTCCTCAAGATGAAGCTCTTAGGGAGAAAAGTGGGAGTTGACCTTCGCAGCATGGCCACTTCACTGGGAGGTTTTCCCGTGGTTCTAGGGCCCTGCTTTTCTGCCTATTTTATTGCCAAGGTGAGTTCATCTGCCTGCAGCTGCCACAACCCCGAACCGAGGTCCAGTTCAGAATATAGCTTCCTGCTGGAGCAAATGCCAGAAGCCAAGCTGTCCTCTCCAGAAACTGGGTCCTAACCCCTGGGGGATCACCGTGAAGGGCAAACAACTAAAATCAGCTCTGATGGATGTCAGTTGCCCTTGAGCCCTTCCCATCTTTGGCTAGGCCAGATGCGGAAAATGTTGCCACAGCCACGTTACTTCTGTCACTCTTGTTTGAGTTCAAGACACCTTCAGAAAGAGAACGCTAGATGAGACCTCAGCCTTGGGTTTGAGTCTTGATCCTGGGCCATGTGACTTTGGCAAAGTCATTCTTCTTTTGGTTAGTTGATTAATCTATCTATCCATCTATTATTTACTCCTTAGAGTGAAATCATATTGCATTTGTCTTTCTCTGTCTGGCTTATTACACATAGCATAATGTCCTCCAAGTCTGTCCACGTTGTTGCAAATGACGGAATTTTCCTTCTTTTTTATGGCTGAGTAATATTCCACTGTGTGTGTGTGTATATATCACATTTTCTTTTTCCATTCATCTGCTGATGGACACTTGGGTGCTTTCCATGTCTTGGATATTTCAAACAATGGTACTATGAATATGAGAGGGATGTAGATACCTCTTTAACATAGTAATCTTGTTTCCTTTGGGATAAATACCCAGGTAGAATTGCTGGATCATATGATAGTTCTTAGAGAAGGCAATGGCAACCCACTCCAGTATTCTCACCTGGAGAATCCCAGGGACAGATGATCTTGGCAGGCTGCTATCCATGGGGTCACAGAGAGTCAGATATGACTGAGTGACTAACACACACACACAGTCATTCTATTTTTAATATTTTGAGGAAACTGCATACTGTTTTCCACAATGGCTGCACTGGTTTGGAGTCCCACTGATCATTCCTTCTTTGGAAGGAGTTTTCTCACTTGTAAAATGGAAATAACATCGCCACATCATATGAGAATTGTTAAAGCAAAATGATCTAATAGATGCAAAGGCAATCTTCTAGGACTGACTAGGCAGCGGCTGTGTTGGCTATGGCTGCTTCTATTTTTTCATTTTGCAGGTGGACACCTAGAAACCCATCTCCTAATCCTCCTCACTGATGGGGAGATCAGCCAAAGTGAGGTGGGAACAGGGAAGCAGAGGGTCTGTGATAAGTGTAGAATACAACTGATTTCAGGCTCCTCAGGTGGTGCTAGTGATAAAGAACACACCTGCCAAGGCAAGAGAAATAAGACATGCGGGTTCAATCCCTGCGTCGAGAAGATCCCCTGGAGGAGGACATAGCAACCGACTCTAGTTTTCTTGCTGGGAAGACCCCATGGACAGAGGAGTCTGGCAGACTACAGTACGTGCATGTGTGTTCAGTCACTTCAGTTGTGTCCAACTCTTTGCTGCTCCATGGACTATAGTCTTCCAGGCTCCTCTGTTCATGTGATTTTCCCGGCAAGAATACTAGAGTGGGTTGCCATGCCCTCCTCCAGGGGATCTTCCTGACCCAGGAATCGAGCTCAAGTCTCCTGCTTTGCAGATGGATTCTTTTACCGCTGAGCCAGCAGGGAAGCACCAGGCTATAGTCCATGGGGTTGCAAAGAATCAGACACAACTAAAGTGACTTTGCACACAGTCATGAACTGGTCTCAGTGATGTACTCTCTTTCCTGTCCAGGGTGGCCTTGGCAAAAGAAGAAATCAAACCTGGGACTAAGGGGTCCCAGTCCATGTCTCCCTCTGATTTCTTGGACAAGCTTATGGGGCGAACATCTGGGTATGATGCCAGGATTCGGCCTAATTTTAAAGGTAAGAAGCATTCATCCTATGCACCCTCTTCTCCCCTCTCCCTTTGGGGACATATGCTGAGCCAGCCCCCATTGCCTGCCTCAGGGCCAGGAGGCTGGGGTATAGGGCTAGCACTCACAGGTCAGAAGGAGCATCCCCACCCCATCACCCATGTGCATGTGTGCCAGGCATTGCCTTCTCCCTGCAATGCCATGGCCTCTAGCTTGGAGAGGCAGTCTTGGAAACTTCTCCCAGATTCCTGGAATGCCCTACCAATATGGCTGTGCTTTGCTACCCTTAGGCCCACCTGTGAATGTGACCTGCAACATCTTCATCAACAGTTTTGGCTCTGTCACCGAGACAACCATGGTAAAGCATCTCCCTGTCCCCCCACTTCCACTCTAGTGTGAATGGGAGAAGCCCACCAGATAGCACAGTCCTCCCTCTGCCATCCTTTCCCTGTTTCGGGATCAGGGATGTCCAAAGGTGGTCACTGGGGATTTATCTTTCCCCAGCCCAGGGTTTTTATGGCTAAAGGCAGACTAGCCTAAGCAGCAGATGGTCGAGTTTGGAAGGTAGCTTGGTGCCTAGCACAGACTTTGAGATCAGATAAACCTGCATTCAAACGCAGACTCTACCATATAATAGCTGTATGACCTTAGAAAGGTTACTTAAATCTCTCTTTGTCTCATAAAATGGGGATCATAATGACACTCTCCTCTCAGGGTCAATGTGTGAGGTTTAAATGAAGGAAGCACTTAGCAAAAAGCCAGGCACATAGTAAGTGCTTAATAAATGTGTTTTCCCTTCCCATCTTTGCCATATCAGTCCATGGCAGGCTCCTTTTCCAGTGGAAAGTTCCCACTGTCCCTAAGATGTATTCCTAGTATTTCCTCCTCGTGGCCTGCTTTTCCAGTTTGACTTGTTAGGCCCCTGCAGTCATGAACTGGTCTCAGTGATGTACTCTCTTTCCTGTCCATGGCCTTGGCAAAAGAAGAAATCAAACCTGGGACTAAGGGGTCCCAGTCCATGTCTCCCTCTGATTTCTTGGACAAGCTTATGGGGCGAACATCTGGGTATGATGCCAGGATTCGGCCTAATTTTAAAGGTAAGAAGCATTCATCCTATGCACCCTCTTCTCCCCTCTCCCTTTGGGGACATATGCTGAGCCAGCCCCATTGCCTGCCTCAGGGCCAGGAGGCTGGGGTATAGGGCTAGCACTCACAGGTCAGAAGGAGCATCCCCACCCCATCACCCATGTGCATGTGTGCCAGGCATTGCCTTCTCCCTGCAATGCCATGGCCTCTAGCTTGGAGAGGCAGTCTTGGAAACTTCTCCCAGATTCCTGGAATGCCCTACCAATATGGCTGTGCTTTGCTACCCTTAGGCCCACCTGTGAATGTGACCTGCAACATCTTCATCAACAGTTTTGGCTCTGTCACCGAGACAACCATGGTAAAGCATCTCCCTGTCCCCCCACTTCCACTCTAGTGTGAATGGGAGAAGCCCACCAGATAGCACAGTCCTCCCTCTGCCATCCTTTCCCTGTTTCGGGATCAGGGATGTCCAAAGGTGGTCACTGGGGATTTATCTTTCCCCAGCCCAGGGTTTTTATGGCTAAAGGCAGACTAGCCTAAGCAGCAGATGGTCGAGTTTGGAAGGTAGCTTGGTGCCTAGCACAGACTTTGAGATCAGATAAACCTGCATTCAAACGCAGACTCTACCATATAATAGCTGTATGACCTTAGAAAGGTTACTTAAATCTCTCTTTGTCTCATAAAATGGGGATCATAATGACACTCTCCTCTCAGGGTCAATGTGTGAGGTTTAAATGAAGGAAGCACTTAGCAAAAAGCCAGGCACATAGTAAGTGCTTAATAAATGTGTTTTCCCTTCCCATCTTTGCCATATCAGTCCATGGCAGGCTCCTTTTCCAGTGGAAAGTTCCCACTGTCCCTAAGATGTATTCCTAGTATTTCCTCCTCGTGGCCTGCTTTTCCAGTTTGACTTGTTAGGCCCCTGCAGTAGCACTGCGTCTGATGGGCCCATCTCTGCCCCCTCCCAGGACTACCGGGTGAATGTCTTCTTGCGGCAGCAGTGGAACGACCCACGCCTGGCCTACCGAGAATATCCCGATGACTCGCTGGACCTTGATCCCTCCATGCTGGACTCGATTTGGAAGCCAGACCTATTCTTTGCCAATGAGAAAGGGGCCAATTTCCATGAGGTGACCACGGACAACAAGTTACTGCGCATCTTCAAGAATGGAAATGTGCTCTACAGTATCAGGTGCAGCCAGTGGATGATCAGAAGAGTTTGGGGCAAGGGGTGGTGGCTGAGGGGTTGAGGGGAGGGTCACTGTGCTGTGCTGAGCCCCGGTCAGCCAGCTGCACTTCTTTGTTAATGTCCCTGCCAGGCTGACTCTCATTTTATCCTGCCCGATGGACCTCAAGAACTTCCCTATGGACATCCAGACCTGCACGATGCAGCTGGAGAGCTGTAAGTGTCCCTAGAGAGTCACAGAGTAAGGCCTGCGATACCAACTAGTCAACCCCATGCCATGATATTCTAGACAGGAGAAGGGCAGTCTAGAGAAGCCAGAGCTCCTAACACCCAGTCCACTGTGCTTTTCCATCCCCTCGATATTTGCAGGTCTGGCTGCCATTCAAGGTGAGGGACGGAAACTGTCAACATTTGGGGGTGGAGGGTTTTATGGCTAAAGGCAGACTAGCCTAAGCAGCAGATGGTCGAGTTTGGAAGGTAGCTTGGTGCCTAGCACAGACTTTGAGATCAGATAAACCTGCATTCAAACGCAGACTCTACCATATAATAGCTGTATGACCTTAGAAAGGTTACTTAAATCTCTCTTTGTCTCATAAAATGGGGATCATAATGACACTCTCCTCTCAGGGTCAATGTGTGAGGTTTAAATGAAGGAAGCACTTAGCAAAAAGCCAGGCACATAGTAAGTGCTTAATAAATGTGTTTTCCCTTCCCATCTTTGCCATATCAGTCCATGGCAGGCTCCTTTTCCAGTGGAAAGTTCCCACTGTCCCTAAGATGTATTCCTAGTATTTCCTCCTCGTGGCCTGCTTTTCCAGTTTGACTTGTTAGGCCCCTGCAGTAGCACTGCGTCTGATGGGCCCATCTCTGCCCCCTCCCAGGACTACCGGGTGAATGTCTTCTTGCGGCAGCAGTGGAACGACCCACGCCTGGCCTACCGAGAATATCCCGATGACTCGCTGGACCTTGATCCCTCCATGCTGGACTCGATTTGGAAGCCAGACCTATTCTTTGCCAATGAGAAAGGGGCCAATTTCCATGAGGTGACCACGGACAACAAGTTACTGCGCATCTTCAAGAATGGAAATGTGCTCTACAGTATCAGGTGCAGCCAGTGGATGATCAGAAGAGTTTGGGGCAAGGGGTGGTGGCTGAGGGGTTGAGGGGAGGGTCACTGTGCTGTGCTGAGCCCCGGTCAGCCAGCTGCACTTCTTTGTTAATGTCCCTGCCAGGCTGACTCTCATTTTATCCTGCCCGATGGACCTCAAGAACTTCCCTATGGACATCCAGACCTGCACGATGCAGCTGGAGAGCTGTAAGTGTCCCTAGAGAGTCACAGAGTAAGGCCTGCGATACCAACTAGTCAACCCCATGCCATGATATTCTAGACAGGAGAAGGGCAGTCTAGAGAAGCCAGAGCTCCTAACACCCAGTCCACTGTGCTTTTCCATCCCCTCGATATTTGCAGGTCTGGCTGCCATTCAAGGTGAGGGGACGGGAAACTGTCAAACTTATCTACACATGTGCTTGTGCTGGATGTGGAGGGCCATTTGAGGGGTACCTCCTCTGTCCAGAGATACATTCTCTCTCACAGTGCCTGCAGTCAAGATGCCTCTAAAAATCCAGAGTTGGTAGGGAGAGATGAGTCTCTGAACACAGGCAATGTTTTTATTGAAGTCTAGTAGACTTACAATGCTGTGTTAGTTTCAGGTGTACAGTCAAGTGATTCCATTATATCTATATTCTTTTCCAGATTCTTTTCCATGATCAGTTATTAAAAGATATTGAATGTATTTCCTTGTACTATCCAGTAGGTCCTTGTTGTTTATCTATGTTACATATAGTAGTGTGTACAGATAACTTTTGTAGAGAGGTGGGAGAGGATAGTTCTATGAATAGGGTGGGGCCCAGGGTACCAAGGTCAGCCAAGGGCTACTGAGGGCAGGGGGTGTCAGTTTGCAGGGGCTGCTCCAAGTGCAGAGAAGCTAAAAGCTGACAAGGCTGGACATCTCCCATGTCCATTCCTTTGCCATCTCCTGGGTAAGTGAGACTGGGAGATCAGGAGTTATCCATTTGATCCTCAGAGAAGTCTTATCTGGCTGTTTCCAAACATATAAGAATCATGGCTGAGTCAGCTTTTTAGAATTCATAAACCACCTTCACATGCAGGTCCTCATTTCCTCCTCTGAAAAGTAGGTGGAGCATTTTACAGAAGAGGAAGCGACATGCCTAACATCACAGAGCTACTCTGGGCCAAGGCCCTATGATGGACATCTTCAAGCCTTGGTGTTTCTGCTCCCATTTCTACCCAACATGTGAATATAGTCATCTGTGAGGCAAGAGCCTTCACAAACTCCTATCTATCTGTGAGCAACTTGGCATTTCAATGTTAGCTGTCAGATTGCCCCAGTTCAGGGCTCTGGCTAGGAGTCTGTGGTATGCACATTGGCCCATGCATGATTGGCAGGGTATAAATCGCTCTTTCCTCCCTGGTAGTAGCCCAGCTCTGGAGTTAGGCTTTTACATGCTTAGCACCTCGATATTTGCAGGTCTGGCTGCCATTCAAGGTGAGGGGACGGGAAACTGTCAAACTTATCTACACATGTGCTTGTGCTGGATGTGGAGGGCCATTTGAGGGGTACCTCCTCTGTCCAGAGATACATTCTCTCTCACAGTGCCTGCAGTCAAGATGCCTCTAAAAATCCAGAGTTGGTAGGGAGAGATGAGTCTCTGAACACAGGCAATGTTTTTATTGAAGTCTAGTAGACTTACAATGCTGTGTTAGTTTCAGGTGTACAGTCAAGTGATTCCATTATATCTATATTCTTTTCCAGATTCTTTTCCATGATCAGTTATTAAAAGATATTGAATGTATTTCCTTGTACTATCCAGTAGGTCCTTGTTGTTTATCTATGTTACATATAGTAGTGTGTACAGATAACTTTTGTAGAGAGGTGGGAGAGGATAGTTCTATGAATAGGGTGGGGCCCAGGGTACCAAGGTCAGCCAAGGGCTACTGAGGGCAGGGGGTGTCAGTTTGCAGGGGCTGCTCCAAGTGCAGAGAAGCTAAAAGCTGACAAGGCTGGACATCTCCCATGTCCATTCCTTTGCCATCTCCTGGGTAAGTGAGACTGGGAGATCAGGAGTTATCCATTTGATCCTCAGAGAAGTCTTATCTGGCTGTTTCCAAACATATAAGAATCATGGCTGAGTCAGCTTTTTAGAATTCATAAACCACCTTCACATGCAGGTCCTCATTTCCTCCTCTGAAAAGTAGGTGGAGCATTTTACAGAAGAGGAAGCGACATGCCTAACATCACAGAGCTACTCTGGGCCAAGGCCCTATGATGGACATCTTCAAGCCTTGGTGTTTCTGCTCCCATTTCTACCCAACATGTGAATATAGTCATCTGTGAGGCAAGAGCCTTCACAAACTCCTATCTATCTGTGAGCAACTTGGCATTTCAATGTTAGCTGTCAGATTGCCCCAGTTCAGGGCTCTGGCTAGGAGTCTGTGGTATGCACATTGGCCCATGCATGACTGGCAGGGTATAAATAGCTCTTTCCTCCCTGGAGTGAGGTGGCAGAAGCCCCAGCTCTGAGGCCAGTTTAGCTCAAGACATGTGGTTGGTGCACATGCTTACTCCCTTGGGTTTAAATGGGGCAGGAGGTTCCCAGCTGGGTTCCTTGACATCTTTCCAAGGCTTTTGACGTGCTTTCTAGGTCTGCCAGAATAATTCTCTTTGGGCCTTTCTAATGCTTGAGAACTAGGTAGGAGAGGAATGTGGAATCTTTCTGATATACCCACTATAGGCTAGGCTCATGAAGCAATTGATCAAGTCCCCTCTTGAGAATCATTTTCCTTTCCTAGATGAGCATGAAACTCCTAAAACACAGGCCTTACTCCTCATCTGTTCTTTTCTGCTAGATATAACCCTCTCCCTACCTCCACCTGCCACCCACACTTTGCAGCCCTCTGCTATCTGTCACTTTCAGTTGGCTACACCATGAATGACCTCGTGTTTGAGTGGCTGGAAGATGCTCCTGCTGTCCAAGTGGCCGAAGGGTTGACTCTGCCCCAGTTTATCTTGCGAGATGAGAAGGATCTGGGCTATTGTACCAAGCACTACAACACAGGTAAAAACTGAAGATCTTACTGGTTACGGGCCACACGAGGGCCTCCAGATGGGAAGGAAAAGAGTAAGGCAGTCAGCTTCTATTGAAGTCCAATCTGTGCCACACAGGGTGCTAAGTTTTTCATTATCTCATGGTAGCAGTGATCAGCCGCATTTCTCAGAAAGAGAAAACTGAGATTCTAAGAAGTTGAATTAGTTATCCAAGGCCCACAGCTGGTGAACAACTGACTCAGAATTCAAAGCCCGTGTTCCACTGCCAAAGTCCATGTTTTTGTTCCAATCACATGCTGAAAAATAAATGAGCCTTGTCAGTGAGTGGCAGGAGTATTCCACCTGTCCTGGAGCTAACTTCATGTGGAAAGTGGGAAATCTACATCTGGGAGTGCTCAATTACTACAGTGAACCAGGAGAGAACAGGATTCAGGGCACCAGCTGGCTTACCGGCCACAGCCCCTGCCACTGTCTCCACTGCCCAAGTCTCATTAACTGACTTTGGAAAATTGGACCAGGAAATGGAGAGGGGCTGCTTTTCCAAGCCTGAGCATCTTCCCTCTGTAGCTTCCCTAATCGCTGTAGGTTCCTCATTCCCACTGGCATTTTGTCTGTGGAGAGGTATGACCTTGAGATAGAGGCCACAAGCTGCAGAGGGGAGATCCTGAGTTCCTCCAATGGTGTGCTGGTAAACTTTGGATGCAAGCCTATGAATATGAATACATTTGTGTGTGGGGTGGTGGTGCAGGTAGTTGCAGAGGTGAATGAGCCATTGAATTTAGAAAATGCTGCTAGGAGTGGACATTGGGATAACCTTTTTCAGGAAAAAAAAAGACCCTGGCAATTTGTATATAGACTGGTGGTTTTCAAACTTTGGTGTGCATCCTATTTCCCTGGGGAGCCTGTTAAAATATTGACTCCTGGGTTCAACCTCTCAGAGATTCTGACTATATGCACTTGGAGTGATGCCCAGAAATCTGCGTTTGAACAACGCATCCTGAGGATTCTGATGTAGGTGGTCCAAGGGCCACACTAAGAAACTTTAGTCCAGAAGCTAAACTTTTCCCTACCTGTTGATCCAGGAAGTCCACTCCTTGGAATTTACTTATTCCAAAATATTATATTGACTTTAGACCCCAAGAGGGCCCCTGGGTCACTGTTTATACTAGAAAAACTCGGAACTGATCTTAATATCTACCAATAGGGCAGAAGTTAAGTAAATTTACATAGCACATCTGCCTGCTGAGATATTATCCAGAGATTCAAAAGGATGCATGCAAGGTACTTATATCAACAATGGAAAGTACAAATGGAAATGGATAGGATTCAAAGCTGTATACACAGAGTGATTCCATTGTGGTAAAAGAAACAAACCAAGACCATGTCTTTAAAACTCTTGGAAGGAAATGGCACTAACTGTTTCTAAAGCAGTGTAATACAATAGATAAGAACAAGAACTTTGGAATCAGTGCTGAGTTTGAATTCTGACCACACTAATTACTAGTTGGGTACCCTTGAGAAATATAACTTAATCTCTTTGAGCCTTAGTGTCCCTACCTGTAAAGTGGGAAATAATGGTTTTACCTGCCCCAAAGAGTTGCTATGGGATTTAAATGAGATAAACTATATAAAGTCAGGGTACTTAGTAGGGGCTTGATAAATGCCAGTTTATGAATATTATTCCTTCTCTACTCACTTTTTTCTGTGCTAAGTAAGTGTTAGTTTGGTCATTGAAAACAAAACACTGTCACCAAAATAAAACAAAGAAAATGGATACCTAGACAAACATTTCATGGCAAGAAGCCTGGGGCGGGGGAAAGTGGGGTGGACTCCGGGAACAGATCACAGCCTCACATGTGTGATCTTGTCAAAATTTTGGTCAGTCATTGATCAAATCACTAACCTTGAGGAATTAAACAGACCTTCTAAGAACAAGCCTAGGCCAGAATAAAATAACAATATATGCATCCTCTGCTTTTTGCCTTGGTTCTCCTAAGCGGCTGCTGCCAGAGGAAGCTCAGAGCTAGTGTTTTCTTAGCCTTGGGGCATGGGAAGCAGGGTAAAGTGAAGGTGGCTGACAGGGGCGGCGAGCGTTGGTACAGGTGCCTGGGGCCAAGGCAATTTTTGCTAGTTGAATTGACCGATGCTGCCTGGTAATCTCTGGGAACTCACTACCCACTGTCCAGAGTTGGTCTTTGTTGGACATTGTTTCCAGATGCTTGCTATCCAGCTCTTCTTGCTTAAGACATGGGCAGTGTTAATGTCAGTGAATCATTGCCAGATAGCTTCAGGGGTCCCAGCACACACCAGCAAGGCTGCTAAGATTGGAGTGGAGCCTAAGCTAATCACTTTGTTAATCACGAGACTAGTGCCAGCTGCCAAAGTGCTCAGTACCTCAAATGCATTATCTCATTTAATTCCTATAAGTTCCCAGTGATGGACTGGAAATTGGTGTTATTCTAGCTTATAGGCAAGGAAACAGAAAGCTTTAAAAGCTTAGATGTTTTGTCTGAGGTCACACAGTTAGTGAGTGGAAGGTTCAGGATTCAAACCCTCCACAGCCTGGCTCTGGAGCTCTCCCACTCTTAATCTTCTTGCAGCACTGTCATGGGGCAGGCCTTCTGCTGGCTTGGAGCAAGAGGTCAGGTCCTTGATGGCTGCTCTGAGAGTTTCCTCAAAATATATATTTCGTACTCCCTGGGGCCATTTTGAAAAGCTCATTTATTGACCCAGTTTAGGTGCCCAGAGCCTGGCCCACAGAGATAGGCCGGCCTGACTCCTGCCTCTCAGGCTCAGCTGCAGGCTGGGAACCTGGAGCCTGATACCTCACCTCTTTCCTTGCAGGGAAATTCACCTGCATCGAGGTAAAGTTTCACCTGGAACGACAGATGGGCTACTATCTGATTCAGATGTATATCCCCAGCCTACTCATCGTCATCCTGTCCTGGGTCTCCTTCTGGATCAACATGGATGCTGCCCCTGCCCGGGTGGGCCTAGGCATCACCACTGTGCTCACCATGACAACTCAGAGCTCTGGCTCCCGGGCCTCTTTGCCTAAGGTGAAGAGACATGCAAGGGACCTTGCTTGCCCTGGAGTTCCCTATTTCCCATTCATTCCCCATGCCCTCCTGCTCTTTTCCTTGGATTTAAGGTAGAGAAGAGCCATCGAGCAAGAGCAGGTGGTCTGCCTTCTCTTCCCCTAGAACATCCTGCTAATAGCATCGCTAACAGTGTGGAGGTTGGGGTTGCAGATGCTGTTGGCTAGGGAACGAGTGGACAGTGCTAACTTACTTCAGCTTTCATCAGGGAATTGTAGTTTGTCCAAGATCAAAAGACCCCTAGCAAGTAGAAAGTCCCATTCCCTCATGGTACAGATGAGGGCATTACAGTCCAGAGAGACAGAATGATTTTCTCAAGGTCATGCTTCATAAGAAATGCAAAGATTTTAAACCAACATCTTTTTCTCGCTATGTCAGAAATCAGATACTACTACAAAGAGCTCTAGGGATGATGTCCCTTCTTTGGGAGTGAGGAAACCTTGAGGTAGCAAATAGCAATTAAAGTCAGTGGACTCTGATTTCCTAGGGTCTGGTGATATTTTGATTGCACAGAGAGATTTGTGCTGATGGAACTGGGCCCACATTTTCGCGGCCTCATGTCTTTTTTTTTTTTCTTTTAGATTATTTTTTTTATTTTGGAGGGGGTGGGTTGGGGAGGGAGGGGAGCAGGCAGGCCACTTCTATTGGTCTTTCATTTATCTATTTTCATCCTTCTTTGTTCTTTGGCCCATGTGGGCCTCCCATTGTGGTGGCCTCTGTTGTCGCAGAGCACCGGCTCTGGGCTCATGTGCTCTGGAGCTCTGGCTCGGTAATTGGACACATCAGTCCAGCCGCTCTGCGGCACGTGGCATCTTCCCAGGCCAGGGAATGAACCAGCGCCCCTTGCACTGCAAGGCAGTGTCCTTACCCACTGGGCCACCAGGGGAAGCCCTGCCTCATGTCTTCATGTACAGAATTCAGAGGTCATCACCTCAACATCCTTACAGTCAGCACGGCTCTGAGAAAATCAGGAAATAAGCTCATTCATTCAATAATATTTATTGAGTGATGCTATGTACCAGGCACTGTACTAGGCGATGGAAAAAGAATGGGAAGCAAAAATAACAGTTGTGGCTCACACAATGAATAGATTCCCTCTTGTTCTGTTTTGCTGGAAACCAGGCCCTGTGATCTCCCATCTTTCAGTGTTTATTCCTAAGAAAACTTTTACTGGGGACTTAATCTGGGCATTCACAGTAAATCTACAAATTTCCTATATACTGGAGTGGAGATGCAATAGTTGTTAAGAATAGGAGATTATAAATAAGTAGACATATATATTTTTTCAGACAGGGAAATTTTGAATTGAAGTCCCAGCCTCATCGTTTACTAATGGTGATCTTAAGTACATGCCTTAACTTCTCAGTCTCCTCACCTGTAGTATGGGAATATGGCCTCTTCTATAGGGTTATTGCAAGAAATATATAAGATAATGTATTTTTTTTAACTGCAGACACATTTATTCTCTCCTGTCTGGCAAAGATAATCCAGTAACACAGAGAATAGTGTTTGACACATAATAAATGTTAGCTATTGCTATAATTATTAGGGGTATAGGTTGAAAGGAGTGGGTATGGATCTAGGCCTAAAGCAGTTGATGGTATTCTCAATTACTTCTGAATCACCAAGAAACCTTTGAGATGATCCTAACTCCTCAAGGGATAAACAGTGAGAAAGCTGAGATTAAACTCTAGCAGCACAGGGGTAGTTATCAGAGATAATTTCCTATAGGAGCATACATCATTTTATTGTGCTTTGAAGATCCGTTTGTTTGTTTGTTTTGTGTTTTTTGTGTGTTTTTGTGTTTTACAAATTGAAGATTTGTGGCAACCCTGAGTTGTGAGACAATGGTTAGTGTTTTTGTATAGCATTAAAGTGTTTTTAAATTAAGGTATACACATAGTTTTTTTTAGACATAATGCTATTGTACACTTACTAGACAGCAGTATAGTGTGCATGTAACTTTTATATGCACTGGGAAATCAAAATATTTGTGTTATTTGCCCTATTGTAATGATCTGGAATCAAACCCACAGTGTCTCTGAGGTGAAAATGTCAGTCAGTCACTTGTGTCCAACTCTTTACGACCCCATGGACTATAGCCCACCAGGTTCCTCTGTCCATGGAATTCTCCAGGCAAGAACACTGGAATGGGTTGCCATTTCATTCTCCAGGGGATCTTCCCAACCCAGGGATCCAACCCAGGTCTCCCACATTGCGGGCAGATTCTTTACCATCCGGGCCACCAGGGAAGCCCTTCATTTTCTGATTTGCTTTATTGTAGTAATCTGGAATCGAACCCACAATATTTCTGATGTAAACCTGCAATTGTGTTTCCTAAATGACAAGGATATTGAAGAGGCTCTGAGAGGCAGACTGGGCTTAAGCAAAGGCAACAGGGCCGGGTGAGGCTGCATGAAGGCCAGAGGCAGAGAAGTAGTTCAGACCTAAGAACCTTGCCCTAGTATGTTGGCACAGCCACACAAGAAGGGAATTCTCCTCTAACTCAGGGAGATGCTGCAGTTTATGCCTTATTCTTGCTGAGAGAATTCCTTTCTCCAGTCCCCTCCTGTTAGAAAGAACCATCCATCTGCTCCTGGGAATCCCTTCGTTTTCTCATGTAGTAAAAATGGACTCTGTTGGAGGACTGTTTGGTTTGGAGAGGCTGCAGTATTTGGTATCTTCTCATCAGATTTTGATGACCTTTTCTTTTAAATAAATATATATGTTTATATATATTATACATATTATATATATATATAAAATTGAAGTATAGTTGATTTACAATGTGGTGTCAAGGTCCAATGTAAAGCAAAGCAACTCAGTTATACATATGTAGACATTCTTTTTTTATATTCTTTTCCATTATGCTTTATCACAGGATGCTGAATATAGTTCCCTGTGCTATACAGTAGGATTTTGTTGTTTATCCATGCTATATATATCAGTTTGCATGCACTAATCCCAAACTCCCAGTCCTTTCCTCCCCCACCCTACCCCCTTTGGCATTCGTAAGTCTGTTCTCTATGTCAATGGTGAGGGACAAGGAGGCCTGGCGTGCTGCAGTCCATGGGGTTGCAAAGAGTCGGACATAACTGAGTGACTGAACTGACTGACTAACTGACTATGTTGATGACATTTACTTGGCCTCATTGGCTGACAGCAAAATCCTCAGGCATGGATCCTGAACTAAATAGCTTCACTGGCCAGCCCCACAAAACAAGGGACTAAGTCAAGGAGCTTCTGCTTACTCTTGAGTTTGTGCAACACTAGCTTTCATGGGAGCCCCAAGGAGAAATGTGGGGCCAGGTCAGGGACTCCTTCTGAAAGCCACAGCAGTCTCACCCCCAATACAACACTGGTATCCAGGATGAGGGCAGCAAAGCCTCACTTTGTAAGGGCTACCAAAAGTTACTCCTTCTTTGCCTTTATGAGGGCTAGGACTCCCAAAGGCACCCATCACCTGTCTCTTTGCCAGGCTCTTGATGTGTACATCTTCCAGTAGGTTCAGTGCATAAAGGAAGGGTTAAATGGAAGTTTCTACCAAAGGCTGACAGATTAGACCTAAAAATTGCAACAGGGAAGAGGGGCCCAGTTCGTTCAAAATCCTGTTATCCAAATGGCCCATAGCTCTTGAGCCAAGAGGACAAACAGAAGCCAAAAGAGCAAACAGAAGCCAGAAGAGACAAATACACCATCCATCTATTCATTAATTCAAAAGGTACTTACTATGTGTCAGGCACTCACCTAGGCACTGGGGATAGGACAGTAAACGTGATAGAAATAGTCCCTGCCACTGAAGAGCTCACAATCTAGTGAAAGAAATAACCAAGTATATATTTGATGGATACTAAGGAGGTGTAGATAACCTGAGCACATACAGTAGGAGGAACCACCAATCCAGAATGGGACAATTCAGAAAGACTTTTCGGGGCTTCTCTGGTGGCTCAGATGGTAAAGAATCTGCCTGCAATGCAGGAGAGCCAGGTTCGGTCCCTGGGTTGGGAAGATTCCCTGGAGAAAGGAATGGCAACCCATTCCAGTATTCTTGCCGGGAGAATCCCATGGACAGAGGAGCCTAGTGGACTACAGTCCATGGGGTCACACGGAGTCAGACATGACTGAGAAAGTAACACTTTCTCAGAGGGTATGGTATATAAAGTGGATATTTAAGTAAAAATTACCAAGGCAAAGGAGAGATACACACAGAGAGATTGTCTCCTTGGAGAGACAACTGAAATTGATCCTCATGACAGGGTCATAGGTTGCAAGGGGCAAGTTGAGGCTGAAAAAGTGGGCAGAGGCTAGGTGTCACGCAAGGGGAGCATTGCCTGTATTGAAAGGATAATGGAGAACCACTGAAGGGTTGTAAGCAGAGGAGTGATATGATCAGACTTATCTGGCTGCTGTTTAAAGAATAGATGGGAGGTGGCAAGTGTAGATGCAGGAAGGTTGTTTAGGAAACTGTTGAAATCCTTCAGATGAGCTAGGATAGTGAGTAGATGAATTCCAGAGATACTTAAGGTGCATTGTTGACATACTTTAAAAAAAAAAAAAAAGACTTTCTTCCTGCTGCATAAGATGTCCTTTTCTTTTGATGGTCCAAAGTCCTTCAGGGACCTCCCCTGTCATTATCTCATTATGGATTTTCATAGCACTTACTTAACATCCCTGGGGGCACAGTGGGACTGGGAGATGGTAAATGAAATAGGAGGCCCTCTTCATAGGTGGCAATGTGGAAACAACAAGGGATGCTTAATTAGGGTTACCTAGTAACCCACCACTATCATCTCAATAGAATTACCTTAGAAGAAATAGAGCAGGGTTTCTTCATCTTAGCATTATCATCATTTGAGTGAGATCATTTTTCTTTATTGTGTAGGTTGGGAGGGGTGTCCTGGGCACTGTAGGATATTTAGCAGCATCCCTGGTGGATGCTGACTCATTGGAAAAGACCTTGATGCTGGGAAAAATAGAAGGCAGAAGGAGAAGGGGACAACAGAGGATGAGATGGTTGGATGGCATCACTGAGTCAATGGACATGACTTTGAGCAAGCTCCAGGTGATCGTGAAGGACAGGGAAGCCTGGTGTGCTGCCGTCCATGGGGTCACAAAGAGTCGGACATGACAGTTACTGAACTGGCCTCTACCCACTAGAAGTCAGTTGCCAGTACCACCCTAGGTTTGTGAGACCAAGAATGTCTCCAAACATTTTTAAATACCCCTAGTGGTGTGGGGATGGGAGGAGTCAGCCCTGATTAAGAACCACTGAGGTGGAAGATTCTTAGTGCGACCCGCTCCTTATCTGGAATCTGCAGCATCCTCACTGTCTAACGTACCGGAGGCTAGTGAAAGAAGTTGCCTGTCATAAATCCTGATCCTGCTGGGAAGCCCCATAAGGTGAGCTCAGCTGCTCAAAACTTTGTACGGAAGTGAAAGAACTCATAAACCTGAGTTCCGCCCTCCATTCTGGTCCCACCAAGTCACAACCTGTTTCAAGAGAAGTGAGCATTCGGTTTTCACAAAGGAAATGGCAGAGAAACATACAGTCATCTCTTAGTGCCCACAGGGGATTGCTTCCAGAACCACCTGCAGATACCCAAATCAGCAGATGCTCCAGTCCCTTCCATTTGGCCCTCTTTATCCTTGAATGCAGAATCCCTGGATATGGACTGACTGTACCTGGAGGCTACCAAGCCAGGCAGTGGAGGAGAACACTAGGGACTGGATATCTCATTATGGATTTTCATAGCACTTACTTAACATCTGGGGCACAGTGGGACTGGGAGATGGTAAATGAAATAGGAGGCCCTCTTCATAGGTGGCAATGTGGAAACAACAAGGGATGCTTAATTAGGGTTACCTAGTAACCCACCACTATCATCTCAATAGAATTACCTTAGAAGAAATAGAGCAGGGTTTCTTCATCTTAGCATTATCATCATTTGAGTGAGATCATTTTTCTTTATTGTGTAGGTTGGGAGGGGTGTCCTGGGCACTGTAGGATATTTAGCAGCATCCCTGGTGGATGCTGACTCATTGGAAAAGACCTTGATGCTGGGAAAAATAGAAGGCAGAAGGAGAAGGGGACAACAGAGGATGAGATGGTTGGATGGCATCACTGAGTCAATGGACATGACTTTGAGCAAGCTCCAGGTGATCGTGAAGGACAGGGAAGCCTGGTGTGCTGCCGTCCATGGGGTCACAAAGAGTCGGACATGACAGTTACTGAACTGGCCTCTACCCACTAGAAGTCAGTTGCCAGTACCACCCTAGGTTTGTGAGACCAAGAATGTCTCCAAACATTTTTAAATACCCCTAGTGGTGTGGGGATGGGAGGAGTCAGCCCTGATTAAGAACCACTGAGGTGGAAGATTCTATGGTACGACCCGCTCCTTATCTGGAATCTGCAGCATCCTCACTGTCTAACGTACCGGAGGCTAGTGAAAGAAGTTGCCTGTCATAAATCCTGATCCTGCTGGGAAGCCCCATAAGGTGAGCTCAGCTGCTCAAAACTTTGTACGGAAGTGAAAGAACTCATAAACCTGAGTTCCGCCCTCCATTCTGGTCCCACCAAGTCACAACCTGTTTCAAGAGAAGTGAGCATTCGGTTTTCACAAAGGAAATGGCAGAGAAACATACAGTCATCTCTTAGTGCCCACAGGGGATTGCTTCCAGAACCACCTGCAGATACCCAAATCAGCAGATGCTCCAGTCCCTTCCATTTGGCCCTCTGTATCCTTGAATGCAGAATCCGTGGATATGGAGAGCTGACTGTACCTGGAGGCTACCAAGCCAGGCAGTGGAGGAGAACACTAGGGACTGGATAGGCAGAAGCCAGCAGTGCCTTGAAATGAGAGAAGCATCCATAGCATAGGGTGGATATTGCACCCAGTTGGGATTCCTGTTCTGTTCTGCTCTTCATTGTGATGGATGAGGCCCCTCCTCACCAGTCATTTCAAATCCTCACCAGGGTCTCTCACAGAGAATAGCAGGGGGAAATCATAGGGTTAAAGGATGAATAGGAGTGGAGGAAGGAAAGGAAGGAACTTGCAGTCTGGTACTGAGACTGCAGTCTAGGTAAATGACAACATCACTGAATTGAAAGCCCGTAATTCCTAAATCCTGGTGCCATCTTCTCACTGGGTAGTTTTGGCTAAGACTTTTCCCCTCGAGGCTTCGAATGGCCTCATGTGTGTCACTTGTGAATAACACACCCTGCCCAATTACCACCACAGCTGTGATGATCCTAGGAGAGGACAGGAAGCAAACAAATCCATCATTCATGTTCATTGCTTTTTATTGAAAGAAATTCATCAGAAGAGGGTAAGAATGAAAATCATAACAAGAAACAGAAGCAGAGATTCAAAAAGAAAAAAGAAAGAAACGAAGAGAAGTTTAGGGACGAAAGGTAGACAGAAGTAGAGGGTGGAGAAGATGGAGAGATGAAGCATGACAAGCAGTCCCATGTTTTTGAGATAGGTCTTCAGTTGATGGGACACACCACGTAAAGCTTCTTTTAAAATGAGAAGCAATTCAGAGCAAAATTGAAAAATAGCAGGCAGGTGATGTGGCCTGGTAATCCACCAAAGAGGCCATAGAAGAGCTCCAGGAAGACTGACTGTTCTATTGGTGGTTGTCGCAGGTGTCTTATGTGAAGGCGATCGACATCTGGATGGCCGTGTGCCTGCTCTTCGTGTTTGCTGCTCTGCTGGAGTATGCTGCTGTCAATTTTGTCTCGCGTCAGCACAAGGAATTCATTCGACTTCGAAGGAGGCAGAGGCGCCACCGCATGGTGAGCATCACTAGGGAGGGGCCCACTTCCTTTCTCCTGTTTCCTTTGGACTCCTTCCCTCCTATTCCTCCCTCAAACCAAGACTGACTGTACCTGGAGGCTACCAAGCCAGGCAGTGGAGGAGAACACTAGGGACTGGATAGGCAGAAGCCAGCAGTGCCTTGAAATGAGAGAAGCATCCATAGCATAGGGTGGATATTGCACCCAGTTGGGATTCCTGTTCTGTTCTGCTCTTCATTGTGATGGATGAGGCCCCTCCTCACCAGTCATTTCAAATCCTCACCAGGGTCTCTCACAGAGAATAGCAGGGGGAAATCATAGGGTTAAAGGATGAATAGGAGTGGAGGAAGGAAAGGAAGGAACTTGCAGTCTGGTACTGAGACTGCAGTCTAGGTAAATGACAACATCACTGAATTGAAAGCCCGTAATTCCTAAATCCTGGTGCCATCTTCTCACTGGGTAGTTTTGGCTAAGACTTTTCCCTCGAGGCTTCGAATGGCCTCATGTGTGTCACTTGTGAATAACACACCCTGCCCAATTACCACCACAGCTGTGATGATCCTAGGAGAGGACAGGAAGCAAACAAATCCATCATTCATGTTCATTGCTTTTTATTGAAAGAAATTCATCAGAAGAGGGTAAGAATGAAAATCATAACAAGAAACAGAAGCAGAGATTCAAAAAGAAAAAAGAAAGAAACGAAGAGAAGTTTAGGGACGAAAGGTAGACAGAAGTAGAGGGTGGAGAAGATGGAGAGATGAAGCATGACAAGCAGTCCCATGTTTTTGAGATAGGTCTTCAGTTGATGGGACACACCACGTAAAGCTTCTTTTAAAATGAGAAGCAATTCAGAGCAAAATTGAAAAATAGCAGGCAGGTGATGTGGCCTGGTAATCCACCAAAGAGGCCATAGAAGAGCTCCAGGAAGACTGACTGTTCTATTGGTGGTTGTCGCAGGTGTCTTATGTGAAGGCGATCGACATCTGGATGGCCGTGTGCCTGCTCTTCGTGTTTGCTGCTCTGCTGGAGTATGCTGCTGTCAATTTTGTCTCGCGTCAGCACAAGGAATTCATTCGACTTCGAAGGAGGCAGAGGCGCCACCGCATGGTGAGCATCACTAGGGAGGGGCCCACTTCCTTTCTCCTGTTTCCTTTGGACTCCTTCCCTCCTATTCCTCCCTCAAACCAAGACTCCACCTAGGCTGCAAGAGCTAGACAGGCAGTCAGGAACTCTGGATTCTAGTCCCAGACTGGTCACAAATAAGATGAGTACTTTTTGAGTTTACTCTTTGATTCCATTTCCTTATCTGTCCAATGGGATATTCACTCCTGGAGGGCAGTCTAGCAGAATGATTAAAGAGCATGGGCAGAACACCCGGTGCAGTAAGCGCTGGAAAACTATTAGGCAATATTAGAACCTTATCAACTGATTTAACATGAAATTCTTTTGAGAATTAGTAGTGGCTGTTCCTGCCTCTCTTCCCACCCAGGAGGAAGGTGCCCCAGTTGTCATATACTGATTAGTGGTTAAGAATTCAAGTCAGGCATAGGTACCTTTCTAGGGGAGCATTATAAAAGGGTCCCCATAACTAAGCTGGAATTGAAAAACCACTACTTGCCTCTTCTGGCTGAGGGATTTCTTCGCCTTGGTCTCCATTGGGTGCATCATAGTTGTTGGACATGAGTTCTTCTTCACTCTGGTTTGGGATCAACTGGGGAAATAGATAGAGTAGGGATCTTGTCGTCATGACAACAGAGGCATTGCTTTTTCTCCCACCCCCACCCTGCCCTGCATTGCCCAGACAATAGGTACTAGGTACGTTGTCATGACAACAGAATTGCCTGGGTCACTCTCACAGAAGGAGGTGCCCAGTTAAGAGCAAAACTAAGAGCCTTTGCTGAGCTACATAAGCGTCACTTATTAATCATCAGACACACAGAATACTGGTCTGTCTTGAGCTCCAACAGCGTATTTTCTGCCTAATCTGGAGTACAGAAGCACATATGACCTCTGGGTAGAAAGAGGAAACGATCTATCTAAACCCACTGGCTCTAGCCTATGGAGGCCACTAAGGTTCTTCTCTCTTCCTAACACCCCACCTCCCATTTCAGCTGTACCCTTACCCTACGTCTTCATTAAAAATATCTCAAAAGCTACTCTGGGATTTCACGTTCCTTGCTAAGGTCCCTTTCTGCTGAGGGCAGGGTTCCTGCCTCATCTACTGGTTCGTGGAAATTTATTTATTCTTGCCGGGCTTCAGCCCTTGATTGAGTCCTGCGAAACCCGCCCTCTAGTGGAGAAATCCACAACTGCACCTCCTCAAATAGGCCAGATCAAAGGTCCTAAAGAGCCTTTCCTATCCTACGAAGAGGCTTAGGGGAAAAAACATACGGACTTGGCAGAAAGGTACCCTTTTATAAGTTAAACGTACCCACCTCTTTAACTGTGTCAAACATTCCCACAGGTACCCAAATCTTATCTTTATAAGGATTCTGATCTTGTTGCCTTCTCCATGCTTATCTTGGAAAAGAGTAGGCTGCCAATCCGTTCCAGAATCCTTTCCCAGCTATCTTGCCTGTGTAGGTGAGCTAGAAGCAGAAGACTGTTGCAGTTACACGTACAGCTTCAGACTGACACTCGGCCGAGCCCCTTCCCTCCTTTCTCACCTTCCTTTCCTTCTTCCCTCCAGCCCTCAACTCGCAGCCTATCCCCTCCTGGTCATGTATAGAGTCATCCTGACCTCATAACGAAGGCTGTCATAATCAATTATTACATGTTCAATTATTACAAAGTTATAACATCAGCCTGGGCCCTGTATAGGCACCTGGATCCTGCCCTAAAAGGATCCAGGTTTTTGATTAATGCAGCTAAAACCTGAAAACCATCACATGTACCATTAGTTCTGTCCCCTTTTTGAGTTTCCTAAAGTCACTGCTATCCCAGAAGAAATGTAGCAGAATCCTGGAGGTCCCTGAGCAGGCTGAAAAAGTTGATACAGGGTTCATCCATTTCTAGAACCTCTCTCTGGGCTCTGCTAGTCCACCTAGAGAAGCGGTTTTCAGTCTGAGTGGAGCCTTCTGAAGGGAGAGAGAAAGTCCATATGATTTTCAAGGATCCCTTAGCAAAGAGCAAGTTGGGAATACTCTAGAAGTCAGCTAGCTGCTCACTCAGCTCCAGACTTCATCCTGTTCTTCTCACATCTCTCAATCATCCATTTCCACTTCATAGTGGTCTCCTTCCATATCACTGTCTTCATTAAAAATATCTCAAAAGCTACTCTGGGATTTCACGTTCCTTGCTAAGGTCCCTTTCTGCTGAGGGCAGGGTTCCTGCCTCATCTACTGGTTCGTGGAAATTTATTTATTCTTGCCGGGCTTCAGCCCTTGATTGAGTCCTGCGAAACCCGCCCTCTAGTGGAGAAATCCACAACTGCACCTCCTCAAATAGGCCAGATCAAAGGTCCTAAAGAGCCTTTCCTATCCTACGAAGAGGCTTAGGGGAAAAAACATACGGACTTGGCAGAAAGGTACCCTTTTATAAGTTAAACGTACCCACCTCTTTAACTGTGTCAAACATTCCCACAGGTACCCAAATCTTATCTTTATAAGGATTCTGATCTTGTTGCCTTCTCCATGCTTATCTTGGAAAAGAGTAGGCTGCCAATCCGTTCCAGAATCCTTTCCCAGCTATCTTGCCTGTGTAGGTGAGCTAGAAGCAGAAGACTGTTGCAGTTACACGTACAGCTTCAGACTGACACTCGGCCGAGCCCCTTCCCTCCTTTCTCACCTTCCTTTCCTTCTTCCCTCCAGCCCTCAACTCGCAGCCTATCCCCTCCTGGTCATGTATAGAGTCATCCTGACCTCATAACGAAGGCTGTCATAATCAATTATTACATGTTCAATTATTACAAAGTTATAACATCAGCCTGGGCCCTGTATAGGCACCTGGATCCTGCCCTAAAAGGATCCGGGTTTTTTGATTAATGCAGCTAAAACCTGAAAACCATCACATGTACCATTAGTTCTGTCCCCTTTTTGAGTTTCCTAAAGTCACTGCTATCCCAGAAGAAATGTAGCAGAATCCTGGAGGTCCCTGAGCAGGCTGAAAAAGTTGATACAGGGTTCATCCATTTCTAGAACCTCTCTCTGGGCTCTGCTAGTCCACCTAGAGAAGCGGTTTTCAGTCTGAGTGGAGCCTTCTGAAGGGAGAGAGAAAGTCCATATGATTTTCAAGGATCCCTTAGCAAAGAGCAAGTTGGGAATACTCTAGAAGTCAGCTAGCTGCTCACTCAGCTCCAGACTTCATCCTGTTCTTCTCACATCTCTCAATCATCCATTTCCACTTCATAGTGGTCTCCTTCCATATCACTGTCTAAAATGGCTATTTTTTTTTTCTGAGACATTTCTGCTTTATCTTCACAGTTACTCTAAAAGCCTCACATGGAAGGTCTATCTCTCCGTTTTTATAACCTCAACAGGTCCTGGCACTAGGTTCTGGGCACAGCAAGCCACAGAATCCAGTCCACCAATCTTTGCAGGTTTATTGGCAAGGGCTCTTTTAAGATGGAGAGAGGAAAAAGCCTTACCATTATCAACAGAATAGCTTGAGAAATGGAAGAAATTTAAAATAGTGCTCAATCCTCTCAAGGACTTGATCCCAGAACCCTGCTTGCCGCTTTCCTTCCCCCAGGACCCTTCACCATTCTCCAATCTCCTCTCTTCATTTCAATATACATCACTTGATATCAATCCATCCTCCCGTCTCCACACCTCATCTCCCACACTGTGCATTCTCTCTCCAGCTTGATTTTGGAATATCTTTCCTCTCTGGCTCACCAGCTCTTCTCCCCTATAGATATCTCCCACAGAAATGTTCCATTTCAACAGCTTTGGAAGCCACAAGTGTTTTGTGTCCGACTCTTTGTGGCCTCATGAACTATAGCCTTCCTGGCTCTTCTGTCCATGGGATTCTCCAGGCAAGAATACTGAAGTAGGTCACCACTTCCTACTCCAGGGGTGCTTCCTAACCCAGGGATCGCACCCGCGTCCCTTGCATCTCCTCCACTGGCAGGTGGATTTTTTTTTTTTTTTTTTTTTTTTTTACCACTAGTACCACCTGGGAAGCTTGAAAGCCACACAAAGTGGAGTTTAACTCTCCACTGTCCCTCCTCAACACACAAACACAGAGACACACTTCTGAATTTGGCCTAAATAGGGAGCACACAAATTTAGGAGCCTCACCTTTGAATTTTAGTCCACTTATCTTGGCCACTGCAACTACAAGTGGTATGATACTTTAAAATTAAAAAGAGAGCCCAGGGTAACTTATTCTCCTGGCCGTATTTTCTCTCCTGTGGGAAATAGTTTTTTCCAGCTTGAAAAATAATTCCAAATAATTTCGTTTAGATTTACTGTGATTGGAAAAGCGGAAATAATTAGATCTATAGAAACAGAAATAGAAGTTGGATTCAACTTTCTTTTTCGGAGCTTTTTCCAAACAAATATATTCCATGTTTGTATCCTCTAGTTGGAGACCTACAGGGATCAGGATGAGCAATGGGGAACAGGGAGTCTGAGGGACTCTGAACTGGAAAGCAAAAAAAATCATTTTTACTCCCTCATTTTTCACTTACTTGGGAGATATTTTGTTTGCCTTTGACTCTTCATCTGTTAAATGGGTCCAGCACAGCCTCTCGTGAAGAAATGGTGTGAAAATGCATTACAGAATACAGGTGAGGTGAGCCAAGGTCTGTGTGACAGGTTATGTAAAGAACTTAGAACAAAGAGCTGAGACGTCCCCACCATCACAACTCAAGATCGAGTCACCACCACAAGGATGAATTGCCTCGGGCCTACACATATACAAGGCTTCCCAGATGGCTCAGTTGTAAAGAACCTGCCTGCAATCCAGTAGCTGCAGGAGACGTGGGTTCAATTCCTGGGTCAGGAAGATCCCCTGGAGTGGGAGACGGCAACCCACTCCAGTACTCTTTCCTGGAGAAATCCCATGGACAAAGGAGCCTGACAGGCTACAGTCCATAGGGTCTGAAAGAGTCAGACACACTGAAGCATGCACACACAATATGTACAGCTCCCTCCACAGAGGCTGGCACAATCAAGGATTAGGTAGCAAGGCTCTCTGATCTGCAGACTTTCCCTATGCCAATGATGCCACTCTTTCTAAAGGACATCAGGCCATTGTACAGGGATGGGGCAAGGAGTAACTGTTTTTTTTTTTTTTCCTGCCAGGCACTCTCTAGCTAAGATTGTCTTCTGAGTAGACTCTTCAGTTTGAGATCCTGAGAGGATGCTGGCTTCACGAGAACAAAGCCATCCCCTGTCCTATATTCTGAGCATGTGGCTCATCAGTCCATTCATTCATTCAACTGATATCTACTGGGTGCCCATCAGATGCCAGCACTGTGCTGGGCACTGGGGACAGAGAAGTGATGTCCTTTTCCACATCTGCACGATGAGCCCACAGCAAGCAGAGAAAGAGATGGGATCTGTTGAGAAATCTCTGACCTGAGCTTGTCCACTTCAGATGCCCAGTGACAGGCTAGACCTTCTAGTGCTGTCATAATCAAGGGTAACTGGGACCTACCACACCAACATATCATCGATCAAACCACTTTTCAGTGGGTTACTATAATTACAGAGGTCCCATGATAAAGACCCTATGATGTCCTTCTAACTGCATGGCATATGTAAAATCTACTTTATCTACATTTTATGTGCATCTGTCACATCCACTCAATACACATGGGCCTTATTCTATTTTAGCACTGAAAATCCCAAGTATCAGGAAAACCTCAGCTTTGGGCAAACTGAGAAGATAGTTGGCACCATCCCACAGTGTTTATTTCTTACATAGCTGAAGCTTCTACTGCTTCACATTGATACTTTAAAAAATTATAGCCATCTTTGAATGAAGTATTCCTAGGTTCTCATATATACTTACCTGTCCTCTGTCTAATTTCCAGGCTGTGAATCGCCACTTCTGATGGTGGTGTGTCCTTTAAAAGTAGACAAAATTGGGCAGGCTTGGGATGTATAGAAACCAATAGTAAATAGGCTCTGAGTGGGGCCCTGAAAGACACTCATATGAGTAAAGTTCTCTCTTCTGATCAACTGGGGCCTTTGGTTCTCCCTCTCCCTCTCTCTTTCCTTTTCCTCTCCTTCTCCCTCTCCACCTCTCTCTAGATCTCTATGTATCTATCTTTCTAGCCTTACCTAGGCTCTCAGCTGTGTTGTAGCTAGTTAAGGCTGTCAGTTGTCATTTATTAGACAAATGAACTGTGTCAAATGATGTGTAACCTGTCACATCACTTAATGCTTAGATAAAATTGACCTCTTCAGTCTTAACGTGTTCATCACAATGCATGTACTGTATATGAATGAAATGCATATTGGGTAATAAATGTTGCCCTAGGGCTTCCCTGGTAGCTCGGCTGGTAAAGAATCCTCCCACAATGCAGGAGACCCCAGTTCAATTCCTGGGTCAGGAAGGTCCCCTGGAGAAGGGATAGACTACCCACTCCAGTATTCTTGGGCTTCCCTGGTGGCTCAGATGGCAAAGAATCCGCCTGCAATGCGGGAAACCTGGGTCAGATCCTGGGTTGGGAAGATCCCCTGGAGGAGGGAATGATTACCTACTCCAGTATTCTTGCCTGGAGAATCCCATGGTTCGTCCATGGTTGCAAAAGTTGGACACGACTGAGTGACTTTCACTGTACTAGAAGCACACACATCTACAAGAGTGTAATCAGCTTTATCCTAATTTGGATAACCCACTAGATTATTTAAAACTTTTGGAATTTTCCGCTTTAAGTAGAGATAAATGTATTTTTAAAGATACTCTGTACAAAGAGAACTAATTCTGCAGCTTTTGGAAGTCATTAAAGTCAGCTTTCCAAGTCTAAATATCTCAGCTTTTCTTCCTAAAGGTTTCATTGTTCTGTTTACTCTGTTTTTTACCAGTCAGAGATAACTTAACATTGAGGTGTCCCTCTCACAGTGAGTTGGCACTTCACTGAGTTTTAGATGGCTATAAATGTTATGCATTTTAAAAAGGCAGCTTGAGGCTTATCTACAAATGGAATAATAACATATACCATCCATACCATGTATCACTGCTTAGCATGCATCTATCTCATGAGTAGTTTTGTGCCCATAAAAAAGCATGCAATGGACCTCTGTACCCACCTACCCTGTCCGTGTAGCATTGCCTGAAATACTTGTGTGGCACGGTTTCTATTTTTCTGCCTTACAACTGTGACCTCAAATTCTGCCTTTTTTTCCATGTAATTCCAGGAGGAAGATATAATCCGTGAAAGTCGCTTTTATTTCCGTGGCTATGGCCTGGGCCACTGCCTGCAGGCAAGGGATGGAGGTCCAATGGAAGGTCCTGGCATTTATAGCCCCCAACCTCCAGTCCCGTTTCTGAGGGAAGGAGAAACCATGGAAACTCTACGTGGACCAGGCCAAGAGGATTGACACCATTTCTCGAGCTGTCTTCCCTTTCACTTTCCTCATCTTCAACATCTTCTACTGGGTTGTCTATAAAGTGCTACGGTCTGAAGATATCCACCAGGCACTGTGAATAGGAGCTAAAAAGTCCAGCTGTTGACTTCATTTTTCTTTTCCTTCTACTTTGGGTTTAGTAATCCGCCTGCAATGCGGGAAACCTGGGTCAGATCCTGGGTTGGGAAGATCCCCTGGAGGAGGGAATGATTACCTACTCCAGTATTCTTGCCTGGAGAATCCCATGGTTCGTCCATGGTTGCAAAAGTTGGACACGACTGAGTGACTTTCACTGTACTAGAAGCACACACATCTACAAGAGTGTAATCAGCTTTATCCTAATTTGGATAACCCACTAGATTATTTAAAACTTTTGGAATTTTCCGCTTTAAGTAGAGATAAATGTATTTTTAAAGATACTCTGTACAAAGAGAACTAATTCTGCAGCTTTTGGAAGTCATTAAAGTCAGCTTTCCAAGTCTAAATATCTCAGCTTTTCTTCCTAAAGGTTTCATTGTTCTGTTTACTCTGTTTTTTACCAGTCAGAGATAACTTAACATTGAGGTGTCCCTCTCACAGTGAGTTGGCACTTCACTGAGTTTTAGATGGCTATAAATGTTATGCATTTTAAAAAGGCAGCTTGAGGCTTATCTACAAATGGAATAATAACATATACCATCCATACCATGTATCACTGCTTAGCATGCATCTATCTCATGAGTAGTTTTGTGCCCATAAAAAAGCATGCAATGGACCTCTGTACCCACCTACCCTGTCCGTGTAGCATTGCCTGAAATACTTGTGTGGCACGGTTTCTATTTTTCTGCCTTACAACTGTGACCTCAAATTCTGCCTTTTTTTCCATGTAATTCCAGGAGGAAGATATAATCCGTGAAAGTCGCTTTTATTTCCGTGGCTATGGCCTGGGCCACTGCCTGCAGGCAAGGGATGGAGGTCCAATGGAAGGTCCTGGCATTTATAGCCCCCAACCTCCAGTCCCGTTTCTGAGGGAAGGAGAAACCATGCGGAAACTCTACGTGGACCAGGCCAAGAGGATTGACACCATTTCTCGAGCTGTCTTCCCTTTCACTTTCCTCATCTTCAACATCTTCTACTGGGTTGTCTATAAAGTGCTACGGTCTGAAGATATCCACCAGGCACTGTGAATAGGAGCTAAAAAGTCCAGCTGTTGACTTCATGCTTCCTCCTTGGTGGGCTTTCTCCCTCCAGTAGATTCCATCAAGGGCTTGGAGAGTTCCTTCCTGATCTCCCACTCAGAACTTCAACAGCCAGTCCCAAAGCTATGTGAATCTACAGTGCATGGTGCCAATGGCGGCTGTGCTTCGAAAGATGGTTCACCAAACTCCATCTAGATTTTCTCAGTAGTATCCCATTTCTCAGAAGAGTAAGATTTGGCCAGGTGACCCTCTTCCTTGGTTGGAACTTCTCTGCTTCTCATTTCTCCAGTAGAGAACATTCAGACGACTGTACTAGATTCTGGTGTTTGTCATCTTAATCTGCATCAATCTTTGCCCTATCACCTCCTACCTAGAGCTTGACCTTTAATGTACCCTCTGTCCCTCCTACCATAGGGTCAAATAGGAGTCTTTCCCATCCACAAGTGCTGCCCTGTGTGACTTAGTCAGTTTCCTCAACTGTGAGAGGAAGGCAAGGGGAGCGATTCCCCACCACTCAGCGAGATTGGAACAGTCATCAGCTACACTGGGGTAGGACACTGGACGTTCAACGCTGTCAGAATGGAGTCAGGAATCTTGGACTCTCAGAAAGACCACCCTTACAGATCGGCCTAAATTTCCTGATCTCAAAAATATTTGTTTTATTACTTAACTAGCTAGCATCATAGCAGTATGTGTGTGACTCTTGTGGAATATAAAAAGAGAAAGATGCTTAATCTTTAAGAAAGCTACTTGATGATGCTATAAAGTTTTCAAGAAAACTAAGCTCTAATGCAGTAGGGCCTAGGAGGAGTACAATACAGAAACTATCCTCAGAGAATCTTCTGTTGCCTGCACTTTTTTTTTTTTTTGGCCTGCACTTTTATTTCTTCTTTTCTCCAAAGTCTCTTTATTTCCCAGGACCTCTCATTTCTAACTTGATCCTTCACCTCCTTTTAGTGAGCAAATAATAGTGCCATTCAACCTTGTCTAGGGTAAAGAGGGCTTCAAGGCTTCTGGGAAGGAACTAGGTATATAGAGGACCCCTATCCTGGACTAATATTGACTTGGCAAATCTCAAGATGGAGTTGTAGAAATTAGAAAACCGTAAGTTGGAGGTATTTCTTAATCCTTCTCTTGTTTCCCTTCTTCTACTACAGTGAGAAGGTGAAGCACTCAGTTGAAGATACCCCAAAAATGTCATAATAGAGAGGTTGTGGAAGGGCTCATCTCAGGCGTCACATGCCACTGGGACATGGGGAAGCATGGGCCTGGTACTCTGAGTCCTTTGAAATGATCCAACTGTGAAGAACCGAAAACGAGAAGATTGAAGTACAGGGCTAAACAGCTGGAAGGCAAAAGTGATCAAATGATCTCCTAAAAATCTTGTGGTTTTCTCTGAATCTAGAATAATTAACTATGTGAGTTCAATCTCTCTCTCTCTCTCTCTCCCCCTCCCTCCCTCCCCTCCATATCTTCCTCCCTTCTCTTCCATCCTTCCCTCAAAAAAAGGTGTTCAAAATTGAAAGTCAATAAATCCAATGACCAAAGCAAATTATATAGTCAAACCAAGAGCTCAGCTTTCTTTCCCCCTTTTCCTATTGCGCTTGTCTGCCCTTTTACTCTTCACTGAGATACTCCTTTCATCTGTCTCTTGGCTTGGAGGAGAGCATTTGACCAGGATAGCTGGACCAGAAATTAATCTTATTGAAGATATTAATTATGGTGACCAAGGAGATTCCAAAACTAAAGGACTGGCTTAAGAAAGGAGATTAAATTGAGAAGGCAGAGAATCCCTGTTTTCCCATTTCTGCCCAGGTAGTGCCAATCAATGAGAGACCACAAGCAATACCCCTTTGAAAGGAGCAGAGAGTATCTCTTTGATACTCTCCATGGTCGGGCTGGGGTGACAGGCTGCTGCAGCCCGAAGGCGGGGGTAGCGGGGGGTGGACTATGGAGATGAGCCTATTGCACAGAGCTCTACTTGTTATAGATCTTGTCCAGATGGGCCAACTGCACAAATCTGCCCTGTTGGAAGTCTCAAGAACAATGCCCTGGAGACAGCTACAGCACTGAGCAATAGAGCCTGCCCAACTGGGACACAGCTCAGGGCATCAGCTGGTGCTGGGAGCCAAAGAAGCCAAAGTACCAACCAACATAATAGCCCAAAGGAGTTCACAAAGGCTTCTGGGAAGGAACTAGGTATATAGAGGACCCCTATCCTGGACTAATATTGACTTGGCAAATCTCAAGATGGAGTTGTAGAAATTAGAAAACCGTAAGTTGGAGGTATTTCTTAATCCTTCTCTTGTTTCCCTTCTTCTACTACAGTGAGAAGGTGAAGCACTCAGTTGAAGATACCCCAAAAATGTCATAATAGAGAGGTTGTGGAAGGGCTCATCTCAGGCGTCACATGCCACTGGGACAGGGGGAAGCATGGGCCTGGTACTCTGAGTCCTTTGAAATGATCCAACTGTGAAGAACCGAAAACGAGAAGATTGAAGTACAGGGCTAAACAGCTGGAAGGCAAAAGTGATCAAATGATCTCCTAAAAATCTTGTGGTTTTCTCTGAATCTAGAATAATTAACTATGTGAGTTCAATCTCTCTCTCTCTCTCTCTCCCCCTCCCTCCCTCCATATCTTCCTCCCTTCTCTTCCATCCTTCCCTCAAAAAAAGGTGTTCAAAATTGAAAGTCAATAAATCCAATGACCAAAGCAAATTATATAGTCAAACCAAGAGCTCAGCTTTCTTTCCCCCTTTTCCTATTGCGCTTGTCTGCCCTTTTACTCTTCACTGAGATACTCCTTTCATCTGTCTCTTGGCTTGGAGGAGAGCATTTGACCAGGATAGCTGGACCAGAAATTAATCTTATTGAAGATATTAATTATGGTGACCAAGGAGATTCCAAAACTAAAGGACTGGCTTAAGAAAGGAGATTAAATTGAGAAGGCAGAGAATCCCTGTTTTCCCATTTCTGCCCAGGTAGTGCCAATCAATGAGAGACCACAAGCAATACCCCTTTGAAAGGAGCAGAGAGTATCTCTTTGATACTCTCCATGGTCGGGCTGGGGTGACAGGCTGCTGCAGCCCGAAGGCGGGGGTAGCGGGGGGTGGACTATGGAGATGAGCCTATTGCACAGAGCTCTACTTGTTATAGATCTTGTCCAGATGGGCCAACTGCACAAATCTGCCCTGTTGGAAGTCTCAAGAACAATGCCCTGGAGACAGCTACAGCACTGAGCAATAGAGCCTGCCCAACTGGGACACAGCTCAGGGCATCAGCTGGTGCTGGGAGCCAAAGAAGCCAAAGTACCAACCAACATAATAGCCCAAAGGAGTTCACAAAGCTACTCAGAGGCAATGCCAGGTGGAAGGTACTATCCCTCCCCATCAGAGTTGCAAGTGGAGAAGGGAGACGCAGGGTGTCAGAATCAGGTGCAAATGGTTTTCATTTTCCTTACCCTTCCCACACAACTATGGGGGTAAGGGGGGGGGATGCTGAGTTGCACTAGATGTGTTGGACACCTAGCAATCCATTCATTCATGGAATTCTTGAGCTTGGACCCTTCTTACAGTGAGTTGGCAAGAGTCAATAATAAGAGACTCATTTGGAGATCAATTCTGTCTACCCTCATTCTTACAGTACTCACTGCTAGAGATCTACACTACTTTCTGCCTGGATCACTTATGAAATGATTTTTTAGTTTGAAAACAACCTATTTTCTAAAGGGGAACAAACTTCCTACATAAATAAAGTGTTTTGGTGTTTTCAGTAATTCATTGTTAATGTTTAATGTCAGCTAAGTATTTTATACATATATTTTAAGAAGGGCTTCATTTCTTCAGTTATTATTGAGGCTATCAGCACCTTTGTCTTCTCTTCAGTTTGCTCTGCTCCCTGAAAAGCCGGTGTGGCCTGTCTTCCTCTTTCCCCTCAACCCACTGGCAGGACATCTTGCTATTCCAAATTTCACAATCACATGTATTTTTTTTAATTTTCTATGTGGAAGAAAGGTGGTTGTTTTAGTCGCTAAGTTGTGTTCAACTGTTTGCAACCCCATGGACTGTAGCCAGCCAGTCTCCTCTGTCCATGGGATTTCCCAGGCAAGAATACTGGGGGGAGGGGGTGCCATTTCCTTTTCCTGGGGATCTTCCCAACCCAGGGACTTAACTAGCATCTCCTGTGTGGCAGGCAGATTCTATACCACTGAGCCACCTGGGAAGCTCAGGACAAAAGGTAGTGAATAAAATGTATTCCTTTCACTTTCTCCTATAAGCCTTTCCCCCAACATATCACCAAAGAATTGACATATCTCTCACTGAAATGCTGACTCTTAACATTATTTTCCCTTTTCACTGAGTCATGCAAATATCCCAACTTTGTCCAGAACATATTGCATATATAATATGTGACATATTGCATATGTACTACGTAACATATTCTTGGAATCTTTATGTACATCCCCACTTGCCTCTCTCCATTCTCAGTTCACTATTATCGATGTTGTAATTATTATTAATATCTTGTCATTTGGGCCTGTCAAAATCTTAAATTCAGATTCACTATGTTGGGATTAAAGATCTTCCTAGGCTGTTTTGCTGATGAAAAATAAATCAGCCAAACAGAAACCACCAAGAGATTCAGAACCCGGATAGTATAATCCCTTGCTCAATGTAAGAAATGTAGAACAAGCTCTGTGAGGGCAACTTATACAACTTTTTAACCCACACAGGTTCTGGTACATAACAATACTCAGTATGTATATGTAGAACAAAAGCATGACTTCTCATGTGGCCTATTATATACCACATTTCTATTGATTTGCGTTCCACTAGCCTATTGATTACAGAAAAATACATTTGGAAAGTAACTTATGAAATCAGATAAAGTTTACACACACATGTGCACGCACACACACATATACTCAGGCTGGTCCTTCAGTATAACAGAACCTAAATACAAAAGACATCAGAACCTGGTGAATTGCATTACTGAATAAAGAATGATAATGATCTGATTAAACATTACTAATATTTCAAATAGGAAGACTAGTATCAAGCTATGTTTCAAGAACCAATCACCAAATGAAAACTCTGGCAGTGATGAGTGAGTATGGGAACAGGGATTCTGACAGTACAACCATCTGTCTCTCCCTGTTCCATATGCTCTTCCTAATGGAGAGCCAGTCATCCTTCAAGGGAGAGCAATTAGGCTATTCTTCCCAGCCCCACACTCCTCACTTCATTATACTGCACGTCGAGGATAGAATTTGCAATCTACAAACTTAGACTGGTGGCCATCAGGACAGCTTGTTATCAAATCTTAGGCCAGGAGAAGAAAGTACATCTGACCAGAGGCTTTCTTGCTCACAGAACATTCTCTTCATGGAAGAAAAAGTACAGCTCTTGTCATCAAACCACCTTAAAAAGTCACATGAGAACTCAGCTATTGCTGCCCAGCCTGAGTAGCTTTGTTTTTCTCAGTCTCTTCTTTCACCATGAGGCTTTATGCAACCTTGGCTACATTATACCGTGTGGTACATTACCAAGTATGTACATGCTCTTGCTCCCTGGAATGAGGGCAATTTTTACAATGAGTTAAGTTCAGGGAACATTTTGTCTTACAAAATGTAGAGCTGGATCTTGTCATTTGGGCCTGTCAAAATCTTAAATTCAGATTCACTATGTTGGGATTAAAGATCTTCCTAGGCTGTTTTGCTGATGAAAAATAAATCAGCCAAACAGAAACCACCAAGAGATTCAGAACCCGGATAGTATAATCCCTTGCTCAATGTAAGAAATGTAGAACAAGCTCTGTGAGGGCAACTTATACAACTTTTTAACCCACACAGGTTCTGGTACATAACAATACTCAGTATGTATATGTAGAACAAAAGCATGACTTCTCATGTGGCCTATTATATACCACATTTCTATTGATTTGCGTTCCACTAGCCTATTGATTACAGAAAAATACATTTGGAAAGTAACTTATGAAATCAGATAAAGTTTACACACACATGTGCACGCACACACACATATACTCAGGCTGGTCCTTCAGTATAACAGAACCTAAATACAAAAGACATCAGAACCTGGTGAATTGCATTACTGAATAAAGAATGATAATGATCTGATTAAACATTACTAATATTTCAAATAGGAAGACTAGTATCAAGCTATGTTTCAAGAACCAATCACCAAATGAAAACTCTGGCAGTGATGAGTGAGTATGGGAACAGGGATTCTGACAGTACAACCATCTGTCTCTCCCTGTTCCATATGCTCTTCCTAATGGAGAGCCAGTCATCCTTCAAGGGAGAGCAATTAGGCTATTCTTCCCAGCCCCACACTCCTCACTTCATTATACTGCACGTCGAGGATAGAATTTGCAATCTACAAACTTAGACTGGTGGCCATCAGGACAGCTTGTTATCAAATCTTAGGCCAGGAGAAGAAAGTACATCTGACCAGAGGCTTTCTTGCTCACAGAACATTCTCTTCATGGAAGAAAAAGTACAGCTCTTGTCATCAAACCACCTTAAAAAGTCACATGAGAACTCAGCTATTGCTGCCCAGCCTGAGTAGCTTTGTTTTTCTCAGTCTCTTCTTTCACCATGAGGCTTTATGCAACCTTGGCTACATTATACCGTGTGGTACATTACCAAGTATGTACATGCTCTTGCTCCCTGGAATGAGGGCAATTTTTACAATGAGTTAAGTTCAGGGAACATTTTGTCTTACAAAATGTAGAGCTGGATCTAGAAAAATGTGCATATTCTCTGTTTTAATAGCTTCCATTCATGACAGCATAGTGATGAAGAGCATGGCTTTGGTACCAGACAGAGCCTGGGCTTGCATTACAACTCGCCAGATATGAGTTCTTGGGACAAATGACTTCATCTCCCTTAGCATCAGTTTCCTTCTCTAAGGAGTCATTTGAAGGCTCTGAAAGATCCAGCGCACAACAACTAGGAGGCCTTGAGAAAATCATTGAATCTTTCTCTGATTCAAAATTTCACATCTGTTCAATGAAACCTGTAACAGCACCTATGTCATAGGGTTGTTGTGTCAATAAATGTGTTAATGTAGGTAAAGTGCACTTAACTCAGTGCTTGGCACATAGTAACTGCCCAATGAAGATCAGCTATTACATGGACAGTCCAATCATCATAGTCTGTGAAATTTTCAATAAAATGGACCTGGCTAGAACTTCAGATGGACATTTTAAGTGTCTCATCTTGCTGAGTCCACACTCACATAAAGATCAAGTGAAAATCACCTCTTATATTTCCAGTCTCTCCACTGTCACTGGGTTCTTCCTACTGGCATAGAAGATGCTTATAAACTATGTAACCATGGCAAATGACTGAATCTCTCTGAACCTTGGGTTTTTCAGAGAGAGGGAGAGAGAAGGGGAAGAGGAGGAAGATGGGAGGGAAGGGAAAAGAGGGAATGTCTCTCTCATTCAAAAGTAAAAGTAGGGCTTCCCTTGTGGCTCAGTGGATAATGAACCTGTTTGCCAATGCAGGAGACACAGGTTCGATCCCTGATCCAGGAAGATCCCACATACCGCAGAGCAGCTAAACCCACACATCAACAAAGACCCAACACAGCCAAAAATAAATAAATAAAAGGTTTTTTTTTTAAAAAAAAAAAAAAAAGTAAAAGTAAAAACTACTCTCCAGGGCTTCTCTGGTGGTCCAGTGGGTAAAGAGTCTGCCTTGCAGTTCAGGGGGCATCAGTTCGATCCCTGGCCCAGGAAGATCCCACGTGCCGCAGAGGGGCTGGACAGGTGTGCCCAATTATGAGCCAGCACTCTGGAGCTCATGTGCCCAGAGGGCCGGGGTGACAGTATGTACATGCTCTTGCTCCCTGGAATGAGGGCAATTTTACAATGAGTTAAGTTCAGGGAACATTTTGTCTTACAAAATGTAGAGCTGGATCTAGAAAATGTGCATATTCTCTGTTTTAATAGCTTCCATTCATGACAGCATAGTGATGAAGAGCATGGCTTTGGTACCAGACAGAGCCTGGGCTTGCATTACAACTCGCCAGATATGAGTTCTTGGGACAAATGACTTCATCTCCCTTAGCATCAGTTTCCTTCTCTAAGGAGTCATTTGAAGGCTCTGAAAGATCCAGCGCACAACAACTAGGAGGCCTTGAGAAAATCATTGAATCTTTCTCTGATTCAAAATTTCACATCTGTTCAATGAAACCTGTAACAGCACCTATGTCATAGGGTTGTTGTGTCAATAAATGTGTTAATGTAGGTAAAGTGCACTTAACTCAGTGCTTGGCACATAGTAACTGCCCAATGAAGATCAGCTATTACATGGACAGTCCAATCATCATAGTCTGTGAAATTTTCAATAAAATGGACCTGGCTAGAACTTCAGATGGACATTTTAAGTGTCTCATCTTGCTGAGTCCACACTCACATAAAGATCAAGTGAAAATCACCTCTTATATTTCCAGTCTCTCCACTGTCACTGGGTTCTTCCTACTGGCATAGAAGATGCTTATAAACTATGTAACCATGGCAAATGACTGAATCTCTCTGAACCTTGGGTTTTTCAGAGAGAGGGAGAGAGAAGGGGAAGAGGAGGAAGATGGGGGGGAAAGGGAAAAGAGGGAATGTCTCTCTCATTCAAAAGTAAAAGTAGGGCTTCCCTTGTGGCTCAGTGGATAATGAACCTGTTTGCCAATGCAGGAGACACAGGTTCGATCCCTGATCCAGGAAGATCCCACATACCGCAGAGCAGCTAAACCCACACATCAACAAAGACCCAACACAGCCAAAAATAAATAAATAAAAGGTTTTTTTTTTAAAAAAAAAAAAAAAAGTAAAAGTAAAAACTACTCTCCAGGGCTTCTCTGGTGGTCCAGTGGGTAAAGAGTCTGCCTTGCAGTTCAGGGGGCATCAGTTCGATCCCTGGCCCAGGAAGATCCCACGTGCCGCAGAGGGGCTGGACAGGTGTGCCCAATTATGAGCCAGCACTCTGGAGCTCATGTGCCCAGAGCCGGTGCTCCACAATGAGAGAGGGCATTGCAATGGGAGGTCCATACAGGCCAAAGAATAAAGATGGATGAAAATTTAAAAAAAAAAATAAAAGAGGCCAAAATATAAAAAAAAGAAAAACAACTACCCTCCATTTGACCCTGAAGTTGTCTCTAAATGTATTGCCCTCTTTCCATTAATCAGCAAGTTTCTTAAAGGGATGTCCTTATTAGACGTTTGCACAACTCACAACTACCATTTACTCCTCAACTACAATCTAATCTCTGCCTTCTCCCTGCTCACTCCATCTCAGGTTCCTCACACTGCCTCCCTATTTGTCATATCAAGTCAACTCTTCTCTATCCTAATCTTTCATAACTTCCATTCCTTCTCTTGGCCCTCTGGTAATTACTTTTTCTGTTCTCATTCTCCAGTATTTCATCTTTGGCTTTCACCCTCTCCTCGTTGCATGCCTACCACTTGGTTGTTCTCAACTATTTCCACAGTTGTGATAACCTATATGCTGATGATTCTCAAATTTCTACCTTCAGTGCCGAATCTCCTCAGCTTTCGTCTTATTTTCCATTTTTCTGTTGAACACCTGGGTGTCCACAAGGACCTGAAAATCAGTAAGTCAAGAGCCAAGCAATTTACAGCTTTCTTCAAACTTCCTCCTCCATTCTTCCCAATCTTTGTGAGTGGCATTTCCACCTACCCAGTCACCCAAGCCAGAAATCTGGGAGTCAGCTTTGACAACTTCTTCCACAACCCTCTGATCAAATCAATCACCAAATCCTACTGAGTCTACCTTTCAAATATTTCTGAAATCTGTCACTCCTCTAACCTCTCTGATCTCATCTCTTTGATTCCAGTATGATGTCCTATCCTCCACACTAGTGTCCATTTGAACGTTCTAAACCAAAAATTTTTGAGAAACTCTTTCGTGAGTTTCATTCTTCAATAGCTCCCTTATCTTTATGAAAGAGACCACATTCCTTAAACTGATCTCCAAGAGATTTTCTGCCCTGACCCCTGCCAGTGTCTCCAGTCTTTTTCCTCATCACTCCCCTTGCTCCCCTAAATGCACGCTGCATTTGACCAAGCTGATCCAGTCACAGATCGCTGAACCCAATAAATCATCCTGCCTAATGCTCTGTGCCTTTCTGCATGCTGTTTCCTAGTCTTTAAATGCTCTCCTCCGACCTCTTCCACCTGAGGTATCCCTACTCTGCTGTCAAGACTCTAACCAGGAATCACATTTTCTGTGAAACCTTCTCAAACCCATGTCACCCCAACACCCAGACAGATTTGGATTCTCCAATAATGCATTATACATAGCTCTATATATGTACTTCGAAGATTATGTAGTGTTTATTTTTGGTCTGTTTCCCTAACAATTATATAAGTTTGAAGTCAAGGTTTACAGTGTATTTTTCAATTCCTCATACCAAGCTCACAGCATGAAATGAATGCTTTTGCTAGATAATTTTTAAAGAAGTGAGCACTTACATTTTTTAAATTTTTAAAAAATGTTTAAATTTTTCAACCACTCAATTGCAGCATTAGTTTCCACCAACTATACTTAACTTTGCAGGGGTTGTGTCACAAGGGACTATACGATCAAGGTAAAAAGCATCCTTGTAAACGTTTCCTTTTCAAATCACTTAAGTGGCATGTCATCCTCAAAGCAAAGCTTTTAGGTAAAATAACTATGCATTCATGCAAAAGATGAGGCAGTGAAGCTCAGAGAGGCCAAGTGACTTATCCAAGTCTGTCAACGAGTTAGTAACAGGGTAAACGAAACTGTATTTCTTAGTTTTCCTATTTCTCAGTTAATGTTTTATGCAGGTTTAAACTCCAAGCCAGAAATCTGGGAGTCAGCTTTGACAACTTCTTCCACAACCCTCTGATCAAATCAATCACCAAATCCTACTGAGTCTACCTTTCAAATATTTCTGAAATCTGTCACTCCTCTAACCTCTCTGATCTCATCTCTTTGATTCCAGTATGATGTCCTATCCTCCACACTAGTGTCCATTTGAACGTTCTAAACCAAAAATTTTTGAGAAACTCTTTCGTGAGTTTCATTCTTCAATAGCTCCCTTATCTTTATGAAAGAGACCACATTCCTTAAACTGATCTCCAAGAGATTTTCTGCCCTGACCCCTGCCAGTGTCTCCAGTCTTTTTCCTCATCACTCCCCTTGCTCCCCTAAATGCACGCTGCATTTGACCAAGCTGATCCAGTCACAGATCGCTGAACCCAATAAATCATCCTGCCTAATGCTCTGTGCCTTTCTGCATGCTGTTTCCTAGTCTTTAAATGCTCTCCTCCGACCTCTTCCACCTGAGGTATCCCTACTCTGCTGTCAAGACTCTAACCAGGAATCACATTTTCTGTGAAACCTTCTCAAACCCATGTCACCCCAACACCCAGACAGATTTGGATTCTCCAATAATGCATTATACATAGCTCTATATATGTACTTCGAAGATTATGTAGTGTTTATTTTTGGTCTGTTTCCCTAACAATTATATAAGTTTGAAGTCAAGGTTTACAGTGTATTTTTCAATTCCTCATACCAAGCTCACAGCATGAAATGAATGCTTTTGCTAGATAATTTTTAAAGAAGTGAGCACTTACATTTTTTAAATTTTTAAAAAATGTTTAAATTTTTCAACCACTCAATTGCAGCATTAGTTTCCACCAACTATACTTAACTTTGCAGGGGTTGTGTCACAAGGGACTATACGATCAAGGTAAAAAGCATCCTTGTAAACGTTTCCTTTTCAAATCACTTAAGTGGCATGTCATCCTCAAAGCAAAGCTTTTAGGTAAAATAACTATGCATTCATGCAAAAGATGAGGCAGTGAAGCTCAGAGAGGCCAAGTGACTTATCCAAGTCTGTCAACGAGTTAGTAACAGGGGTAAAACGCAAACTGTATTTCTTAGTTTTCCTATTTCTCAGTTAATGTCTTATTTACTGGACAAGGGATTTTTAAAGTCAGCTTCAAGGAGTCCTAGAGGAGGCAGCCACCTCCCCCATCCTCTCTCTCTCTCTCTCACACACACACACACACACACTATCCACATTTCAGTCAGAGTAACTCTACTTTCAGCTGAGACATTTATTTTACCATTATGCTCATTTTTGGCAGGAGTCGAGGGGAGGGAACAGAGAGTTTACTGCTGCTTTTAAATTTTTGAAAAAAAATATGCATTGTCTACAAATTTCAGAGATAATTTATTTGACAGATCCATGGATTTTACAGCTGTGTTATTTGGATACTAGTATAGAAAGACCTTGTGTTTTAAAAACAAGCCAAAATGAAGGGCAGTCGTGACAAAGGAAACTGACAGTTGGGCATCTTTCTAACTTTAAGCTCCTCTTCAAATTATTATCCTACAGAAGTCATGAGTTCTCACCAGCCTCCCTCCCCTTACACTTACTAACAATGCCTTGTTGACTGATCTGTTTTATCAGTCCTCAATTAAACACTAATTGTTAATTACTTCAGGCAGTGAGAAACATTGTTATAAAGACAGCCTTGACTCTCAGGAGGGCAAGAATGCTTGGGACTTCTGGTCACAGGAACACATTTTCTATCTTGACTGCATTTACCACTATTCCCACACAGAGAAAGAAACAATTGGCTCTTGTAGAGAACTAATCTCTCTTGAGATTTCTCATAAGGCAACTGGGTCAACGGGTCACAAGGTCTTAGAATTCTAGATCCTGGCATAAGAGAGCTAGCAGGGCCTTCTTTGACCATTTTGTCTCTGTCTGCCAATCAGACAACATCAAACTACTACACAGAAGGTTTAATAGGAAAAGTCTAGGCTGTAAGTGTAACTCTCTTCTCTTTCTTTTGCAATTAGTTTGAAGTTATTAAGGGAAAGAAGGGAATTGAAAGTTAGGGTCCAAAATGTGTCATAATTTTTTAGCTTCAGAGACTCAATTCTGAGACTGCTCCAACAAGTTGACTAGAGTCCTAGAGGAGGCAAGCCACCTCGCAAACTGTATTTCTTAGTTTTCCTATTTCTCAGTTAATGTCTTATTTACTGGACAAGGGATTTTTAAAGTCAGCTTCAAGGAGTCCTAGAGGAGGCAGCCACCTCCCCCATCCTCTCTCTCTCTCTCTCACACACACACACCCCTATCCACATTTCAGTCAGAGTAACTCTACTTTCAGCTGAGACATTTATTTTACCATTATGCTCATTTTTGGCAGGAGTCGAGGGGAGGGAACAGAGAGTTTACTGCTGCTTTTAAATTTTTGAAAAAAAATATGCATTGTCTACAAATTTCAGAGATAATTTATTTGACAGATCCATGGATTTTACAGCTGTGTTATTTGGATACTAGTATAGAAAGACCTTGTGTTTTAAAAACAAGCCAAAATGAAGGGCAGTCGTGACAAAGGAAACTGACAGTTGGGCATCTTTCTAACTTTAAGCTCCTCTTCAAATTATTATCCTACAGAAGTCATGAGTTCTCACCAGCCTCCCTCCCCTTACACTTACTAACAATGCCTTGTTGACTGATCTGTTTTATCAGTCCTCAATTAAACACTAATTGTTAATTACTTCAGGCAGTGAGAAACATTGTTATAAAGACAGCCTTGACTCTCAGGAGGGCAAGAATGCTTGGGACTTCTGGTCACAGGAACACATTTTCTATCTTGACTGCATTTACCACTATTCCCACACAGAGAAAGAAACAATTGGCTCTTGTAGAGAACTAATCTCTCTTGAGATTTCTCATAAGGCAACTGGGTCAACGGGTCACAAGGTCTTAGAATTCTAGATCCTGGCATAAGAGAGCTAGCAGGGCCTTCTTTGACCATTTTGTCTCTGTCTGCCAATCAGACAACATCAAACTACTACACAGAAGGTTTAATAGGGAAAAGTCTAGGCTGTAAGTGTAACTCTCTTCTCTTTCTTTTGCAATTAGTTTGAAGTTATTAAGGGAAAGAAGGGAATTGAAAGTTAGGGTCCAAAATGTGTCATAATTTTTTAGCTTCAGAGACTCAATTCTGAGACTGCTCCAACAAGTTGACTACAGGAGATTCAGGGACAAAGAGAATCTGTAGCTAAGCAAACTGTCCCCGTGAGACCATTCAGTCCTCAACCTCTGCCATGTTAATCTGTTGGCTGCTACCCATAGTAGATGTCCAGAGTCCCAACAGAAAGAGGATAACACAAATCTTGCCAACAGGATAGTACAGGTGCAAAATGGTAATGCCATGATCCAAATTATACAAACTCAGGTTGTCCTTCCCTTTGTGAACTTATCTGTGAAGACTTTTTACTTCTTTTACCCTTTCCCTAATGAAATCATAACCTGTTATCACCATTTAACTAGCCTAAGCTTCAGGTTGGTCCTGTAAGGAAGGACATAATGTGATTTCTCACTAATAACATCATTATCCTTCTTGGGAATACACTCCATTGACTTTGGAGTTAACCTTTCCTATTCTGTCTCACAGAATTTCAAATTCCAGGTGTATGAACCCTCTTTACACAAGGCCACCTAATAGAGTAGAGCCATGAGTCATGGAAATTAACATCATTCATGTCTATCTGTTACTTATGTATTCCTAACATCCTAGTGGAGGGTTCGTTTTCAGAGTAAAGGATTCAAGGGAGAAAGAAAGGGTGAAAATTAATGAATATCTCTTCCAAGCTTCACTGGTACCATGTTTGATGCTATCCTTCAACCAAGAGATAACCAGTTAGGACTATAGCTATAAAACAGTAGCTATTGCTTACCTTTACTCTCTCTTGGGGTGGGGCCATGGGGAGGGGTGCACTGCCTCTCTGACATCCTCATTTGCTATCTTCCTAACCACCTAAGAACCTAAGAAGTCATCCCCAGGCATTAACATCTACTCCAGGGTGAAGGTGTGGACTTTATGACGGTCTTTGGAAGGTTTCTTGGAGCACGTTTGCTTCAGCTCCCTTCAGAGTGCAGGTCAGCTCAATTTTTAGTGGGAAATCCTGTGATCCCACTCTGTTTCACTCAAGGGGTATACCTTGGAGGCCCATTTACCTTATGGCCCAGCCTCATAAAGTTCGAGTATGGCTACTGCCTGAATGCCCTTCCAGACATCCTTCACTCTGCTACTTTTTAGCTTCAGAGACTCAATTCTGAGACTGCTCCAACAAGTTGACTACAGGAGATTCAGGGACAAAGAGAATCTGTAGCTAAGCAAACTGTCCCCGTGAGACCATTCAGTCCTCAACCTCTGCCATGTTAATCTGTTGGCTGCTACCCATAGTAGATGTCCAGAGTCCCAACAGAAAGAGGATAACACAAATCTTGCCAACAGGATAGTACAGGTGCAAAATGGTAATGCCATGATCCAAATTATACAAACTCAGGTTGTCCTTCCCTTTGTGAACTTATCTGTGAAGACTTTTTACTTCTTTTACCCTTTCCCTAATGAAATCATAACCTGTTATCACCATTTAACTAGCCTAAGCTTCAGGTTGGTCCTGTAAGGAAGGACATAATGTGATTTCTCACTAATAACATCATTATCCTTCTTGGGAATACACTCCATTGACTTTGGAGTTAACCTTTCCTATTCTGTCTCACAGAATTTCAAATTCCAGGTGTATGAACCCTCTTTACACAAGGCCACCTAATAGAGTAGAGCCATGAGTCATGGAAATTAACATCATTCATGTCTATCTGTTACTTATGTATTCCTAACATCCTAGTGGAGGGTTCGTTTTCAGAGTAAAGGATTCAAGGGAGAAAGAAAGGGTGAAAATTAATGAATATCTCTTCCAAGCTTCACTGGTACCATGTTTGATGCTATCCTTCAACCAAGAGATAACCAGTTAGGACTATAGCTATAAAACAGTAGCTATTGCTTACCTTTACTCTCTCTTGGGGTGGGGCCATGGGGAGGGGTGCACTGCCTCTCTGACATCCTCATTTGCTATCTTCCTAACCACCTAAGAACCTAAGAAGTCATCCCCAGGCATTAACATCTACTCCAGGGTGAAGGTGTGGACTTTATGACGGTCTTTGGAAGGTTTCTTGGAGCACGTTTGCTTCAGCTCCCTTCAGAGTGCAGGTCAGCTCAATTTTTAGTGGGAAATCCTGTGATCCCACTCTGTTTCACTCAAGGGGTATACCTTGGAGGCCCATTTACCTTATGGCCCAGCCTCATAAAGTTCGAGTATGGCTACTGCCTGAATGCCCTTCCAGACATCCTTCACTCTGCTACTTAGCCTTCTCCTGGAAGAGTGAAAATCTAGTGTGGTCTGGCATCCATTCTTTGTGTCTCACTGAGTTCTCAGTTTTAGAGGACTAGCCCTTGGGCCTCAGGTACTCTCTAGGCTCTTAGTGCCCTAAAAGATCTCTCAAATTGAGCTCAGGAAAGGCAAAGTTCTCCACTAGAAATCTGAAGCTATCAACTAAGTGATCAGTATGAAGGGTTCACTCAATTGGAACCTCACTGAGGTAGGAATAAGATCTTCATCTGTAGCTAAGAACACAGTGTTTGAAACAATGGAGATAGGTAATAAATGCCAGTCTAATGAACAACTGCATATGTGAAAGTAAGTGTATTTGGCCCTACTGCCAAATCTCTCCAGTAAGTTTTCCTATGTTTTTGGAGGAGAAAGTGGTGCAGGAGGGAATGTGAGTCCACAAGATAATTGGGAGGCTGGGGTTCAGGGTAAGCTGGTATTGGAGTTCTCTGGGTTTTGTTTATTTTAACTGGCTTTTTGTTTGTTTGTTTTTTCAAAAGTCAGTGTTGGACCTCCCTGGTGGTCCAGTGGTTAAGACTCCGAGCTTCCAACGAAGGGAGCACAGGTTCAATACTTGGTCAGATCTTGCAAGCCACAAGGCAACAAAAAAAAGTCAGTGTTGTATAATGATTCCTTCATTCTATAATCAAAAATACTTAAAGTTTTTTAAACTTTGCCCATTGATGTGAAATAATCTCTTCAGCTGGCTTTCACCTACCAATATTGCCTCATTCCCTTTGGATTCATTCATCAACTTTTGTGGAACACCACAATATACCAGGTGCTTTACTAACTATAAGGGCAACACAGTAAAGAAGAAACACAGCCCCTGCCCTCAGAGGGTCTATATTCTGTTGGAGGAGACAAACCTGTACTATCTGGAGAAGAATAAAATGGAGAGAGTGTGGAAGTATTATGGAAATAGGTAAGAGGGAGAATTCACCTGATTATGGTAGAAAGGGTTCCCTGATTATGGGTGAAAGGGTGTTATGGAAACTTCCCTGAGATAGAGACACTTAAGATATGACCTGAGAGTAAAGTGAGAGAGAGGGAAGCAGGAAGGACATACAGGAAGGCCGGAGAGAACAAAGAGAGTCTTGAAAAGGGAAGCAATGTAACAGAGTTGCACTGAGTTGCAGCTTAGGGAACAAATTGTAGGAGGAAGTAGTAAGTCCTAGAAGAACATAAAAAAATCTCACTTCACCAGGTCCTAGAGTTCAAGGGCCATGTCAAGTAAGACACGAAGGCAGGATTAGCCATGAGGTGCTGGAAGATGAGGAGTTGAAGAGCGTCTCCAACACCGTAAGCTTCTTCCTGCTTTAGCCAAAGCAGTTCTCAGTTTTGCTATTACTTTGGTCTAAACCTGGAATGCCAAGTGCCTATTCCTTCTAGTCAAATCATGTCTGTCTTTCCAGGCTCTCTCAAATCCAACCTTCTCTGCTCACACCTAGATATGGCTTCTCTTGCTTCTAAACTCCTATGCCATGTTTGTCACTTAGTATTTAAAGATACACTATTTAGCATTGTTGCATAACTTTACACATATCTGCAAACTCCTTGTAAGCTGCTTAAACTTAGGAACCATCCTCCATTACTTTGGCATCACGCAGGGTACCTAGCACAGGGATGAGCACATAAGGTACTCACTGAATGAATGAATGATGCACTAGAGCTCCTTCGGGGCTCCTTTAGTAATTCCCTGTTACCTGTGAAGCTAATAAGGAAAAGGTCTTCTTTCCCTACAAGATTTCTACTACTTGCATCAAAGACCTAAGACCTAAGACTCAAAATCCACAGCTCCTTCCCACTGGTCACTGCTTCTCACCCCCCTTCCAATCCTACCCCAACTCCCACCACCACCACCACCTTCTATTGTTTCTTCTGTCTTCTGGTTCTCAGCCAGGATGAGAAAATGGTCTAGCTGTCCTCAGAGACTTACGCCGGCCTGGACTGCTCTGCAGTGCCATGAAGGGCCAGGACTTTTGTTTACAGCTGGGACCATGGTGAGGCGGTGAGCACAGCTGACAGCCCCATGTGAAGTATTATGGAAATAGGTAAGAGGGAGAATTCACCTGATTATGGTAGAAAGGGTTCCCTGATTATGGGTGAAAGGGTGTTATGGAAACTTCCCTGAGATAGAGACACTTAAGATATGACCTGAGAGTAAAGTGAGAGAGAGGGAAGCAGGAAGGACATACAGGAAGGCCGGAGAGAACAAAGAGAGTCTTGAAAAGGGAAGCAATGTAACAGAGTTGCACTGAGTTGCAGCTTAGGGAACAAATTGTAGGAGGAAGTAGTAAGTCCTAGAAGAACATAAAAAAATCTCACTTCACCAGGTCCTAGAGTTCAAGGGCCATGTCAAGTAAGACACGAAGGCAGGATTAGCCATGAGGTGCTGGAAGATGAGGAGTTGAAGAGCGTCTCCAACACCGTAAGCTTCTTCCTGCTTTAGCCAAAGCAGTTCTCAGTTTTGCTATTACTTTGGTCTAAACCTGGAATGCCAAGTGCCTATTCCTTCTAGTCAAATCATGTCTGTCTTTCCAGGCTCTCTCAAATCCAACCTTCTCTGCTCACACCTAGATATGGCTTCTCTTGCTTCTAAACTCCTATGCCATGTTTGTCACTTAGTATTTAAAGATACACTATTTAGCATTGTTGCATAACTTTACACATATCTGCAAACTCCTTGTAAGCTGCTTAAACTTAGGAACCATCCTCCATTACTTTGGCATCACGCAGGGTACCTAGCACAGGGATGAGCACATAAGGTACTCACTGAATGAATGAATGATGCACTAGAGCTCCTTCGGGGCTCCTTTAGTAATTCCCTGTTACCTGTGAAGCTAATAAGGAAAAGGTCTTCTTTCCCTACAAGATTTCTACTACTTGCATCAAAGACCTAAGACCTAAGACTCAAAATCCACAGCTCCTTCCCACTGGTCACTGCTTCTCACCCCCCTTCCAATCCTACCCCAACTCCCACCACCACCACCACCTTCTATTGTTTCTTCTGTCTTCTGGTTCTCAGCCAGGATGAGAAAATGGTCTAGCTGTCCTCAGAGACTTACGCCGGCCTGGACTGCTCTGCAGTGCCATGAAGGGCCAGGACTTTTGTTTACAGCTGGGACCATGGTGAGGCGGTGAGCACAGCTGACAGCCCCACACTGGAGCAAACATCAATCTTCCTCTGTCCTCTCAGCCAAGTATCACAGACCAGCTCTATTGAAAACTGGCTGCACCCGCCTGGGTCTCACTGACATCCTGCCCACCACTCTGGCCTGGAAGCAGCTGGGTGAATCTCGGCTTTGTACCTTTTAGGCACTGCCCTTGCTCTCTTCTCTGACCCCAGCCTCTAATCATGTTACCTCAACTTCAGGGTCCTGAAAGAACACGTCCTCCTAGGTCTCTACTCTCCAAACAATGCCTCACCTCTCCAACCATATCCTCTGACTCCCATCAGCATACCAACACCTAGTTCACTCAGTCAAAGTCAAAACACAACAACAGCAAAAAGAACCAAATCACCCAGTTTTCAGCGTGTATATTTATGGAGTCTGCCTTTCCAAGTTGAGTAGACAAGGTTTGAGGTCCTTAGACACTTGTGTGCGTGTGTGATCTTTGCCTGCAGACAGCTTTCTCACTTGTTTTAAAACCTGCAAATCAGATGGGCCTGGAGGCTTCAGAGAATACTCTTTGAATATCCCAAGTGAGGTCCTCTTTCCCCATATTCTGCTCCCTGGCCTCTTCCTTCCCTAGCAGTTTTGCCCTCTCCAGCATACCTGGGGTGAGATGGAAACCCTGTCTCTTGCATCCAGGTTCCCTTTGCCTATGTGTCTCTGCCTACTGGCTAATAGTTTTCACCAATTAGTTGAGACCCATATCCTGGTTTTCACTCTCTCCCCATTCCAAAGGCCCGAGGGAGATGATTTGCTCCTCTCACTTGCAGTGGCTTTTTAATAGCAAAACGTCTTAAGGGATCTGGTAGAGAGGGACTACAGGCTGAAGGAGACTCCCCTTCTAAGAGACCCTCTCAGGATTTTCAGCAGAGAGGCCTTTTCATCTAAGATAAACCCCTCCCCATATTAAATGGTATCTTCTTTCTAAAGGTTGTCATCCAATGAGATCCTCAGTCATGTCTGACTCTTTGTGACCCTCATGGACTGTAGCCTCACCAGGCTCCTCTGTCCATGGGATTTTCCAGGCAAGAATACTGAAGTGGGTTGCCATTTCCTTCTCCAGGGGATCTTCCTGACGCAGGGAAAGAATCCACATCTCCTGCATTGCAGGCAGATTCTTTACCATTGTGCCACCAGAGAAGCCTATCATCCAAGCCCTTGCTTAATAGAAAAGAATCCCACGTGTGAACCCTTCCCAGGGTTAATGAAGCACTTTTCAAATTTTTTTTAAAAAACAGTTTTATTGTGGAAACCTTCTAACACACGTGCGCAAACGCGCACACACACACAAGTAGTCTTTAACATGACAGCTGACAGGTCACTCAAGGATTACATTGATTAGATGCAGCTTCTCAGTCATTTGAAGTAACCTCTTTCATGCCACAGGGCTGGGTTATATTGGAGCAAAGGGAGTGTAGATTATAGGAGAGGACAGCTGCTAGAAGTGAATAGATAACCCTGAAAGGACAAAACTTTCCCATGATTACTTCCATCAGTGGTCCTATCAGGTCAGCTTATTTCTTCTTCTTGAATCTTGTCCTATAACAACAAAAAATATGGAATGGTGGACCAAAGGGTGTAGAATAACCAATAACTTACAGCTCAGTTCAGCTCAAGCAGATAGAGCCTTTATTAGACACTCCCAAGACACAGGAGCAGGCTAACCCCAAAGGAGACCACCTCTTCTTCCTTTCCAATCCTCCTTGACTTCTTCCTTCGTACTTCCAGTCTCCTCCTTTTGGTTACAATGTGTGCAAAGTAGGGCTTGTACCCACCACCAATCGATGAAAGGGAATGCAAAGGAAGCATACACTCAAGGCTGATTGGTAAGTGTAAGTTATAAAACAGCAGGCTCTGTTGTTTATGTCCATAATTCACTGTGTTATAATTAGATGGAGAATATGCAATAGCCCTTACTGGGCGCCTAACTGCCTAAGGTTACTTGGAGAAGCACCTGTGCTTGTTTTCTGTCCACTGTGTGCCCAGGGCAAAAGTGCAGGAGTTGAAAATTCTCTTTTTTTTTGTAGTTTAGCTTGAGATCCTCAGTCATGTCTGACTCTTTGTGACCCTCATGGACTGTAGCCTCACCAGGCTCCTCTGTCCATGGGATTTTCCAGGCAAGAATACTGAAGTGGGTTGCCATTTCCTTCTCCAGGGGATCTTCCTGACGCAGGGAAAGAATCCACATCTCCTGCATTGCAGGCAGATTCTTTACCATTGTGCCACCAGAGAAGCCTATCATCCAAGCCCTTGCTTAATAGAAAAGAATCCCACGTGTGAACCCTTCCCAGGGTTAATGAAGCACTTTTCAAATTTTTTTTAAAAAACAGTTTTATTGTGGAAACCTTCTAACACACGTGCGCAAACGCGCACACACACACAAGTAGCCTTTAACATGACAGCTGACAGGTCACTCAAGGATTACATTGATTAGATGCAGCTTCTCAGTCATTTGAAGTAACCTCTTTCATGCCACAGGGCTGGGTTATATTGGAGCAAAGGGAGTGTAGATTATAGGAGAGGACAGCTGCTAGAAGTGAATAGATAACCCTGAAAGGACAAAACTTTCCCATGATTACTTCCATCAGTGGTCCTATCAGGTCAGCTTATTTCTTCTTCTTGAATCTTGTCCTATAACAACAAAAAATATGGAATGGTGGACCAAAGGGTGTAGAATAACCAATAACTTACAGCTCAGTTCAGCTCAAGCAGATAGAGCCTTTATTAGACACTCCCAAGACACAGGAGCAGGCTAACCCCAAAGGAGACCACCTCTTCTTCCTTTCCAATCCTCCTTGACTTCTTCCTTCGTACTTCCAGTCTCCTCCTTTTGGTTACAATGTGTGCAAAGTAGGGCTTGTACCCACCACCAATCGATGAAAGGGAATGCAAAGGAAGCATACACTCAAGGCTGATTGGTAAGTGTAAGTTATAAAACAGCAGGCTCTGTTGTTTATGTCCATAATTCACTGTGTTATAATTAGATGGAGAATATGCAATAGCCCTTACTGGGCGCCTAACTGCCTAAGGTTACTTGGAGAAGCACCTGTGCTTGTTTTCTGTCCACTGTGTGCCCAGGGCAAAAGTGCAGGAGTTGAAAATTCTCTGTGGTTATTTTGTAGTTTAGCTGTGAGCTCTCCTGGGTGTGTCTGGGATGGAGTTTAGAGATCAGCTTGCATGCTTTTCAGCCAGGCCTCCCCTTGTTGCTCAGGTCTAACTTCCTACCTAAGAGACCTGTCTGCCACAGGTTAGCAAACTAGACTGATCCAGACTAATTTGCTGAACTGGTTTTATGAAATATCATGGAACAAGGTAGGTATAAATAGAAAAAAACACTGTTATTAAAGAAATACCATTTTGTTTAGCACTGAAATATTAGGGATTTTTAAAACTTTTAAATTAACCAAGCATTCTTCTAAAAATACATCCAGTAAGCTAGTCAGAATCAAATGAAAAAATACCAAATTAACCTTAGAATGGAGCAATTTCATCTAGTACTCAGAAGCCATGGGAAGATACTGGTGCCCCTCTATACTCCAGAAGGCTGACCATTACCTTCTAGACCTAGGAAGACTCTTAGCCACGAGGTAAGATAAGCAAGACCAGCAGATACCACTGGGCAGTGCAGGTCGCACCCTGCACAAGGGTACCCAACTTCAAGGGAACAAACAGAGGCTGAAATTCATTCTTCAACTGCCCTGGTGGAGCTCCAACATCCCTGAGAAAGAAAAAAACGTTTTTCTCGTTGTTCCCCTAGAGTGGATACTTCTCTGCAAGTTGTCTGCCCCCAGGTGGCACATGTTTCTAATTAGCACAAAGGCGTCATATGAGCAAATAGTGGCCTTGAAAATTAACTTAGAAATCTTAGCGCCATCAGGTGTTGCGAAGGCTGCAACCGTAAATAACCTCTGTCTGGCCTTGGGCCTTGAAACCAAACATTTACCAAAGCTATCTTTCCCTTCCTGTTGACGCAGATTGTGAAGACAGTGATTCAGCTGTAAAATCAAAAGGAAGAACAGTAACTCGCATTTGCTGAAGGTCTAATAAGAGTCAGGAATCTGCTGAAGCTTTACCCCACTAGTAAGCGGAAGGGGCAGGAGAGTATTCACATTTGAGAGGGTACCATGACATAATAGGGAAAACCATGGGCTTTGGTGTCACAGAGAAGTCTGAATCTTCGCCCTGCTGTTTACTAGTTGGCAACTTGAAGTAAATATTTAACTTCTCTAGGCTTCAGTGAGGAGTCATTAAGATAATAAAGAGTGAAGCATAGTACTGCCTGGCACATAGAAGACATTCAGTTCCTATGTCTTTTCCCGCTAGTACCCTGACTCGAAAGTTAATTCACATTATTCACGTAATTCACCTTGGCCTTAGGACCTCATTCAATAGAGCATAAGAACGGGTCCATGCTGTGCAACTGTGCTCAGTCGTGTCTGACTCTTTGTGACCCCATGGGCTGTAGTTCACCAGAATCCTCTGTCCATGGGATTCCCAGACAAGAATACATTCAGTGGGTTGCCATTTCCTGCTCCAGGGCACCTTCCTGACCCAGGCATTCAACCCGTACCTCCTGTATCTCCTGCACTGGCAGGCATATTCTTTACCACTAATGCCACCTGGGAATCCCACAAGAATAGGTCTACCAGACAGAATGTCGAAATGAGAGTCAGGAGACGTGGGTCCCAATGCCAGATGCATTACATGATGTATAGTACACTGGATAAGTTACTCTTCTCTCCTGACCCCATCAATGAAACAAGAGAACATGCCTAGCTCTGACAGTGAATGATAAGAGCAGAGGAAATTACTTTTCTTGAGCATCTGCCATGAAATATACACTGTTAGGCCCTTTTACATACCCTACATACATCCACTAAATCAGTGCTGTCCCATAAAGCTTTCTGATGATGGGAATGTTCTGTATCTGACATCTCCTTTGGGACTAACACTAGCTGTAAGTAGCTACTGAGCCCTTGAAATGTGGATAGTGCAACCAAGGAACTAAAGTTTTAAAATTGTACTTAGATTTAACTAATTCCAATTGAGATGTACTTAGACAGTGGTTACTGTATGGGGTACTGCAGCTCTAAGATTAGGAAGCAGGAATATTTGTTCCCATTTACTGTATGTTGAAACTGAGGCTCAGAAAAATTTAAAAATTTACTGAAAGTCACATAAATAGAAAAGAACTAAACCAGATTCAAAACCAAGCGGTAGAAAGTTTAGCAGCATAGTACTGTCAGATACACCGGGAATTACCTCGGCTCCACTACTTACAAGTCATGTACATGAAGAGAAATAATTATAGTCTTTAGAACTCACTTTTGTCATCTATAAAATAGGTATAATCATCACCTAATTTATAGGTTTATTGTTGAGATTAATGGGTTAGAACTATATAGAGAGTGTGGCTTTCAACAACTGGGTTTCGTCACCACTCTTTTTCCTCTCCTCCCCCCCCAAGAAATGGTTTAGACATAAACTGAAAAAAGATAACTAGGGTGAAGAGGGCATTTGGGAAATATAAAAGCAAGAAAGGAAACACTTATGAGCTTTCATGTGCTATCTTATTATAGACTGGCATTGAGGGAAGGTATGAAATCATCAAAACACTTGCACCTACTTGGTTTGCTTCCCTGACCTCTTACTGATACTCTAGTCATTAGCCAAGGCAGGGAACAAGGTATCTATAATGTGTTTTGAGCCCCAGAAGCACAAGCTACTGTGGCTGAACAACACACTATAGTCAAGGGCATGGGCTCAAAGAGCAGGTAAAGTTTAGTCCTGGTTCCCAAACCTTTGTATGCACTGAGAAAATAATAGCCACCATTTCATGACAGTTTTTCATCTGTGAAACAGGGTAGGCAACATACATGCTCGCAAATAAAACATATAGAGCATTGATTATTTTGCTTTATATTCTGTAGCACCCTCTAGTGGAGTGTACAAAAATAAGCATTATATTTCTGCCCTCCGAAGCACACTTTTAAGTGTGCATTTGAATCACCATTGTCAAACCCCACCAACTCCTAGACTTTCTGATTAATTAGGTAGGAAGTGAGAGTCTGAATTTCTGACAACTCTCCTCCAGGTGGCGCTATTGGTGCGTCTGGGAAACACCTTGAGAAACTGCTCTAAATCCTACCCCTCCCCCGTGTGTGCATGTGTGTGCCCAGGAACACACACATGCACACACACACACCTCCATGTAGAGAACCTATAACTGAAAGAGGTATAACTTTTGTTGTTTGATTTTGATTTATTAGTATGCATCTAATAAGGATTTTATGAATAATAAAAGAGTATCATATGACACAACATCTAAAATATACAAAGTATGCAAAAAAACCTGAGGATCACAGAACATAAATTCCAGGTTCTCAGAACTAGTAAGTGGACCCCATTCCACCACTTACTAGTGGACTGGGGTCTAAAACTAGGCCTCTGACTTGAAAAACATGGTAAAGTTTAACAGTATCATGACAGAAGATAGGGTGAAAACACACATATCATAATTTGAAAAGTAAAAGATCAGTTTTCAGTTCCAGAGTCTAAGTCCATAAAGACAAGTATCTGTTGTAACTAGACATCCAGCTGTATTTTTCCTGCAATGGAGCAGGCAGGAGGTTGGTAAGGGCGGGGGAGTGGGGGGGGGGGGGGCAGCATTTGAAAAGATCCTAACCCCACAGAAAGGGTTAGAATCTTCATCTCTTCATTGGCATCAGTGCTTGGGGTCATTCATCAATTCTGATCGTCTCCCCCACCCCCCCAAATAAAGAAGGTAAGCAGAAAAAGATGGGAGGGGGGACTTTTAAGGAGGAAAGAAGGAAATAAATGAATAGAGCCATAGTCCCTTACCTGGTAGGGCTATTAATAAGTTAATTTGATTTTTCCCTAGCAAAGAAAGATATATATGATCTCTATAGATTGGAGACTTGAGCAAATTAGGAAAAGAAAAAAAAAAAAAAAGAAGGTGGGGGGGAATCCCATAATTCCAGGGACCAAACAGCCAATCCTTTGCTGTAATTTGGCGGCATCTAGTGGCTAACTCAAAAGGTATAAACCTCACCCAGAGAACTTTCTGGAAAATTAAAGTGAGTGCGTACTTGCCTGAAGAGCACTCTGCTTGGAGATCAAGACAAGCAGGTAAGAGAGCCTCAGCCCCCACAGAAATTTGGAGTCCCTAGTGGAGGGAAGTCTGTCGTGTATAGATATTCTCAGCAGAAAATACTGTTTGTGCCAGGCGAATTGGATTCAACTTGGGGGGAGGGAGGGGCCAAAGGAGCGGGGTTGGGGGGAGAAGGCTATTAGAGAACAGCAAAGAAGCTGTTTTTCGAAATGGCTAATATGCGATTGGGAGGTTTGGCACTGCTAGGCTACGGTTTAGAACTGGATTTTTGGAGAAAGACGTGGGAAGAAAGTGTATTTTTAGGGTTTAAAATTAAATCGATAGGAAAGCCTGAAATATTTCTAGCTAAAACCCTTCATCTCCATGATGGTCGCCTTGCCTTAATTGCTTGATTTTCCTCCTCATGAAAATAATTTGCAAACATAGATAAAAGTAGAATTAAACGATCTGTATAAAGAGCGCGCGCGCACACACGCGCACGCACCCGTTCCGTAACACACACCGGCCCCGACGCTAGGGGCGCACGCCTGCGCACATCAGCCTCCGCCAGCGCCACGAGGCCTGGCGTTCGCGCACACGCCACCGCCAAGGTCACGCGGGCTCGCCTGCGCACAGAAGCCCTGACACCGCGCGCCCGCAGCACTCCCCACTCGCGCAGATATCAAAGCCCCCAGTCTGCCTTTATTTTTTTCTCTCTCTCCAGGAGCTGCGCAACAGGTTCGGGGGCGTGGCCTCAGATTTGACCTAGCGCTTCCCCACTCACGGGAACCTTAGCTCATTTCCGCCTATCCTGTTTCCGCAGGCCACGTAGACACTTCCTTTCCCAGTGGGGTTAAAAAAAAAAAAAGCACACACACAAACCCAGAATGCCTCCCTGCAGGAAAAAAAGAAAAAAAAAAAAAAACCTCTGCGCTGGAGAACTCTGGGTCGTGAAAGTGGGCCACGTGAACACCCTGCCCTATAGACTTATGACCCAACGGCTGTCGCGCTTTCGGAGGGCGGGCTAAAAACCTAAGAGGGCGAGCGTCACTGGCCAGAGCCCGCACTAAAGGAGGAACGTGATTGGTTTCCTTCAAGCCTTAACGGTGAAGAAGCAGGTTGCTAGCACCCGCCTTTACTGCGGCGAAGTGTCATTGTTGACGTGGTGAGCTTCATCCAATCGTTTGATTATAGAACATTCTAAAACTTAGATAAGATGATTGTGGTTGGCTCTAGGGCATAAGCCCGCCTTCAGGGTGACGTGTCTGCCTATGGATATCAGTTGCCAGAGAAACCTGGCTTTACTATGGCGGTTGGAGAGTCGGCAGTGATCACACGTCGTCTGCCGCAAAGAACTGGATCCCTGTTTCAGGTTTCGGGGTGGGGTGGGAGAAAGGGTTGCCGATTTCCTCTTCTCGGGCTTATAAAGACAAGATTACCTAATGGTTTTAGAATCGGGCAGAACTAGATTTGAATTCCTACTCGCCAACGCCCTGCTTGGGCTGGCTGCTGTTCTTTCTGTGTCTCGGTTTCCATGTTTGTAAAATGGTGATAATAATAGTATCTACCTTAGAGACGTGTGCCTCAGAGGCGTGTGCTGTATGTTAGTGTGTATAATATACGAATGCGAGGTAATGTAATACGTATAATTTAATACGCAGCGTGGCTCCGGAAGATGTTAGCTATTATTGTGGCGAGAAAAACCCGCGTAATAGACTGAGGGAAAACATAGAATTATGTAAAGTCGTTCATTACAGTGCTTTTCTTGCCTATCACCTTCTTTACTAGAAGAAATTCGAGATCCAAGAGAGACGTATCCGTCTTTATCAATGAAATAATTGATTGAGTAGCTAACCTCAGAATAGCAGGGATTTGGAATTTTCCGTATTGAAAAGTTTAAAAAAAAGAAAAAATCGACGGCGGCCGGGGAGGGTGGGGGGAGGAGAAACGGAGAATGAGGAATGAGAGCGAGCTGGAGATGAACCACTTGCGATGAGTAGGCCTTGTTTAGATCCTGAGTCGGGTACACTATTAAAAAAAGAAACTGTTCAAGATGCATCGGGAAATTCTGAAAATGAATTCGATATTTGATATTTCTTAAGGAGTTAATGACGTTGTTATAATGATATAGTGGTTATGTTTTTAAATTGTCTTTAGCTTGTAGACACAATATGCGAAAATACGGATTAAATAATAAAATGCCTCATTCCGGCTTCAAAATACCTTAATGTCTAGGATTTGCTTCAGAATTAGCTCAGCGAAGGTAGATCGTCTGATTATAGAACATTCTAAAACTTAGATAAGATGATTGTGGTTGGCTCTAGGGCATAAGCCCGCCTTCAGGGTGACGTGTCTGCCTATGGATATCAGTTGCCAGAGAAACCTGGCTTTACTATGGCGGTTGGAGAGTCGGCAGTGATCACACGTCGTCTGCCGCAAAGAACTGGATCCCTGTTTCAGGTTTCGGGGTGGGGGTGGGGAGAAAGGGTTGCCGATTTCCTCTTCTCGGGCTTATAAAGACAAGATTACCTAATGGTTTTAGAATCGGGCAGAACTAGATTTGAATTCCTACTCGCCAACGCCCTGCTTGGGCTGGCTGCTGTTCTTTCTGTGTCTCGGTTTCCATGTTTGTAAAATGGTGATAATAATAGTATCTACCTTAGAGACGTGTGCCTCAGAGGCGTGTGCTGTATGTTAGTGTGTATAATATACGAATGCGAGGTAATGTAATACGTATAATTTAATACGCAGCGTGGCTCCGGAAGATGTTAGCTATTATTGTGGCGAGAAAAACCCGCGTAATAGACTGAGGGAAAACATAGAATTATGTAAAGTCGTTCATTACAGTGCTTTTCTTGCCTATCACCTTCTTTACTAGAAGAAATTCGAGATCCAAGAGAGACGTATCCGTCTTTATCAATGAAATAATTGATTGAGTAGCTAACCTCAGAATAGCAGGGATTTGGAATTTTCCGTATTGAAAAGTTTAAAAAAAAGAAAAAATCGACGGCGGCCGGGGAGGGTGGGGGGAGGAGAAACGGAGAATGAGGAATGAGAGCGAGCTGGAGATGAACCACTTGCGATGAGTAGGCCTTGTTTAGATCCTGAGTCGGGTACACTATTAAAAAAAGAAACTGTTCAAGATGCATCGGGAAATTCTGAAAATGAATTCGATATTTGATATTTCTTAAGGAGTTAATGACGTTGTTATAATGATATAGTGGTTATGTTTTTAAATTGTCTTTAGCTTGTAGACACAATATGCGAAAATACGGATTAAATAATAAAATGCCTCATTCCGGCTTCAAAATACCTTAATGTCTAGGATTTGCTTCAGAATTAGCTCAGCGGTAGGGGGAAGTGAGGAGGGGTATAGATGAAACAAAATTGGCTCTAAATTAATCGTTTGAGCTGAGTGACGGGCATATGGGATTCCTCATATTATTCAGTCTTCCTTGGTATATATTTGAAATTTTCCATAATAAAATACAGAAAGTCAGCTATTCAGTGCGCTTGAGAAAAACAAGGAGGGGGGGAGCAGTGGGTGGGGTTACAGATGAAACAAGATGGCCTTCAGTTGGTAATTGTTGAAGCTGGATGATACATTTGCAAATGTTTATAATATCATTCCTCCTACGTTTTTATCCATTGATATTATCCTTAATAAAATTTTTAAAAAGCAAAAACAGATGATCAGAAATCATGGTAAATGTGCAATAAGGTAAATTTGAAAATGTAACCACAAGAAAGGGAAATAAACATTTGTCCATTATGTATCAGCTTTGGTGTCCTTTGTGTGTGATAAAATGCATTGATAGAAAGCAAAACCTTCATCTCATATCTTTTTATTTTATGTCTTTTGCTGTCCCCTTGTTTGACCTTCTAGACTCCCATCAGAAAAGCTAAGTTTGCTGTGTAGTGAGGATCAAGGCTGATCCTGATTGCAGGACATTCCTGATTACAGAATCTTGGGTAAGTGCCTCCCTTCTCCTGGCCTCAATTCTCAAACAAGATAATTCCACATAACCTTCCTAACTGTCCAGGAATATTTTGAGGATTAATAAGGGCCTGTCGAGGAAAACACTCTACATTTCTAAGAATGGAAGGATGGAGCTAAGTCCATTTGTGTTTCCAGTATAGAAAACATCAGAGGGCCCTGTAATCTTACATTCCTTGATAAACGATACTCTAATTGATCCTCTAGTTAAGTGCCATACATCTATATATATATATATATATATATATATATATATATATATATATATATATTTTTTTACTTTGTAGCATTCCATACACAGCATAATTTAGTGATCAAAAGCAAATACTGACTTCCTGAATTTAAATCTTGGTTCTGCCACTTACTTTATGATGATCCTGGGCAGAATACTTAACTTTGTCTCTAAATTTCCTCATCTGTAAAATAAAGATAATAAATGCTTCCTACTTCATTGGATTGTTGAGGGAAATACATGTAAAATTGCAGAATGTTGTTGGGCACATTGAAGTATTTGATGCAATAATTATGACTGTCAGTGCCTCTGGTACATCCTGTTTTACACATTTGTGCATGGGCACACACATGCTAATAAAAGCATTAGATACCTTTTTGGAGTTGTTAATAATAATAATAATAATAATACTCTTGGTTTCTCTCCTGATTTTCCAGAAGCAGCTGTTACTACTAGAACTGAATTCTGAAGTTAAAACTTCTGATTTATCCTAACACTCTAGAAAGGTATTGAGTATGTTGATCATATTTATTTGTAAGGGAATTTCTAGGAACTGTAATTTTAACTAGCAAATCAAAACCGTATTCAATCTGCTAACAACTTTTATATTATTCCTTTTTGTCTCAGACTCAAAAAATATATGTTAAACAGAAAGAAATGTTCCAAGATCCAGAATTGACATAAACGTAATTGCCATGGTATATATATGTACTTCTAAAGATTTATTCCAACAAACCATTGGAGATGTTCACACTCATTTGTGACACAATCATACACAAAACATGTCAGCATTTGGAGTCTGTATTCCTGACTAGCCCATCATTTGCATGAGGAGATAAAGGTTTTTCAGTCTCTTCACAGCTTTGTTTTCCCATAGAAGCACTATATTTTTCTTTTTACTGTTTTTTTTCTTCTGAAAGCTAGGTTCCAGAGGAAGCACGCTACCCTGGTGGAAAAGATGCAATAGATGCGGGGGTGGGGGGGTGGGGGGTGGGCACAGAACCCTTTTATGGGAAGCCATTTGGAGAACGATTAAAGAGAGGGAGATGGACTGTTAGGCCAGCAGCAGCCCAGAGAAGGCAAGGGTCAAGGTAACCTGAAATGGAGAAAGCTTCAAGGAGGGAAAGGACCTTGACCTGGACCTCTGAGAATGGGCAGAACCTAGAAGGGGGAAGCCAGTCCAAATATTATGTCTACAAAGTATATGATATACAATGCTAATTAGCAGAAAAGTCCAACTGTGTGCTAGAATGGATAAGAATAGATCAGAAAGTCAATATGAATTTTAAGTATGCATATTTTAATTTAAATCTTGAGTCACTTAATTGATACGTGAATCAATCTCTTTATAATATAAAATGCAAAAATATTAGAGTAGGCCCAGGTTTCCTTTTTCTCATGCTCCCAATTCTCTTACTCTCCCCAGAATTAACTACTGTCAGCAGTTCTGTTTATTTCTAGATGTCTAAATTATGTACCTGTTTAAAAAATGTATATGGATATCTATATAAAATATTGTTTGGTGTTTTCTTTTACATAAATATGGTGTCATAGGTACTGTTTTACAACTTGCTATCTTTATTCAACCAATTGTCTTAGAGGCCTTCATGTCCATTCTTAGAATTGTTTGAGTCCATTTACAACGGCATTGTCATTAACTAGCATGGTAGTCCATATAAAGGGTAAACCATGTTTTGTTTTGCCAAATCACTATTGATAGTCCTCCAGGTTGGCTCCAGTGGTTTGCTATTTCAAATTATACTGCATCAAACCTCCTTGGAATCCATTTACTACAAGTGATATTCCAGGGCGATATTTTATCTTTATGAATGAATAAACCAGTGTTGATATTGGTGCGAGAAGAGACATCATGATGACAGAACAGATGACCTAGAGCAGTGATTCCTTGAAAATGGAATAATCAGAAATCATTGGGAAGAGAATATCTTTAAGACCCATATAATTTAGAATGTTATAAATCGGCAGTTCAAATCAGTGGAGAAAGGATAGGCTCTAATAATTAGGAAAAATTAGCTATCTATTTGGAAGAAACTATAAAAATAGGGAGATAATACAGGAAGCCATTTAGAATATTGATTTGGGAGCATTTTCTCCAAGCATGACATGCCAAAGTTCACAGAGGAAAAAGTTGACACATTTGTGTTTTTTATACACATACAGTGACCCACTTAGAAGAGTAATTTTTTTAAAAAAAAAATATGACCTTGACCTGGACCTCTGAGAATGGGCAGAACCTAGAAGGGGGAAGCCAGTCCAAATATTATGTCTACAAAGTATATGATATACAATGCTAATTAGCAGAAAAGTCCAACTGTGTGCTAGAATGGATAAGAATAGATCAGAAAGTCAATATGAATTTTAAGTATGCATATTTTAATTTAAATCTTGAGTCACTTAATTGATACGTGAATCAATCTCTTTATAATATAAAATGCAAAAATATTAGAGTAGGCCCAGGTTTCCTTTTTCTCATGCTCCCAATTCTCTTACTCTCCCCAGAATTAACTACTGTCAGCAGTTCTGTTTATTTCTAGATGTCTAAATTATGTACCTGTTTAAAAAATGTATATGGATATCTATATAAAATATTGTTTGGTGTTTTCTTTTACATAAATATGGTGTCATAGGTACTGTTTTACAACTTGCTATCTTTATTCAACCAATTGTCTTAGAGGCCTTCATGTCCATTCTTAGAATTGTTTGAGTCCATTTACAACGGCATTGTCATTAACTAGCATGGTAGTCCATATAAAGGGTAAACCATGTTTTGTTTTGCCAAATCACTATTGATAGTCCTCCAGGTTGGCTCCAGTGGTTTGCTATTTCAAATTATACTGCATCAAACCTCCTTGGAATCCATTTACTACAAGTGATATTCCAGGGCGATATTTTTATCTTTATGAATGAATAAACCAGTGTTGATATTGGTGCGAGAAGAGACATCATGATGACAGAACAGATGACCTAGAGCAGTGATTCCTTGAAAATGGAATAATCAGAAATCATTGGGAAGAGAATATCTTTAAGACCCATATAATTTAGAATGTTATAAATCGGCAGTTCAAATCAGTGGAGAAAGGATAGGCTCTAATAATTAGGAAAAATTAGCTATCTATTTGGAAGAAACTATAAAAATAGGGAGATAATACAGGAAGCCATTTAGAATATTGATTTGGGAGCATTTTCTCCAAGCATGACATGCCAAAGTTCACAGAGGAAAAAGTTGACACATTTGTGTTTTTTATACACATACAGTGACCCACTTAGAAGAGTAATGACTGTTTGGAAAAAATATTTCCAACATACAAAAAACCCTTAGTGTTTAAGTATTAGAAGTCAGTAAAAGGCAAAACAACCTAGTAGAAATGGGGACTAAATAATATGAGACAGATTCATACAAATGTTTGAATATATGGTGAATATCACACAAATTCAAATAAAAATATCTTACTACATATTAGATTCTCCCTCTCCCCCATTTTGGTTTGTCCAGTGTTGTTGAAGTAGTGGGTGAATAAACTTTTTAACATTTTGCAGGTAGTACAAATTAAAAATAATTCTTTGCAAATTAAATTTACCTCTGCTATCAAAGTTGTAAATAAGCAAATCCTTTGAGCAGTTAAACTGCTGAGAATGTCCTTCTGAATACTTACCTAATGTGCTAATACTGATGCACACGTACTGATGATGTACACTGATGTCTGTTAATAGCATTTCTGTATTAATGAAGTGTTGGAAACTGCCTAAATGCTCATTTATATGGGACTGGTTAAATTGTACTACGTGGAGATCGTAGAATAGTGTGGATGTTAAAAACAATGAGCTAGGTATTTGGACATAGATGCCTGTGATAAAGTGAGAAAAGGTGAGGGGCAGTGTGCCTCACCTTTCTCAAGACAAGAGTTTTAAGTGCATGATACATATTCACAATATGAATATAATAGACACATTTAGTTTTAAAAGTATGTTTTTGTATGAATGTGTACATCAAAAGATTTGAAGACGTATTCTGAGATTGAGGAGGGGAGATGGTAAGAGGATGACCATATCTATATATTTTGGTGTTTATAATTATGTAAAGGAACTATTAATCAAATACTACCACAAAATTAATTGCTTGGGAATATAGATTTTCAGTTCACAGCTTAAATAGTTTTGGGATGAATTAAAGAATTAGAATATTTAAAAATCTTATCAGACACGGGAACTTCCGTGGTGATCCAGTGGCTCAGACTCCATGCTTGCAATGCAAGGGGCCTGGGTTCCATCACTGGTTAGGGAACAAGATCCTGCATGCTACAACTAAAACCTGGTGCAGTCAAATAAGTAACTAAAAAAGTCTTACCAGATGCTATAAACTAGGGGAAATATTTGCCCAACTGTGACAGTTGATTAACAGCGATAAATGTGAAGCTCTACCAACTCGAATAGAGGACATGTGAAATATAACTGGTCAAGAAACACATTTTTTACATGTCAAAACCACTAATCAAAGAAATACAAGCACCCATTTTCCTTATCAGATTATAGTGCAGGTGAGTGGTGAGGTTGAAAATTGGTACAACTTAGGAGGGAAGTAATTTGGCAACATACTACTTCCTAACCTACTAAATCTACATCTAGGGGCAAAAAATCTTAATTACAGCATAAATTGAAGGGGAGGGTTACTTCACAGAAAGGCAGTGGTTAAGTATGCCCATTTGGTTTAATCTCATCTCTCAAGATGTATACATATTCTAACCTTAGTAACATGGGTAAATAATGGATTGTAATGTTTTCAGTGAAGATCTAAAATTTGATACAAATATGAGATTACCTTCAAGTAGTTACACAGAAGTGGAAGATAGAAAACTATGACCAACATACGAATGTGTTTCCCTGGCATACCCTAGAGCTGACCTGTAGGGCACAAGTGGAAAAGTTTGATGATGCTCATCCCTAATTTGTGCTTCTATTTTCCTCATGTGTTGAATCACCTCACTGATTCACTAATGTATACCCACAAGGTACCTAACTGCTACTGCAAAAAGTGAGCAAGACTAATTACAAAAAGCTTTTGGCAAATGGAGATTAATGATGTGTACATCAAAAGATTTGAAGACGTATTCTGAGATTGAGGAGGGGAGATGGTAAGAGGATGACCATATCTATATATTTTGGTGTTTATAATTATGTAAAGGAACTATTAATCAAATACTACCACAAAATTAATTGCTTGGGAATATAGATTTTCAGTTCACAGCTTAAATAGTTTTGGGATGAATTAAAGAATTAGAATATTTAAAAATCTTATCAGACACGGGAACTTCCGTGGTGATCCAGTGGCTCAGACTCCATGCTTGCAATGCAAGGGGCCTGGGTTCCATCACTGGTTAGGGAACAAGATCCTGCATGCTACAACTAAAACCTGGTGCAGTCAAATAAGTAACTAAAAAAGTCTTACCAGATGCTATAAACTAGGGGAAATATTTGCCCAACTGTGACAGTTGATTAACAGCGATAAATGTGAAACTCTACCAACTCGAATAGAGGACATGTGAAATATAACTGGTCAAGAAACACATTTTTTACATGTCAAAACCACTAATCAAAGAAATACAAGCACCCATTTTCCTTATCAGATTATAGTGCAGGTGAGTGGTGAGGTTGAAAATTGGTACAACTTAGGAGGGAAGTAATTTGGCAACATACTACTTCCTAACCTACTAAATCTACATCTAGGGGCAAAAAATCTTAATTACAGCATAAATTGAAGGGGAGGGTTACTTCACAGAAAGGCAGTGGTTAAGTATGCCCATTTGGTTTAATCTCATCTCTCAAGATGTATACATATTCTAACCTTAGTAACATGGGTAAATAATGGATTGTAATGTTTTCAGTGAAGATCTAAAATTTGATACAAATATGAGATTACCTTCAAGTAGTTACACAGAAGTGGAAGATAGAAAACTATGACCAACATACGAATGTGTTTCCCTGGCATACCCTAGAGCTGACCTGTAGGGCACAAGTGGAAAAGTTTGATGATGCTCATCCCTAATTTGTGCTTCTATTTTCCTCATGTGTTGAATCACCTCACTGATTCACTAATGTATACCCACAAGGTACCTAACTGCTACTGCAAAAAGTGAGCAAGACTAATTACAAAAAGCTTTTGGCAAATGGAGATTAATGATGTAGTACTATAAGCAAAACTAACACATGAAAACATTTAAGTAAATGCTAAGCTGTGGAGTACTAACAGCTTCGTAGGATATCGGAGATGGGAGTGAAAGGTGGGCTAGAGTTGTTAAGGAAATTTAATGGGACTTTTCATGGTATTTAGATGAGGCAGATGATGGGAGTAGATATACTTAGCCAGTAAATGTTAAAGTCATAAACTGGCAGATTGCAAAGTTTAAGCAATGTGTAGGACTAATGTTTTTAATGAGGAATATGCACAGCACGTTCTGTCACTGAGTGATGGAGTGCTGTAAGCTTCTAACAAGGGAAGTGCAAAGTGCAGTGACCCTAATAAAACTATCCATAGATTTGTATTACAAGTACAAACCAGACATCAAAAGGGTGGTTTTTCCTTTGATGTCTGTCCCCTGCCTCCAGGTAATAATAGTTGCTTGACCTGTGGGATACTCAAATGAAAATAAACGTACTTGAGATGATTCTTAGAAAGGCTACTTGGCCTTTGTTCTGTCTGGGCACAAACCTTGTGGATATTTTCCTGTTCAGTGTCAGACATTTCATTCAATTTTGGACTTTTTGTGAATGATAGAATTTGTAGAGAATGGTGAAACTCACCCACTTCATGAGAGCCAGGTAGAATTCCTTGTGGTTGCCTTTGCATAAATACATGTGATCAATGCCAAGAATATACAGTAGGTTCAGCAGTCATTCTCAGCTTCTTCAGTAAAGGAATTGCTGATGACTAGTGTAACTTCCCAAAAAACTTCGTATGCAGCCTTGCTCCATTTCTGTGTGTTTTGCAGTCTGCTGGGCACTGGGCCATCTTGCTTTCTTTAGTTGGAATTTTAACTGTCCCCTTGTTTTGTGAAATCTCCACCAATTATTAACCCTCCAGCAGGTTTTCTGGATTTCACTTGTATTAACTAAACCCTCTGATATACTCACATACGGTGTACCCTCTGTGCCAGTTACTTTTTTTTAATTTTGGCCTCTTTCATTAGTTTTTAAATTTATTTTCATCCATCCCCACTCCTTAGCCTGTGCGGGCTTTCCACTACTATGGCCTCCCTTGCCACAGAGCACTGGCTCTGGGCACATCCGCCTCAGAGGGCTGGCTTGCAATTGGACGCACTGGTCCAGCCACTCCGCAGTATGTGGGATCCTTGCGGGCCAGGGATCAAACCAGTGCCCCCTGCACTGCAAGGTGGACTCTTTACCCACTCGACAACCAGGGAAGCCCCCCAGTTACTTTTTTAAGAAACAGTGTAAGTTTAAGCAATGTGTAGGACAATGTTTTAATGAGGAATATGCACAGCACGTTCTGTCACTGAGTGATGGAGTGCTGTAAGCTTCTAACAAGGGAAGTGCAAAGTGCAGTGACCCTAATAAAACTATCCATAGATTTGTATTACAAGTACAAACCAGACATCAAAAGGGTGGTTTTTCCTTTGATGTCTGTCCCCTGCCTCCAGGTAATAATAGTTGCTTGACCTGTGGGATACTCAAATGAAAATAAACGTACTTGAGATGATTCTTAGAAAGGCTACTTGGCCTTTGTTCTGTCTGGGCACAAACCTTGTGGATATTTTCCTGTTCAGTGTCAGACATTTCATTCAATTTTGGACTTTTTGTGAATGATAGAATTTGTAGAGAATGGTGAAACTCACCCACTTCATGAGAGCCAGGTAGAATTCCTTGTGGTTGCCTTTGCATAAATACATGTGATCAATGCCAAGAATATACAGTAGGTTCAGCAGTCATTCTCAGCTTCTTCAGTAAAGGAATTGCTGATGACTAGTGTAACTTCCAAAAGACTTCGTATGCAGCCTTGCTCCATTTCTGTGTGTTTTGCAGTCTGCTGGGCACTGGGCCATCTTGCTTTCTTTAGTTGGAATTTTAACTGTCCCCTTGTTTTGTGAAATCTCCACCAATTATTAACCCTCCAGCAGGTTTTCTGGATTTCACTTGTATTAACTAAACCCTCTGATATACTCACATACGGTGTACCCTCTGTGCCAGTTACTTTTTTTTAATTTTGGCCTCTTTCATTAGTTTTTAAATTTATTTTCATCCATCCCCACTCCTTAGCCTGTGCGGGCTTTCCACTACTATGGCCTCCCTTGCCACAGAGCACTGGCTCTGGGCACATCCGCCTCAGAGGGCTGGCTTGCAATTGGACGCACTGGTCCAGCCACTCCGCAGTATGTGGGATCCTTGCGGGCCAGGGATCAAACCAGTGCCCCCTGCACTGCAAGGTGGACTCTTTACCCACTCGACAACCAGGGAAGCCCCCCAGTTACTTTTTTAAGAAACAGTGTAAGCTTAGTAGCTTACAATATAATGCCATGAAACTGTCCACATTTGATCCTTCTAGTATGAGTCTATATCCCTCTCAGCCAGAAGGTTCTGATTCTTACTGGGTCAGTGTCTGTATTCACAGATTTTAGTATGAGGAGCACCTTTGCTCCGATTTCTGCTGAGAGCTTTGTTTTCTGTCAGAGGAAATTGTTGGAGTGATAGCATCCAGGCCTCTTGTCAATAACTAACTTCCCTGATTCAGGGCTTCAGTTTTCTAGCATTACTTCATTTCCCCTTTAGGGATTCCCTGACCCCTGCTCACATAATCTTCAGTGGGGCTAGCAGTTGGCAAAAGGACATTTTCTATGGGTTAAAATTGTGGTTACCAGAGAAACCTGGTTTCAGGCTTGCCAACCATCGTATCTTCTTTCCCTGGTTTTAATAGTCTGGTGTTTATTCATCTAAATACTTTCTGATGTTCGTTTATACACATCAGTTAAAACACAGAAGTTGGACCTCACTGTTCATAAGAACTGCCTAAACATGCTTATTTCTCCACTTGTGCTTTCTGGGATCCTGTTGTACACATTATCATTCAATGTGCCTGTTTACCTGATAATGTATAATCTTTCCACATCAGTGTATGAATCTCTGCTTAATTCATTTGAATGTTCTTCCATGATGTGCATACATGATTTCTATTGTTATTTCCCTGTTGAAGAATATTTAGATATTTCTAGTTCTTCAGTATTAACAAGCACTGCTGCAGTGAGCATCCTTGTATCCATGTTCACATATGCAGGTATTCCTGCAAGGTACTGTGTTAGCTGCTAAGCCACATCGTGTTTACAAAATTCTTAAGAAGAATCTACGAAGGCTAGGGGTTATTCACCACATTCTATAGATGAAAGAGACTAAGAAACTTCACACATCTTGCCCAAAGCCTCACAACCCATAAATGACAAAAGTCTAACTAAAGTAGAAGTATTTCTAACATCAGAACCCATGTTTATTTTCTCTGATAGCACAACCGTAAACCACGTTTTTAAATTAGATTTTTTTCCTTCTTCCTGTATTTCACAAAATTTTATTGCTAATACCTGTCTTCCCTTTCTAGATTGTCTCCCACCTCTCCAAAACCATCACAGAAAATCTATAAGATTCCATCTGGGAAAACACTAGGAGTTCTTGGCGAGGAAAGAAGAGGATTATGTAAGTCAAAGGACTTGTTTAATCTGTCATTCCGTAAGAATCACAGAGCACTTTTTTTCATCTTTATCTCACTAACCTCTCTGCTGCATTTTACAGTTGTAGATCATTTTTGTCCTTCTTGAAATCTTCAACTTCTTTGGATTCCAAAACAACATTCTCCTAGTTCTCCTATGGCTTTTTTTTTTTTTTTTTTTTGTAGTCTTTCTCTCTGCTCGTCCCTTAGATATCATTCTTTCTTAGGTTTTTCCAGGATTTAGACCTTTTTTTCTTTCTCTATCCTCCACGAGTGCTTTCTACTACTAGCTATATGATTATTACACTCAGGTCTCCATTTCTGCTTCTGACCTCTCACCTAAGCTTTAAAATCATATGGTAAACCGCATACCTCACACTAGTTCTAGTACTGAACTTCTTTTCTCTCCAGTTTGTTTCTTCCTCCCCTGGATGCAGTCTTATTTGGTGATAATACTGTGACCTAATCACTCATTCTCAAAACCCTGGCAGTCATCAATGACTTTATCCCTCACCAGTTTATCACTTCCAACAAGCTGTTGCTGCAAGTGATATTAGATACCATTTCTTGTTTGCTCCGAAAAAATCCTTTTAACTATCACTGTACTAACCTTGTTGTTTCATAATCATCACTTTAGATATTTGAATCCCTAGTGCCAGCATAATAACCTGTCCCAAAGCAGATACGCAGTAATATATAAAGACTTAAATGGATGAATTAACCTGTTTCCTATTATTTTATTACTAACTCCAAACTAACCATTAAAAATTAGTGCTTTTATTAGTTCATTTAATCACCCAAACCTAAAATTGTAAAGGCACATTTGACTCCTTCCTCTCCTTCATTTTTCAAGTTCTAGATTCACTATCTCTTGACTCCTAGCCACCTAGTTCAGGCCTACCTGTACTTTGCTATTGCACATTTTGCCTCCAGTCAGCTAAATTAATCTTGTTTCTTTCCTCCTGTCATTTCTCCTGTTAAGTAGTACTGAATTTCAACTCCACTGCCATTTGTAGTTTTAATTTATTCTTTCTCTGAAATTGTATTTCTGTCTTTTGAGTGGCATCAAAAAACTAATTTATGGGCATGTCTGATGAGTTATCAGGTGGGCTGAGAGTGGGGGTAGTGAGAATCACAGATCAAGGGAAGAGGTAGTGAGTCACTAACAATTAATTAGTTGGCCCTGAAATAGGATTTGAAATCCAGATTCCAAGAGACTAGTGTGTTTTGTGCTTTGATAGGCCTTTAGGAAGCACAGTGTGTTCAAGGTTGCCACAGAAAACAACCAAATAAAATACTTTATATATTACAGTGGTTGGAATAAAAACAGGGTTGAATGAGTTCCAGAAAGCAGGGTTCTCAAACTCGTGGTCAGCAACCTGCCGAAGAAGACAACTTTAAAAAGCCCACTAGAAGCAACATGCAGAGAAGTAAGATGAGAGGGGCCTCCTCTGGAAAGAAGACCACTGGTCCCCAACAGAAGAATCTGGAAGCACCACTCCCAGGCAGATGGGGGGGTCGCTCTGCTGAGAATCCCCCTTCAGGGTCTGTGAGGAAAACCAGGAAGAACAAACAGAAGAGCCTTGGGAATGGAGATGGTGGCAGTACCAGCGAAGCACCCCAGCCACCTCGGAAGAAAAGGGCCCGGGCAGACCCCACTGTTGAAAGTGAGGATGCTTTTAAGAATAGAATGGAAGTAAAGGTGAAGATTCCAGAAGAATTAAAACCATGGCTTGTTGAGGACTGGGACTTAGTTACTAGGCAGAAGCAGCTCTTCCAGCTTCCCGCTAAAAAAAATGTGGATACTATTCTAGAGGAATATGCAAATTGCAAAAGATCGCAAGGCAATGTTGACAACAAAGAGTATGCAGTTAATGAGGTGGTGGGAGGAATCAAAGAGTATTTCAATGTGATGTTGGGCACCCAGCTGCTCTACAAATTTGAGAGGCCCCAGTATGCTGAAATCCTCTTGGCTCATCCTGATGCCCCAATGTCCCAGGTTTATGGGGCACCTCACCTCCTGAGATTATTTGTAAGAATTGGGGCAATGTTGGCCTATACGCCCCTTGATGAGAAGAGCCTTGCTTTATTGTTGGGCTATTTGCATGATTTCCTCAAATACCTGGCAAAAAATGCTGCGTCTCTGTTCACTGCCAGCGATTATAAAGTGGCTTCTGCTGAGTACCACCGCAAAGCCCTGTGAGGGTCTGCTGACCACTCACCGTTACATGTGGTCTCCGTAAACGCTCTTTTTGTTCTTAGTCTTTTTCTTGTATAATTGATGTTCTTTAAAATCGTTAATGTAAAACAGGGCTTATGTTTCAGTTTGTTTTCTGTTTTCTCCTAAACAGAAAATAAAAGGAGTGTAAGCTCCTTTTCTCATTTCAAAGTTGCTACCAGTGTATGCAGTAATTAGACAAAGAAGAAACATTCAGTAGAACATTTTATTGCCTAGTTGACAACATTGCTTGAATGCTGGTGGTTCTATCCCTTTGACACTACACAATTTTCTAATATGTGTTAATGCTACGTGAAAAATGCCCTGATTCCTAGTGCCAAAGGTTCAACTTCATGTATATACCCGAAAACCCATTCATTCATTCGTGCTTTTTTTTTTATGGTGCTTGAAGTAAAACAGCCCATCCTCTGCAAGTCCATCTATGTTGTTCCTTAGGCATTCATTCTATTCTTTGCTGAAATTGTTGAAGGATGGTGGTTTGTTTCATGAATTTTGTATTTGAGTCTAATGCACGTTCTAACATGATAGAGGCAATGCATTCTTGTGTAGCCAAGGTTTTCTGGAGAAGTTGATATTTTAGGAATTGTATTTCAGATCTTAAATAAAATCTGTTTCTAAATTTCAAAGCAAGCAATTTGCAGTGTGTCTTTAATTGTTACTGAGCCTGAGACATCAGCAGGCTCAGGAAAGATCTAGGTGGTATTCAAGGAGAGAGTTCTGACTCCTAGTGAGAGAATTCCTCTTACAGTTGGGTGAGGCAGCTGGGAGTGCCCCCTGCCAGGCCAGCTATCCACCTCTCCCCTCTGTGGCTGTTCAGGGTGGGATCGCTTTCTAGTGCTCCTTATAAGAGCCAGCTTTGTTCCTGATGCCCCTTGCCTCTATGACTTGGGCTGGTAAAATAGGATATTTAATGGGTACAGCAACACTCCCTTATACTTAGGCAGAGCTTTGTTTTGCTCTTTCCACCAAAGGAGGCATGGGCAGCCACCTTCAGTATTATATCAGAAGTACTTGGGGAGTTGGGGCCAAAGATGGCAGTTTTCACAGATCTAGCATTGATGCCATGTTCCCTATGTTTTTATAATCCCTTAGACATAGGATTGGGGATCCTAGAGTTAGGGGTCTGTGGAGAAGAGGGATGGTGTTGGGCATCTGTGACGATAAATCCATCTTCTGTGAAAATACCCTAGTCAAACCAAGTTTTGCTTCACGACACTATTACTTCTTTAGCAAAAAAAGAGAATTCTATGGTACTACAGACATTTTGGAAAATACAGTAATAAGAAATACATGAGAATAAGAATCACGTATAATCCTGGATCAGTCAGGGTCCCAGCAGGAAATAAATGGGACCCAAAATAGATGATTTGAGGGGTTTAATGGAGACTTTTTCCCAAATTGGCAACCGAGGAGTCACCCGCAGGTTCTAATCTCTTATAAGGAGGCCAGTTGTTTTGGATTAGGGCTCACCCTAATCTCATTTTAATTTAGTTGCCTCTGTAAAGACTGTCTCCAAACACAGTCACATTCTGTCTGAGTACTTGGGGGAGGAGGGGTGGAGAGGTAGTGGTGGTAGGAATTTAACATGAATTTGGAGGTGACTTGATTCACTCTGTAACCTGTTGTTGCTAACTCTAGCCTAGAGTAGGAGAGGAGAGAACAGGGAAAGGGGAGAGAGTGTGGGAGTCTGGAGTAGGAGCTGGGGAGGAGTGGGAGTTGCAGGGGAAGTGGAGAGAGGAATTAATGGAATCTTCAAGATGTGGTTGGCTCACAGAGACCTTGAAGAAGGCAGAATCCAGGAAGGGGGCTGGGGTGAAGTACCTGACCTCATTCTTCCCTGTGTTTTATCTACTGCTGGATATTTCCCTTTGGCCATATTGGAAACCAGAGGGCAAGGATGACCTTTGATATATCTATATTGGTAAGCTTGGGGGACACAACAGGCAGGAAAAGATTGATGGAGGAAGGCAAATGAGATTTGTAGCACACACATACCTGAAACAAACCATCATTCATACTTTGCCATATATTCTTAGAATTATTAAGTCCTCTTTGGGACCTAGGGCCTTAGCCAACTAGAGGAGTTCTTAACAAGGACTTTTAGCCATTGAACAGGAAGCCTAGTATACAAGTAAACACATCGCCTGTGTAGTTTAAAAATAGTTGTCTAGTTGCTCAGTCATGTCTCTTTGTGACCCCATGGACTATGCCCGCCAGGTTCCTCTCCATGGGATTTTCCAGGCAAGAATACTGGAGCGGGTAGGCATTTCCTGAGCTCGCATGCTTGATCATGCTAAAAATGCCACATTTTAAGCTATCACATTGTCTAAGTGAACATAAATATGGCCCTGAGATCCAAGCATAGTATATTTGTAGGATAGCCATGTCAGTTATTATTGAGGATTCCTCATATTTGTACGGTTGTACAAATATCCTATGGTCTTACCTAGCACCAAAGCCTAAGGAGATCCTCACTGACATCAGGTGTCTGTCACCATTGGTTAGAGATGAGGTGGCCCTTTGCCAGTAACTTCAGGTCCTTTGTACCTGTTGCTTCTATCAACACTTTGAGGGTGGGGGGATCTTTGGTAAGACTAGGTGCCCAGCTTCTCTGAGCCCACCAAAGTCTTCCTTGGGGCCTGATATGGGAAAATACTCATACCTCTGCTGCTGGAAGGACCTACAGATTCTGACCTCTTTTCTCTTGTTGCCTTTGAATGGCCTCCATTCCCATCTAGTGAAACCTGGCTTGATTTTTTCAGAATATAATCCTTTTCAAATATAAAACTAATTGGCTTCAAGTACTTCTTCCTCCAGCTCTTCCACAAACCTCCCTCTCATGGATCTCTGCAGAAAATGAGAGGAGAGAAAAATATGAGAAGATAACACACATGTTAATATCTCAATGACTAGTAATTCAGTGTTTCCCAGTGAAGTTCATAGGTGGTTTCTTTTTTTTTTTAAAAAAAGATTTATTTATTTATTTATTTTGAGGGGGTGGGGTGGGGTGGGAGGGGAGTAGGTGGGCTACTTCTATTGGTCTTTCATTTCTCTATTTTCATCCGTCTTTGTTCTTTGGCTCCTGTGGGCCTCCCATCGCGGTGGCCTCTGTTGTCACAGTGCATCGGCTCTGGGCGCATGCGCTCCAGAGCTCTGGCTCGGTAGGTGGACACATCAGTCCAGCCGTTTTCATCCATCTTTGTTCTTTGGCCCATTTGGGCCTCCCATCACAGTGGCCTTTTGTTGCAGAGCACCGGCTCTGGGCGCATGCGCTCCAGAGCTCCGGCTCAGTAATTGGACACATGGGTCCAGCCGCTCCGTGGCACATGGGATCTTCCCAGGCCAGGGATCAAACCGGAGCCCCTTGCACTGCAAGGCGGTGTCCTTACCCGCTGGACCACCAGGGAAGCCCCAGTGGTTTCTTTTTATTTTGAATGATTTCTTCTGGTTTCATTTTTTAAAAACACCTTAGGAATATTCAGGAGAGCCCTAAAGGCCTAAAGTGCTTCATTAGGATGTAAACCAGGCTATCCTATTGACTAAAAGGCAATTAAAATAAGTATACCCAAATTATTACCCAAGTCTGTTGATTTAGGAAGTTTCTGTAGTCTTAAACTACACAGATGATGTTTCATTTAGCCATTGAGATGACTAAATGGCTTTCCTTCTGAAACTGAAGAGTGGTTTTGAGAATGTGTTTATCCCATTGGATTCAGTGCTTAGCACACGTGGTAGTTCCATAATAAATGCTATTGTAATCGTTATTTTTTATTTCCATCAATATCATTCACAACAAAAATAACTTTTCCATTCAGGAGAATGTATGTGGATTTCACAATGGAAGCTGGTTGTGAAATAACCTCACGACGCCCACAGAACACTTAGAAAGTAAAGAAGGTAGCCATTAAATATTAGCCTTGTCTTGCCTATGAAAAGTTTCTGGTACAGAATAAATGTTCAAAAATGACAATTCTCTCCCATCTTTCCCTTCCCAAAAGAAAAGGGTGGTAATGTAATTCTTAAGATCTGTGATTCTCAACCTGAGGTTCCCCAGACTCAAGGGTTTTTCAAGATACCGTTAAGGGTTGAAGAACTCTTATTTCTTTCCTCTTATTTTTCCCATAATTCACTATGAAGTAACACCTAGCTGAACTTTTTCTAGAATCAAATGAGATATTTGAAAACATCATAAACTGTAAACTTAGTATATGATATTGGATAACAGTTTGCTTGCTTATAGAAATGCCAGTTATCAGAATATAGGCCAATAATCTAATAAAGATACATGGATTCAACTCCATAGAAATAAAACCTCAGATTGGATTTTTTTTTTCCTCCTAGGCACATGCTTTTTCTCAGAGACACTGTTAAAACTATCCAGAAAAATTCAAAATTAAAAAGATGGAAAAATATATACCAGGCAGATACTAGTTGAAAGGAAGCTAGTATAGCAGAAGTCTTTCCAAGCCCCATGACTGTGCAGCTCACTCCAAAGAGATGCTACAGTCACTTCAGATAACAAATTGAGCCTCATTTCAGTGATGAGAACCCCTAGACCCAAATAATAAAGGACTTTCTAAACCTCTCTTCCCCTAGCTGGCACCAACTTCTGGCAGACCTCCCACTTTGAGAAGGGAAGGGATGTGCTGGATTTCTTCCCTTATCATCCGCATCCTCTAGCCCGTTAGATTTCTCATGCTGGAGTCAGATCTCATTTCACTGTGCCTCCACACTCCAGGAGCTTCGGGGGTCCAGTTGAAACCTTGGGGTTAAGAGCAAAGGACCAGAACACTTCCCACTTAGAAGCCCACCCCAAAGATATCCTCATAAAAATGTTTTCTCCACATCTCCTCTCAGCTCTTTTTACATTTTAGAGCTGTTGGATTATTTCCAACCTGTCTTTAGAATTCCATATTTATTATCAATATATCTAGGTTGCATAAGAGAAAACTCCAATTTAACATCCTGTCGTGGAAATTTAAACCAACCAGGCCCCTGGTCCTGAAAGTACCATCTAAAGTTTTAAAAAATTTAAAAAGGTATAGGTTTTGGAGTATGACAAAGCCTGATTAGAATATAAACTAATTTACTACATTAAGGTCCTTGGAAAATACACTTATCCTTTTGGAGTTGTTTCTTCTTTATGTAAGGGAAATAGTGCTGCCTACCTCACAGGACTGTTACAGGGATTAAAGAGAGAATCAGCCCAAAACACCAAGCACTGCATCTGGCCCCTTAGTGAACACTCATGAAAATGATAGCTCCCTTCCTACCCTGCCTCATCCCTTCCTTGAACAAACATGCCTGTGACACACTGTCACATAAAAATATCTGGTCAGTGTAACAAGAAGAGGAATCACAGGTATGGTCTTCAGTGCCATTTCTGTATTCCAGATTAAGTAGGATACCGTATAGGCAAAGGGACAACATTATCCTATGATTCTCACTTTGGGCATTCCCCACCCAGTGGAGCCGGTGGAGTTGAAGGGGTCACAATCATCATGCCATTTAACTGGTTCATGTGTTTTCCTGAACCTTAATTTTAGGTTCTAGGTTAAAAGTCAGCAAAGCACATGCGCTTAGGGCTCTAGAACCTTGAGAGTTCTAGAGCCAAGCTCGTCAATAACTACGGGACCTGCTAAGATCCTTCCCCTCTTCTACCTTCATCTACCAAAGATGGTAAAATAGCTAATATTTAACACTTGTGAGACACTAAGTGCTCTGTATAAAAATCATTCATGTAAGCTTCACATCAATCCTAAGAGGAAGTAATGTGATTATCCTGCTTTTAGAAAAGGCACAGAGGCCAAGGACCCACAGCTTCAAAGTAATAGACCTGGGACTTGAACCCAGTTACTCAGGCTCTTTACTATCCTGCCTCTCTGCAAATTCGTATAGGTATTGAGAAATGTGAAACATGAGATCTGTGAAAGGACTCTGAGCCTGTGTATCAGTTCAGGCCCTCCTGGAAGCAAGTGCCAAGACAGGATTAGACAGCAGTGGAAATTTATTGGGGGACACCCATGAAAAATAAAAGAAAGGAGCCAGACGACATGGAGAAAGCCTTCAGACTGTGATGCACAGCTTACATCTGTGAGAGAAGAGAGGGAAGAAAGGCAGATTAGGCAAGAAGAGCCTCAGACTGTGGTGCAATACTGAGAGTCTGTGCCAGGTCAGTGGAGAGGACAAGCCAAGATTAAGGGAGTCCTCGGCAGAGGGGCACTAGTTTTTGCTGCCTACCTCACAGGACTGTTACAGGGATTAAAGAGAGAATCAGCCCAAAACACCAAGCACTGCATCTGGCCCCTTAGTGAACACTCATGAAAATGATAGCTCCTTCCTACCCTGCCTCATCCCTTCCTTGAACAAACATGCCTGTGACACACTGTCACATAAAAATATCTGGTCAGTGTAACAAGAAGAGGAATCACAGGTATGGTCTTCAGTGCCATTTCTGTATTCCAGATTAAGTAGGATACCGTATAGGCAAAGGGACAACATTATCCTATGATTCTCACTTTGGGCATTCCCCACCCAGTGGAGCCGGTGGAGTTGAAGGGGTCACAATCATCATGCCATTTAACTGGTTCATGTGTTTTCCTGAACCTTAATTTTAGGTTCTAGGTTAAAAGTCAGCAAAGCACATGCTTAGGGCTCTAGAACCTTGAGAGTTCTAGAGCCAAGCTCGTCAATAACTACGGGACCTGCTAAGATCCTTCCCCTCTTCTACCTTCATCTACCAAAGATGGTAAAATAGCTAATATTTAACACTTGTGAGACACTAAGTGCTCTGTATAAAAATCATTCATGTAAGCTTCACATCAATCCTAAGAGGAAGTAATGTGATTATCCTGCTTTTAGAAAAGGCACAGAGGCCAAGGACCCACAGCTTCAAAGTAATAGACCTGGGACTTGAACCCAGTTACTCAGGCTCTTTACTATCCTGCCTCTCTGCAAATTCGTATAGGTATTGAGAAATGTGAAACATGAGATCTGTGAAAGGACTCTGAGCCTGTGTATCAGTTCAGGCCCTCCTGGAAGCAAGTGCCAAGACAGGATTAGACAGCAGTGGAAATTTATTGGGGGACACCCATGAAAAATAAAAGAAAGGAGCCAGACGACATGGAGAAAGCCTTCAGACTGTGATGCACAGCTTACATCTGTGAGAGAAGAGAGGGAAGAAAGGCAGATTAGGCAAGAAGAGCCTCAGACTGTGGTGCAATACTGAGAGTCTGTGCCAGGTCAGTGGAGAGGACAAGCCAAGATTAAGGGAGTCCTCCAACGAGCAGAAACTGCCTGGTTCTGGCTGCCCAACTGCTCTCACTTGAGTATGAGAACAATCTGGGGCAAATGTGGCCTTAGCATAAATATGAGGGGAGATCTAAAGGTTCTTTGGAGAAAATATCTGAGCTATTTGACTCCCTGGTCACCACAGAGCCAGTGACTTTTTCCTGGCAGTCATCCACATGATGCCTTCTGGCGCCTGAGTGTTTTGCAAGAACACTGCCTGACCAGAGGGGCTCCCACTCCCAGGCACTGTCTCCCAACAGCTTGGGCATCCTGCTCAGCAGACAGCTCTCAGGGTCCTGGACCCTCAGTGCTTTCTGCTCTGGAACTGGCCAGGCTAGTCGCTTCTTGCGCATGTGGTGGGGATACCAGCCTTCTGCGTGGGGAGGAAAAGTGGTGCGGGGTCCAGACCACCAGGCTCTGGACGCTGCTGACCCTCCGCCATCAACGCCTCCAAAGCAACGCCTTCACACCACCCCACAGCCTGACTGCCCTGACCAGCCCCGCCCAGTTCTGCAGTGCACAGGGCTGTTCCCCCAGGAGGTGACACCTCTTTTCTCCTGGGCTGTAAGACCACAGGCCTTTGAAGCTCCCTTTCCCTAGGGGCACCCGTGCTCTGGGCCTGGGCTGACGCAGACATCAGAAGCGCCGCACCGGCACACACAGACCTCAAGTCACCGCAGAACCACCCAAACAGGCCAGGGCACATCTGAGGCCCTTCTGGGAATCTGAGCAAGGTGAGTGGGAGAGGGATGGGTGAGGTCTTGTCTGAGGTCTAGCCCATTTCGGGAGGGGGCGGTATCTCGCTGGACTCTGACACATGGGGCAGGCCCTCCTGCTTTTGCCCCAAAGTTACCTGGTCAGGCCCAGCCAGACACCTGCTTGCTCAGCGGCTACCCCACCTGGTGTTTCCAGGTGGGAATCCTTGGGCTTTATCCCCTCCCCTGTAAATGGTTCCCTAAAAGAAGGAGCAAAAAGGACAGAGAGGCAAAGGGCTCTGACCTGCGATGGGGCAGCCATTGTCTTCCAGGTATCCGTGTCCAGGACAGCCTGGCCCTCGGCCTAGAAGAGTCTGGTTCCTGCCGCCGGCTGGAGCAGAGGAACCCGTGTCAGAGCGCCCTGGAGAGGGGTGTGCCTTGGCGGAGCCCTTCCACATCCTGCCGCAGTGCCAACCCTGAGTGCCAGGGGCTGGATTCATTGTGTCCTATGAAGATAGCAAGTGACTTGCTGGACTCTCATCTCACTCCAGCCAGAATCCAGCTGGACCAGGATCCATTAAGCTTAAACACCTTAAAGAATAGTCTGAAGATTCCCCCAAAATAACACCAAAAAGGAGGGAAAAGCCAAAGGTGCATTCATTCTTGCTTTGCTCATAGAAACATGTCACTTTTTCTTTACAATTTTCAATTTTTTGTTTTAGTGCCTTTGAAAGGCAGTCCCCCTGAACTTTTTGTGAATATTTTATTTTAGTCTATTTTCCTCACTTTATAGTTTACACTGCTTCTGCTCTCACACAAAAATCTATACTTCTAGTCCCATAACTCCTTCCGCCCTGCCATTAAAAGTGAGGCTAATCAGCTGTGCAGTGCAGTGACTTATATGACTTCAAGACTACAGTGACTTTAGAAGAGTAGGTGAGAAATTTCTGTGACACTCTTCCCTTGCCACAGTGACCAGTGATGTTTCAGGTTGTGGAGCCTTGGTCAGCTGGGATTACTGTTACCCCAGCATGGAAATGAAAGTGCTAGTCACTCAGTCGTGTCTGACACTTTGTGACCCCGCAGAACCACCCAAACAGGCCAGGGCACATCTGAGGCCCTTCTGGGAATCTGAGCAAGGTGAGTGGGAGAGGGATGGGTGAGGTCTTGTCTGAGGTCTAGCCCATTTCGGGAGGGGGCGGTATCTCGCTGGACTCTGACACATGGGGCAGGCCCTCCTGCTTTTGCCCCAAAGTTACCTGGTCAGGCCCAGCCAGACACCTGCTTGCTCAGCGGCTACCCCACCTGGTGTTTCCAGGTGGGAATCCTTGGGCTTTATCCCCTCCACTGTAAATGGTTCCCTAAAAGAAGGAGCAAAAAGGACAGAGAGGCAAAGGGCTCTGACCTGCGATGGGGCAGCCATTGTCTTCCAGGTATCCGTGTCCAGGACAGCCTGGCCCTCGGCCTAGAAGAGTCTGGTTCCTGCCGCCGGCTGGAGCAGAGGAACCCGTGTCAGAGCGCCCTGGAGAGGGGTGTGCCTTGGCGGAGCCCTTCCACATCCTGCCGCAGTGCCAACCCTGAGTGCCAGGGGCTGGATTCATTGTGTCCTATGAAGATAGCAAGTGACTTGCTGGACTCTCATCTCACTCCAGCCAGAATCCAGCTGGACCAGGATCCATTAAGCTTAAACACCTTAAAGAATAGTCTGAAGATTCCCCCAAAATAACACCAAAAAGGAGGGAAAAGCCAAAGGTGCATTCATTCTTGCTTTGCTCATAGAAACATGTCACTTTTTCTTTACAATTTTCAATTTTTTGTTTTAGTGCCTTTGAAAGGCAGTCCCCCTGAACTTTTTGTGAATATTTTATTTTAGTCTATTTTCCTCACTTTATAGTTTACACTGCTTCTGCTCTCACACAAAAATCTATACTTCTAGTCCCATAACTCCTTCCGCCCCTGCCATTAAAAGTGAGGCTAATCAGCTGTGCAGTGCAGTGACTTATATGACTTCAAGACTACAGTGACTTTAGAAGAGTAGGTGAGAAATTTCTGTGACACTCTTCCCTTGCCACAGTGACCAGTGATGTTTCAGGTTGTGGAGCCTTGGTCAGCTGGGATTACTGTTACCCCAGCATGGAAATGAAAGTGCTAGTCACTCAGTCGTGTCTGACACTTTGTGACCCCACAGACTGTAGCCCCCCTGGTCCCTCTGTCCATGGGATTCTCCAGGCAAAATACTGGAGTGGGTAGCTTTTCCCTTCTCCAGGTAATCTTCCGGATCCAGGGATGAAACCTGGGACCCCTGCATTGCTGGCAGAGGCTTTACCATCTGCGCCACCAGGGAAGCCCCTGTCCTGACAGAGATGCCTCTTAAAGTTTAGGATGCAGTAAAGTCATCTGTGAAACGTTAAAATATATATTGTGTTAACAAAAATATATTGGGGGACAGACATGCACTGGTGATGTCAGAATTACTCCATTATCAGATGATTTGCCAAATCCTTTTGAATTTTATACTTCTTAATTTTTTTTAACCTTATATTAGTATTTCTTACCCAGGTACTTCAAAAAACAGAAGACAAAACAAAAAGAAAAAAATTTAAAAAGAAAATCCAGAACTCCACACAAAGATATTGCTAACCTTCTAGTGTGGCATTTCAGGAATTTTCTTGACGTGTTTTCCTTACAAGAGAGGAGTGCCGAAAAGCATCCCTAGCACTCCACCTCCCTCTAGATCCTAGAGATCCACCAATTACCCCCTAACCTCCACCCCCGCCACTCCACAGACGCAGTCCCTGAAAGGATTCACTTCCAGGTCTGCCCGCCCCCCACCTCTGGGGGACTACAAACACCGGTCTGCAGGAATCCGGGTTGCTTACTTCTCTCCATTTTCCCCTCCACCCGCCCGCCCACGTCTTCCGCAATAGGAAGATTGCACCCACGCAGGGTTCCCGCCCACCTCCCCAGCATTCCCCATTGCCCACCATTTTCTGAATCAAAATGGATAGAAGGCGTGGCTGCGGGGTGAAAACTGCTGTACTAGACCTGCTCCGGGGTCCTCGCCTCCCCACTTTCCTTTCCGGTGGTTTGCAGGTGGCTTCCACCTGCACTTCCACTTGCAGTGACTCGGTGTTTTCCTCCTCCTCCTCCTTTCCTGGGGCCAGAGACCAATCTGCTTCCAATGCAGTGAGGAGCTGGTACCCAAACCTGACCGCCGCCCCTTCCCTAGACCCCTCCCCCAAGCCCACCATTTTTTTTTCACCCCAAACTGGACCGGGGCAGGGGCAGGAAAGGAGCACAGGCAATGCAGTCTTGGAGTCGCATTGGTGTTCGCCCTCGCCTTTGGATAGCCTCTGCCCTTTTAAACCTGCTCAGATCGCGGGCAGATGGTAGTCTCTCTTCCTCTGGTCTAATGTCCAGAAGCGCGCCCCCATACTCCAAGGTAAGAGGGAGATGGTGCCCAGGCGGGAAAGAAGACGCAGACTACCCAGTGACTGACGTTCATGGCAGCCCTTTGTCCAGTGAGGCCCGTGTTAACAGTCACTTCAGGTCCCCAATTAACCCCACGGCGCTGTAGCAAGAGCCGGGTAGTCCCTCCCTGCCCCCACTTTATAATCTTTTGTCAAGTGTATCCTCTTCTTTGAATTTCAGTGTGCCTTTTTCAGATTATCAGAGAATCAGCCCCTAAGGGTAAGTCCACGGTGTCTCCTTTTTTTCTCCCCCTGCCCCCTAGACTCTCCATCACCCCTCTCCCGAAGGGATAGGTAGAGTTGCTTTTATTTCCCTTGCAATCCTGTCCAGGCGCTTGAAATGGGGTTCAGGAAATGAGGATTGGGGTGAGAGTTTTACGAGTTCTTTTTCTGTTCCTTATAATCATTATTATCATTATTGTTGTTACTATCAGCCTACATCCTGTTTGCCATTAAAAAATAGAAAAGAGCTCTCTGCTGTCATTTGGGAAGCAGGAGGTAGATTCAAGCCTGTGTGGGAATAAGAAAACAACCCAGCCACCTGTTTTCTCTGTTCAGTGATAATACAAATATAGATCGTTCAGGCAGCCACATTTTTGGAAATTTGAAATGTACAGAGCAGCTGAGGCTCCCCTTGTGAGGGGCCCCCATATGTGTGTGGGGGGGGGGGCGCGTAAAGTCAGCCTCTGAGGTCACGTAATTTCATAATACCAACTTGGAGCTTCGGATTTTAAAAGCTGGTCACATGTTCAGGTCTTCAAGATTCTGATTAATTAAACCTCCGCAATTACTCTGTTTCCCAGTTCCCTACTGTATCCACATCCCTCTTTCCAATTGCAACCAAAATTTCATACCACTTCTTAGGGACAGATCTAAGTTGTGAGACCTGAAAACTTACAATTCAGGGGACACTCTTTAAGAAAAAGGCAATGCAGGCAATTAGGTGCCAAAGCTAATATTTATTTATAATAAGAAATTATAAAATTTGAACAGCTGGTATATACAAAATATTTCAATTTCCATACAAACAACATTTTAATTAATTACTGCTGGGCCCACTACTATGATCTTTTTTCCCTATAATTTTTTTTTTTTTTTACTGTGAACTCTTTGATCTTCTCTTAATATTTCTGTGTAATATAATTTTTCTTAGAGAAAAATGCAAAGATAATTCAGTCTTTCCTTTGCACGGTCAATACATTTATTATTATTATTATTGATAACAGTTTTAGCTTTTCAACTTGTTATTGGCAACAGGTCGATTTTTAGAGGTAGAATTGCTGTCTACCTCTGTCAGGTTTCTTTTGTTTAACATTTAACAGTTTAACATTTAACATTTAATTTAACATTTAACATTAACATTTAACGCTTAACATTTAATGTTAACAGGGCTTAACATTTAAGTTTTCTTGTACAGACTTTTTTTCTTGTACAGATTTTTATCATAAATAATAATGACACAAACCAGTTTGATGTCAGTGTCCTGAAGAGAAGTAGAATTTGCCACCCCAAAATATGCCTCTTGGGCATAAAGATTATTTTAGGCTGATTATTGTTTAAGAAATCTAGACCTAGCAGAAGCTCAGAAAACCGGTAAGTTTTTTGGTTATTTACATTTACAAGGGAAATTTACACTTGTAAAGGAGTCTCCTTCTCAGTACTTAGAAGAAAAGGATGACTGAATCTCCAGAAACTTTTATCAATGGAGAAAGCCACGACTTAAATTTGCATAACAACCTTCCTCTTGTTTGCTGTGCTTGGTTTAGTCACCTCTCTAGACTGGCTTTCCCCACCCCTACCACTACCGGAAACATGTTCAGGTCTTCAAGATTCTGATTAATTAAACCTCCGCAATTACTCTGTTTCCCAGTTCCCTACTGTATCCACATCCCTCTTTCCAATTGCAACCAAAATTTCATACCACTTCTTAGGGACAGATCTAAGTTGTGAGACCTGAAAACTTACAATTCAGGGGACACTCTTTAAGAAAAAGGCAATGCAGGCAATTAGGTGCCAAAGCTAATATTTATTTATAATAAGAAATTATAAAATTTGAACAGCTGGTATATACAAAATATTTCAATTTCCATACAAACAACATTTTAATTAATTACTGCTGGGCCCACTACTATGATCTTTTTTCCCTATAATTTTTTTTTTTTTTTACTGTGAACTCTTTGATCTTCTCTTAATATTTCTGTGTAATATAATTTTTCTTAGAGAAAAATGCAAAGATAATTCAGTCTTTCCTTTGCACGGTCAATACATTTATTATTATTATTATTGATAACAGTTTTAGCTTTTCAACTTGTTATTGGCAACAGGTCGATTTTTAGAGGTAGAATTGCTGTCTACCTCTGTCAGGTTTCTTTTGTTTAACATTTAACAGTTTAACATTTAACATTTAATTTAACATTTAACATTAACATTTAACGCTTAACATTTAATGTTAACAGGGCTTAACATTTAAGTTTTCTTGTACAGACTTTTTTTCTTGTACAGATTTTTATCATAAATAATAATGACACAAACCAGTTTGATGTCAGTGTCCTGAAGAGAAGTAGAATTTGCCACCCCAAAATATGCCTCTTGGGCATAAAGATTATTTTAGGCTGATTATTGTTTAAGAAATCTAGACCTAGCAGAAGCTCAGAAAACCGGTAAGTTTTTTGGTTATTTACATTTACAAGGGAAATTTACACTTGTAAAGGAGTCTCCTTCTCAGTACTTAGAAGAAAAGGATGACTGAATCTCCAGAAACTTTTATCAATGGAGAAAGCCACGACTTAAATTTGCATAACAACCTTCCTCTTGTTTGCTGTGCTTGGTTTAGTCACCTCTCTAGACTGGCTTTCCCCACCCCTACCACTACCGGAAACATCCTTTGTTCTTAGCTGGAGATGATATATATATATATATATATATATATATATATATGAGAGATATATAATTTTATTGTATTTATTTGGTTGTACCAGATCTTAGTTGCAGCAAGCAGTATTTTTTGGTTGCTCCATATGGGATCTAGTTTCCTGATCAGGGATCGAACCCAGGCTCCCTGCATTGGAAGGGCAGTCTTAGCCACTGGATCATCAGGGATGTCAACTACAAATTGGCATTTACCAATTACATTGCCAATGACCAGACAACAAGGGCATTTGCCATCTGCCTCTGCAGAGACTGAACGCTGTGCTGTTGGCAGCTGCTGACTTTCAGCACCCCTTGAAAGAAATCAGGGTGGGGCGAGGCCCTCTGTGCTCCTAGGAATCCGGTGGGCCAGGTCTTTAGATAGGTAAGTGGCTTTTTTTTTTTTTAAACCTTTATTTTGCTTTTAACTTTTACAGAGTTTTGTTGTTTACAGATATGTATGTTCCCAGATCAGTCATATGTATATCCCCCCCTTCCTACCCCTCCCAACCATCACACAGCACCCCTGAAGGATCCCCTTTTCTCACAGAGCAATGACTACAGCTGTTTTCTTCACTTATGATAGTACAGGCCTTCATGCTACTTCCTTTACGCCTCCCACCTTCTCTTCCTTCTCCACAATGTCCATATGTCCACTGTCCATGTCTGTCTTTCTGTCGCTTCACTGCGTGTGCCATCATCACCATCCTACTAGATTCCATATATATGTGTTAATATACTGTATTTGTCCTTCTCTTTCTAACTGACTTCACTTTTGATGATACGTTCTAGATCCAGCCACCTCATTAGGGCTGATTCTTCTGCATTTCTCTTTACAGCTGTGTAGTATTCCATTGTATATATGTACCAGTGCTTCTGTATCCATTCGTTCTTCGATGGGCATCTAGATTGCTTCCATGTTCTAGCTATTGCATAGAGAGCTGCAATGAACATTGGGGTACAGGTGCTTCTTTCAGATTTGATTTCATCAGGGTATAAGCCTAAGAGTGGGATTGCTGGATTGTATGGTGCTTCTATTTTTAGTTTTTTAAGAAATCTCCATACTGTCTTTCATAGAGGCTGTATCAATTTACATTCCCACCAGCAATACAAGAGTGTTTCCTTTTCTCCGCACCCTCTCCAGCATTTATTGTCTGTCGATTTGTGGATGACAGCCATTCTGACGGGTGTGAGGTGATATCTCATTGTAGTTTTGATTTGCATTTCTCTAATTATTAGTGGAGTTGAGCATCGTTTCATGTGCTTTTGGGCCATCTGTATGTCATCGTTGGATAGGTGTCTGTTTAGGTCCTTTTCCCATTTTTTGATTGGGTTGTTCGTTTTTCCAGTGCTGAACTGTCTGAGTTGCTTGTAGATTTTGGAGATTAATTCTTTGTCTGTTGTGTCATTTGCTATGATTTTCTCCCACTCTGTGGGCTGTCTGTTCAGCTTTTTTGTAATTTCTTTTGCTGTACAAAAGCTTTTAAGTTTCATTAGGTCCTACATGTTCATTTGTCTTTTGAGTTCCGCTATTCTAGTAGGTGGGTCAGAGAAGATCTTGCTTTGATTGATGTCCTTGAGGGTTTTGCCTATATTCTCCTCTAAGAGTTTGATGGTTTCTGGCCTTACATTTAAGTCTTTAATCCATTTTGAGTTGATCTTTGTGCATGGTGTCAGGGTATGTTCCAACTTCATTTTTTTGCATGTAGCTGTCCAATTTTCCCTGCACCATTTGTTGAAGAGGCTGTCTTTGTCCCATTTTATATGTTCTTCACTGGCATTCCTATACACAAACAATGAAAAATCAGAAAACAAAATCAAAGAGGCAATCCCCTTCACCATCACAACCAAAAGAATCAAATATCTAGGAATAGACCTACCCAAAGAAACAAAAGAACTGTACACAGAAAATTACAAGACACTCATGAGAGACATTAAAGAAGATTTAAACAGATGGAGAAATATTCCATGTTCCTGGGTTGGAAGAATCAATATTGTGAAAATGACCATACTACCAAATGTCGTCTGTAGATTCAATGCGATCCCTATCAAACTTCCAATAACATTCTTCACAGAACTAGACCAAAGAATAACACAGTTCATATGGAAACACAAAAGACCTCGAATAGCCAAAGCAATCCTGAGGAAGAAGAATGGAGCTGGAGGGATCAGCCTCCCCAACTTTAGACTCTACTGCAAAGCAACAGTCCTCAAGACAGTATGGTACTGGCACAAAAACAGAAATATCGACCAATGGAACAAGATCGAGAACCCAGAGATAAACCCACGCACCTATGGGCACCTTATTTTTGACAAAGGAGGTAAGTGGCTTTTAGGAACAGTTTTTATGATCTCAATCCTTGCATCTCCTCACACCTAGAAAAGTGCTGAATTCCTTCATGAAGACATGACATCCTCATGACTGACCGAAAATCATTTGTAAAATAAAACCCTCTGTTGAATGGCATTTGAACTCCGCCTTCACCAAAATCCTTATATTGGCTTTCCTCCTCTGCCTCTTTGGAGCAGGCTCTCAGAGCCATCTGAGATGCTGCCTCCCAGGTTGCAATCCTAATTATGCCCCAAATAAAACTTAGCCCACATCTCTCAAGTTGTTTATCTTTTTTAGTAGACAGTTTTGGCGACGGACGTAGCGACCCAGAGCAGACTTCCCCTGGACTCCACAAGGAGAATGCTTTGCACCAAAGAGAAGGGACAAGAGTCTTCCTGGCCAGTTACGGTTTTCTCAGGTGACTGAGAAATTTATGGGAGCGGTGGAAGCCTCATCCTTAATACCATGCAGTGGTCCCATAAGGAAACCCACTCATTATTAAAATATTTGCTCATCCGGGAGTTGCACATAAGAACTGGCCATTCAGCGACCTGAGCAGCCATGGTGGTCTTAGACTGCCAGAGGCAGGCTCTGAGACACGTAAGAAAGCTGAGACAACTCTTGAGGTGACTCCTGGAGGAGTTAAGCTCATCTACTACACAATTTCACTAGTAACTTTATCCCTGACAAATTCAGCTTAAAATGCGAAACAGAATCTCTCAAAAACAGAAATGAGGGTCGTCAGAAAGCCAACTTCCGACTAACACTTCAGCCAGATTCATATAAAATACGTTTGGAGCTCATACTTGCAAGTACTTAGTTAATTGGGAAACTATACTAACAGAGATCTCAACCTAAAATATGGATTGGGGCTCTTGATATTCCAAAAGTCGTATTTTTGTGAGCATAATTAGAAAAGGCCGGCTGTGCTTACTTTGCTATCTTGAAGCTTCTAAAAGTGGAAACAACAAAGTAACTTCTTTAAAGGAAGCCAACAAAAAATTGCTTGAAACTAAAATGGTTGCTAGCACTGACTCTGCCAGGTCACAAGTCTAGTGGGACTAGGAAGTCAATATTTAGCATTTATGCCATTTGGTTTTTAATTTCTGGGCATTACTTTGCCATCTTTTGGGGCGCTCTTGCCACTTGGCTTTTAATTTCTGGACGTCTCTTTTTTTGTCTTTCATTTTATTTGGATTGTGATTCCCAAGCTAGTGAGGCTCTGGTTTGGTTTAGATTTGGTTTTGTTGGCTTGGTTTGAATGTGCAGACATCTGGTACAAGCTAATATGGAAAGTGCTTCCTCTAAGTTTCCACACTCCACTTGGGAGCCCCCTGGAAAAATCTTTAAACAACTGGTCAACCTATAGCTAGGACCCAATGACAAAAAAAAAAATGACCTAAAACATTAGATATTTATTAAACACAGGATAGGAAAGTTCCTTTATGTCCAGGAGTTTCTCTTATGATCAACAGCCTGGGGCTAATCAAACTAAGGCTCCCACTTCCCCAGAGGGTCAATTCCTGCTGGGACCAATCTGCCCTTGTTATTAGGGCCAATTTGAGCTCTTTCTGATCTGGCTTTTGGTCATAAAACTATGATCATGGAAAAAATACAGTTGTCTCTTTAATTACTTTGAGGAAATAATTCCTCCTATGCCTTGAGATCAGAGTTCTGTGGATTACTTATCTAGATCATCTCTAATTCCTGAGGGAGGGGAAAAAAAAGGAATGAAGTCTTTAAAATTTTCTTTTTTCCACTGTTATTTATAGTTTGTGAGTTTTATATTGTGATGTCTGATTCATAACTAAGTTTGGAAAACAAAGCTATAGATCTCTTGCTGTGTCTATTTGGTTATATGTATGTCTCAGTGTGTCTTTATTTTGGATAATATTGCTGATTGCTGAGATCAGTTTGTAAATGAGCTCTAATTTAATTTGCCTAAAGAAAAGTAAGTGCTTACAGATCAATTCTAAATACAGGAGAAATTAAAACCTAAATGATTTTTAGGTTCACGTGAACTGAGAAATATTCAATATTAAATACCTGATATTAATGCTTGTTTGTTGATCTAATATAGACATGTCTAAGAGTCATTCAGAATATGTTTGTTGTACCTAGGCTTAATATAAGTAAAATATTATATCTGTTACAAATTTGTCAGCAAGGAAAGTAACTCGAGTGAAGAAAGTTAAAAAAAATGAGATGAACTTTTAGATAAACTCTATTAAGAATAATTATGCTTCAGGAATATCTAAGTGATGGTAGTCTATTGAATAGCTAGGTTATTTCCAAATAAAATAAGGTTTTGAAACATTTATTACTGAACACTAATTTCCTCTTAGAGTAAAACTAAAGAGATTTGGGAGTATTAATGAATAATGTTTGGTGCCATCCTGAGATATTCTATAAGAAAAACAAATGCTTTTAGAAATTATCACTGGTATTTATGCTTGCCAAGTTATCGATTGCTAATATAAAGGTCACTTCTTCGTTGTTCAAAGAAAGTAGAATGTGTTTTCAGTAAAGAAGGTATGAGAAATGGAATTTCATTTTATGAAGGAAAAAGAAAGTAGGTCTGATTTACAGGTGGCTGTTTCAGGATGGGAGAACAAAGTAATGGGTACAGAAAGTGATAAGGTTTGTGGGAAGTGGACCCTGTTTATCTTTTTTAGTTGACAGGGAAGTCCCTGGAGATGATATTTAAGGTGGTGTCTTGGGCTGTTTCGGGGACCTGCTCAGTTTTGCTGCTGGGTCTCTCCCTTGTATACAGGATGTATGTGTGCATATGTGCTCAGTCGCTTCAGTCATGTCTGACTCTTTACAACCCTATGGACTGTAGCCCCAAGGCTCCTCTGTCCATGGGATTCTCCAGGCAGGAATGCTGGAGTGGGTTGCCATGCCCTCCTCCAGGGGATCTTCCCCACCCAAGGATCGAAACTGCCTCTCTTGCGTCTCCTGCCTCAGCAGGTGGTTTCTTTTACCACTAGCACCACATGGGATGTATACATGTTAGTAAATGTGTGTGTCTCTTATTAATCTGTTCTTTATTACAGGAGGGTCTCAGTAAAGAACCTAGAAAGGTAGAGGGAAAATTATCCATCCCCTCCCACAGTCCTCACTGTAGTAGAAATTTGGTGTGTTAAGGTATCTTAGCCAATGTCAGTATTTCATACCATATCACCAAGAAATTAATATGAGCCTTTGTGGATATGATTGGGCAAAACCATACACATGGTTGGTGTAGCATAGGACCAGGGGTGCATCTTTGGTAAATCATATTGTACATACTTACAGGGCAGCAGTAGGAGCCAGAACTAAAAACAGTATCTTGGAATCGGGTAATGAAGTGGGAAATAGCATCAGATGCTGGCAAGCGGCTGGTGTTAAACCTCAGTGGTATTAATTTGAGCTGTAGAATATGTTCATGGTTCACTAAGCATAGGAACAGCAATAGAGTGCAGCATTAGTTCATCAGCATTAGAGTCAGACAGCCCTAGTTTAAATCCTAGAACATTTACTTACTACACTGTGAAGTCTTACTAGTAATCACTTAATTATGCATGGAAGTGACTGAGATGCTCATTAATAAATTATCCAAGTAAACCCAAAATAAATGTAATTCCAAATCAACTTCCCTTTAACTTGATCCCAATCATGGCCACTTTCATCTCACCACCACCGACATGAGGGGAGTCAGAATGGGAAAAGACAATAATCTTAAATTGGCAATATTTTTGCTTTGGTAACACTATAAAAATATCTGAGACATAACATGGCACCTGTATTAGTTTTCTATTGTAACACAATCTCAAATTTAGCTGCTTAAAAAATATCTATTTCTTTGGTTCACAGTTTAGTAAGTCAGAAGTCCAAGTGTGTAGAGTTCTCTGTTTAGGATCTCATAAGGCTGAATCAAGGTGTCAGCCAGGCTCCATTCATCTGGAGCTAAGAATCCTTTTCCAGGCTTACATGGTTGTGGCAGAATTCAGTTCCTTGTCGTTGTAGGGTCAAGGTCCCGCTTTCCTCCTGACCATCAGCTGGGGGCTACTCCCAGCTCAGTCGTCGGCCACATGGCCCCTCTATCTTAAGCCAAAAGTGGAAAATCTCCTTCACATCCAGTCCTTTCACACTTCAAATCTCTCTGACTTAAGGAATGGCTATCCCTTTAAGGACTTGTTTGATTAGGTCAGAGCCACATAGTCACTGCCCATTTGATTAACTCAATGATTTGGCACCTGGAATGTATCTCCAGAATCCCTTTGGCCGTATAATGTGACACAATCACATGGGCGCGATAGCTCTTCGTATATTGATAGATCCCATCTACAATAAATAGGAGGGAATTATATAAGCATGAGGGCCACTGGGGACCATTTTAGAATTTTGCCTGCCATAACCTGTCTTATATGGTACCCATACAAATCAAGGGGCCAGGAAGCTTAAATTTCATTAACTCCAAGGTAAGTTTACTGCTGCACTACCTCAAAGCATTCAGAGTTCATTTAATCTGTACAACTATATTCTGTTAATGAACTCCCTAAACTTCAACCTATACATAATCATGGATTAGTTACTGCTTACAGTTCTATCAGAATTTATAAGCTGTATTTACCAACATTGTTCCGGCTGCTAAGAATTTTAGCATTTGCCTAAATTGGGGGTGTTGGAGACTTCCCTCTTGGGCATGCAATGATTGTTTTGTATAACCACTAGGGTATATGTGAGGTTGAGGGTGGATAGATTGGGGGAGAGCACAAAGACTAAACTGGAATTATTAGAGAAAAGAACATAAGTAAACGACTGGAAATAGTCTACCTTATTTCCCAATTTTATCTTGCCATTCTCCTGCTCGAAGTCTCTGGCTCACAATCCACTGAACAATCTAAGGCTCCCTATCCTGACCTTCACGGCTCTTCAGGATCTAGTCCAAGTCACATGGTCAAAGTTTTGTTAGTTATTTTTCCTCTGTACCAGCCAAAAGAGACCCCTAATCAATGTGACTCCAACATGCTTTCCCACTCTATTCCTGCTGTGCCATTCTTCTAGAATGAATAGTGCCCGAGACCTGGTACTATAAAGGAATAGGAATAGGTAATATAAAGGAATGCACATCTTATAAAGGAATTGCTTCTTGGGATGTTTCAGGAGCCTGAAAATAGACCACAGGTGCAGAGAGCCATAAGTAGGCAGCCCTATGACCTCAAAGGCCTCACACCACCATTGCTTTTGGAGAGAACCAGGTGCCTTAGCTCAGACTAGCAGAAAAGGGATTCTTTCAGAGGTGAAGGTCCCAGAAGGCAGGCAGGGCAGCCATGCAGGCAAAGTGGGGAAGACTGTCAGCCCCTGCCAGCTGCGGCCTGACAGCAGCCTCCAGGGGCGTGGCCTTTCTCTGGGGGCTCTGAGGGGGCTCAGGGTGGGCTTCTGGTTCAGGGATTCCTGCTCTGTGGTGAGGCTGCACTTGCATGGTGCATACAGAATCCGCCCCTGCCTGCGGGGCCCCTCTCCAGCCAGACTCCGTGGAGGTCTGCTTTCCCTTTGCTGGGCCCATCTGTGTGCAGATGGGCCAGAGGAATTCTGCCCTCTCCAGCCCAGAGGTTCCCCCTGCTGCTACCGCCTCTGCATTCTTTCCTAATGACACCCATGGCAGTACTTTGATCTCTCCCAAGACTTGCTGCCTGGGACTGCAGCAGGCCCTCTCCAGCCTGGGGCTCCCAGGCTCTCCTCCCCCACCCTTGCCCCTGGGGAAAGAGCCACGTGGGGAATGCAGTGACCCCTCTCTTCTACTTTTGGCTTTGTCCTGAGCCTGGACGCACACCTAGTCCTGCAGGTGCCCAGAGAAACAAGGAACACACACAGACACAGACACACGCACATACACGCACACACACACACCCTGCAGAGGCCCAGAGAAAGAAGGAAGAGACTCTGAGGAAAGGTGCAGTGGCACGTCAGGCTGGGAGACACTCAGGGACAGGCAAGGCAGGTCCAGACTTGGGCTGAAGGAGGCAGAAGAGGGCTCCGGGCTGGGCAGGGCTCGGGCTGTCCCTAGCCAGAGGGCTCTGGAGGCTGGCCACCCTCTGCCTTTCTCCAAGTCTGTCTTTGTGTCCTCCTTCTTGTCCCTGAAAGGTGGGCTCAGGGGCTGTGGTAGAACAATGAAAGAGGTTCCTTCCAGCTCTAGGAGGCTCTGAGTCCACACTGCCACCGGGGCGGGGTGAGAAGGGGCGTCTCTTGGGAACACCATTTGGCCCAGATGGGGGCCTCTCCAGGCTGCTGCCTTGTCCAGAATCCAGATGAGCTCGGAGCACAGAAGTCTTCCTTCCTGGGCCCCAGCATTCTCACAGCCTTACTCACTCTTGGCTTCTTGGGCTCTCTAAAGGGTCCAAAACAACCCTAGTTTTTGAGGTCTAGGTGACAGGTTGAAACAGAAGAGACAGAATTACAGTCTTCAATATTTGGTTCGCCAAACTTTTATTTAATAAATGTTCTATCTTCTGTCCTATATAGGCTGTCAAATAAGACACAGATGTCTCTGATGAGATTATTATTTATATGGGAGCATGTGTGTGTGCTATATCACTTTAGTTGTGTCTGACTCCATGCAATCCCATGGACTGTAGCCTGCCAGGCTCCTCTGTCCATGGGATTTACCAGGCAAGAATACTGGTGTGGGGAGCTTTCCTGGTAGCTCAGTGGTGAAGAGGTCACCTGCCAATGCAGGAGACATGAGTTAGACCCCTGATCCAGGAAGATTCCACATGTTGAGGAGCAACTAAGCTCGTGAGCCACAACTATTGAGCCTGTGCTCTAGGGCCTCAGGGCCACAACTGCTGAAGCCTGTGTGCCCTAGGGCCTGAGTTCCACAACAAAAGAAGTCAATGCAACAAGAAGCCTGCTCACCTCAACTGGAGAGCCCCCACTCTCAGCAACTAGAGAAAAGCCTGCAGCAGTAGTGAAAACACAGAATAGCCAAAAATAAAATACATAAAATTTTTAAAAGACTTTAAAAAAATAATAAAAAAAGAATCCTGTAGTGGGTTTTCATGCCCACCTCCAGGGGTATCTTCCCAGCCCAGGGACTGAACCCACATCTCTTATGTCTCCTGCATTGATAGTGGAGTTCTTTACCACTGAACCACCTGGGAAGCCCTTAAATGTGAGAGATATGTCTAAACAGAGTTTTGACTTAATGATAAAGTCTAGTCAGTTGGCAATTTAGGAACACTGGAACAGGACACCTAACTCTGCTTGTTCTGATGACTGTGAGCAGGTCTTCTAGAAGTAAATGATACTTTAGTTGAGTTTTGGTGACTGACTAGGATTTTGCTTAATGGAGAAGTGGGGTAGGGGTGGGCATGGGGGAGTCTAGACAGAAGGGGCAACAGGAGAAAGCTTGAGACAAAGGCATGTAGGTTTCGCCTGGAAGATCTGACTAGATGAGACCAGTCAAAGTCTAGCAAGAATTCAGATGACAGATGTCCATTACCAAGGCCAGTTTGACCCCCCGTGGCCTCACAATTCCACGTCTAGTTACCAGTCCTAAAGAAATACATGCACAAGGAAGCATGCATGAAAAAGGTCATCACAGCATGTTTGTAACAGTAAAGAGTTGGAAACCATCTCTATCATTAAGGAAGAAACCGTAGTATATTCACACTGCAATACATGCTGCAGTTGCATATGAACAAGCTATAGGTTTAGTGTGTGCTTTTTTCAACCTACCAAGCAATTAACATCTCTGACACTGAGGGAGTGTCATATCCCACATGTTAAGGGCTCATTCCCACAAAACTGTGGCCTGCCACATTTCAGATGTCAACCTTAAGTCCAGGTCACCAGTGCTTCTGACCGACCAGTTATAGATAAGAGGTTCTCATTGACTCCCCCTCCCCAGTTCGATACACCTGCTAGATTGGCTCACAGAACTCAGGGAGACATTTCCTTATGTTTTCCAGTTTATTTTAAAAGGAATGAGATGAACAGTCAGATCAAGAGGTAGGGGCAAGGTCCTGAAGGGTCCTGAATGCATGAGCTTCTGTTCCCCAGGAAGTGGAATGTCCCACCCTCCTAGAATGTGGATGCATTCACCAGCCTGTGCTTGCGTGCTTAGTTGTGTGCAACTGTTTGCACCAGGCTTCTCTGTTCATGGAATTTTTCAGGCAAGAATACTGGCCTGAAGGGGATGGTCCCTATCCTAGAATCCAACCCACATCACCTGTGTTTCCTGCATTGCTGGTGAATTCTTTATCCATTGAGCCATTGGGGAAGCCAAGTGGAAGCTCATCAAATCTTGTACCCCTTCCCAGAGGTCCATGGGCTGACAGTTCCAATCTCTGGTGACCAGCCCCATCTTAAATATTTATTATTTATTTTTTGGGGGGTCGGGTGGGTCACTTCTATTGGTCTTTCATTTATCTATTTTCATCCATCTTTGTTCCTTGGCCCGTGTGGGCCTCCCATTGCAGTGGCCTCTCTTGTTGCAGAGCACTGGCTCCGGGTGCACGCGCCCCAGAGCTCTGGCTCGGTAGTTGGACACATCAGTCCAGCCGCTCCATGGCACGTGGGATCTTCCCAGGCCAGGGATTGAACCGGCGCCCCTTGCACTGCAAGGCAGTGTCCTTACACACTGGACCACCAGGGAAGCCCCAGCCCCATCTTAAAGCTATCTAGTGGGCCCATCCCCTTAAGCATAAGCTCAAAAGGGTTTCCTTATGAATGACCAAAGACACTCTTATCACTCTGGTAACTCCAAAGCTTTGAAGAGCAATGTGCAAGGAACTGAGGGCAAAGATCAAACATGGGGCTTCCCTGGTGGTCCAGTGGGTAAGGACACCGCCTTGCAGTGCAGGGGGCACCGGTTCGATCCCTGGCCTGGTAAGATCCCACGTGCCGCGGAGCGGCTGGACCGATGTGTCCAATTACCGAGCCGGAGCTCTGGACCGCATGCGCCCAGAGCCGGTGCTCTGTGACAACAGAGGCTGCTGCGATGGGAGGCCCACGTGGGCCAAGGAACAAAGATGGATGAAAATAGATAAATGAGAGACCAATAGGAGTAGCCCGCCTGACCCCCTCCCTTCCCAACCCGCCCCCTACCATTAAAAAAAAAAAAAATCAAACATGTTTCTTATTATACTGTAGGTAATAACCTGGATAGATTTCTAAGACATGCTGGAATGGAAAAAAGAACACTTTGTTGAATGAAATGTAGGGTATAACGTCATTTGTATAATGTCATTCAAATTCTATGAATATGTGTTTACATGTGTTGTGAATTGTTTATTCACATGTCAATTTCTCCATATACTTTGCTCATTTTTCTATTGGTGAGTGCAGATTTATACTTTTCAAAAATATCACAAAATCTGTAATACATGTTTTAAATATTTCATCGCAGTTTCTTATATCCCAGTTAATATTCTTTGATATTATTTTAAGGATGAATGCCTTCCTCAGAGAGTTGTGAGGATTAAAGATCTCAGAGATCAAGTACCTGGCCCAAAGTAGGTTCTAGCTCATTTTGAATTTCTTTCCCGAACTCCAAACACAGCTAGTGTTCTTTCCTCTATCTTACTGTTTTGGGAGGTACCTGTTCCAGACAGAGATTTCTGAAATCAACAAGAACAATTTTATCTTCACTATAGAAATGACTGTCAAGGGGTATGAGTGATGGAATGTCCATTTCGATGAATGCCATGGCCCCTGTGCAAAATAAAATAAAATATGTGCTATATAAGATATGACAAGAAACATAAATGAATACATATGTGCATCTTTTTAGTTGACAGTACTAATTAAATATATAAAGTAACATACATATATACTAAATAAAAATGTAAATTGACAAACTATATAAAAGGATATATATGTACACCCACAAGTACAAGGATGTTGTAAGTGAGGACAAATAATTTTCCTTCTACCCTACTAAGGCCTTGGCTGAGACACCACTGTGTAATAAGATAGATTAACAGAAGAAAAATAAACAGAAATTTGATACTATGTATACCTCCTGTATACATAGGAGATAAGGCTTCCCAGGCGGTGCAGTGGCAAAGAATCACCTGCCAATGCAAGAGGCGCAAGAGATGCAGGTTTACTCCCTGGGTCTGGAAGATACCCTGGAAGAGGAAATGGCAACCCACTCTAGTATTCTTACCTGGAGAATTCCATGAACAGAGGAACCTGGTGGGCTACAGTCCATGGTGGCTCAAAGAGTTGGGCACAACTGAGTAAGTGAGCACACACACACACATACACACACACACACACACACATAGGAGATAACCACGGAAAACTGAGTAATTCCCTGAAATGGCCCAAACCACCACGTTAAATATCATCTTCAGGTAAAGACAAAAGAAAGATATTTCAGGGGAGGGGCAGTTACAAGAGGCTATCAAGCAGAATACAAAACCTCAAAGATATTCAACAGGACTAGAATCTGAAATCCACACAGGTATGTTATAGTTTCCACTGAAAGCATAATTTTATTCTCTATGATCACCCTCATTTCTCTCAGAGATAATCAAAGACGAATTTGTTTGCAAAATGAGTCTAAGAAGGGAAGTCTCCTTTGTAATGTCGTCTTTCTCTTGGTACTAGGAAGAGGAGGATGACAAAATTTCTAGAGATTCATGGAGAAGGAGCAAACTTAAATGTACATCACAACCACTCTTGTTTACTCTTCTTTGCCTGATTATAAAACCATGCTCCATAGGGTTAAAAGAAGCTGGTGCCTTAACAGAAATCCTTGAGTGTATCTTTACAGAACAACAGATAAGGGAACAGCTTGTTGAAAAAAATCCCTTTGCTTGTAATCTGCCTTTACTGATTAAGCCTACTTTAGATATTTTTTTCTATTTTTTTCCTTCTTTAATTGCATATCCTCCAAGCTTAGGTAATATATCATAAGACTTCTTAAACATCCCTCCAGATAACGTCTCTGACGTATAGGTCACTATAGTAACGGGCTTAAGTTGTTTTCCAGGAACTTGGGAGTTGGCTCCTGTCCATTTCAAGCTGGCAATAACTGATTGGGACCACCAATTCTAAAAGGAAGCCTACACAGGTGTCCGACGAAGGACTTTTTAACATCAGAGGGCCAAAAACTCCACCCTTAGATTATGATAAGTACCTCCTTTTTTTTTTTTTTTAACAAACATCCCATGAAGAAGCACATAAGTCAGATACGCCTGCACAACACACTCATTACCTAACCTTTTCCCTACTACCTCAGGTCACCTTTCCCCATGCCCATGGCCACCCTGCTTCTTTATACCATAAATATCTCAAGTCTCTTGACATGGGGGAGGTAGATCTGAGACTTGTTCTCCTGTCTCCTCATATGGCTGCCTTGTGAATGAACTTGTCCTCTACTGTAAAACCTCAGCATCTCATCATTTGGCTTCTTGAACATCAAGCAAATGAACCTGATTCAGTAACAGTAATTGCCTGTGACTAGTCCCACCCTGACCAACATCTTTTGCCTTTAGCAGAAGATAGTATTTAAGGTGATGGCTTGGGTCATCTGGGGGTAGTTACTCAGTTTTCCTGGGTATCTCCTGTGTATACAGGAGGTATACACGGTATTAAACTTCTGCTTGTTTCTCTCCTGTTAATCTGTATTATTACAGCAGATCCCAACCGCAACCTTAGGATAGAGAGAAAATTATTTTTCTTCCCCTACACAGTTAAAGCCTTCTTAACATAACCAGCATTTCTATTTGTGTCCTGTTACAAGGACAGATTCTTACTGAACCAATGTGAATTAACTACATCGTCACGAAAATTACCCAGTAACTATTGCCAAATTCTGAAGGGATCAGATAGGGAGAAAAAGTAATTGTTTCACCTTTGTTCATAAGGGTATACTTGTGTGTGTGTGTTAGTCACTCAGTTGTGTCCGACTCTGCAACCCCACGGACTGTAGTCCACCAAGCTCCTCTGTCCATGGGATTCTCCAGGCAAGAATACTGGGGAGGGTTGCCATTCCCTTCTCCAGGGGATCTTCCTGACCCGGGGGTCAAACCTGCATCTCCCACATTGCAGGCAGATTCTTTACCCTCTAAGCCACCAGGGAAGCCCAAGGGTATACTTTAACAACTAGATATAAATCATAGATAGCTTAAGAGAAAAGTAAAAGAGGTTTCTTTAAATGTGGAAAACAAAACATTGAACCAAGATGTTTCGAACAAAAAGTCATAAAAAATATAATCATCCTCATTACTTGATTCAGCCCCATGTAAATTAACTCTTGTTGATCTACGTTTTCAGAAACCTGTAGTTCTCATAGTTCTTCCTATGAATTTGGAAGATGAAGCACTTTTGCAAAATCATCAGAATAAATCAATTACTGACCATAACAATAAATGACAAGAGGCTAAAAAATGGCCATCATTAAATATCTGATGAGAGTACATTATAATGCAGTTGATAAGGAAATGTGGTTATTTCGGTGACAATATTAGAAGATAATTAGAATTATGACTGATAACATTATACTAGGACATATCAGAATTCTAGAAATTTTATACAATTTCTGGAACACTTATTAATAACATACACGAATATAACCCAAAGAAAGTTTAAAATATCAAATAAGCCTAATTAGTTTAATAGCTCATTTTTTTTAAAGGAGAGAGAATAAACCTTTTGAAATTTTCCAGGGCCCCTTTGGGAAATTCCAAAATTAGTTTGAGGTCAAAAAAGACTTCATTTATAATTTTATTTTGGGAAGTTAATAAAAAATAAGAAGGTGGATGCTTGACTAAAAAGGCTCACAGATCATTATGAAGCTACTTAATTATCCATCTAACCAAAGTGAAAAAAAGTTTTAAAGACAAATACTCAGAAGACTTGGTTTTAAGTAATTGGAGACCTGATGATGACAATATGAAACACAGGAAATTACTTTGGTAAGACACAATCTTTGTTTTTTCTAGGCAGATTAAATGGTAAAGAAAAACCCTTCACAATCTCTTAATAAGAAGCAGACTGATAGTCCATAAAACTTTTTCCTTATACAAGAGAAAAACAAATTAAATTTTAGTTTTTTATTTTATCTTTTTAAAATTTTTACAGAGTTTTGCTGTTCACAGACATGTATGTTCCCAGATCAGTCATATGCATATCCCTGGCACCCTCCCAAATTTTAGGTTTACATAAGTACACCATGAGCTATAGCCTGCCAGGCTCCTCTGTCCATGGGATTCTCCAGGCAAGAGTACTGGAGTGGGTTGCCATGCTCTGCTCCAGGGGATATTTCCCACCCAAGGGTGGAGCCTGTGTCTCCTGCACTAGCAGGAAGATTATTTACCACTGCTGCCACCTGGGAAGCCCCACACTATTGATACTAAAGTTTATTTTTAAAAATTCTTATAATATCGATTTTAGCCAACTTGACTACCCATGGTGAGATGATTTTCCTAGTTAAGCAGTGTGGCTGATGGAATGAATACCCATATGAATGTCATGGCACAGGTACAAAGAAAAATAAAGGAAGAAACAAAATATATGCTATATAAGATATAAACAAATATACATATGAATACATATGAATATGAATATATTCATATGAATACATATGAATAAAGGTATTTTATATATGTAAATATATAAAGTAATAGATGCATATAGTATATAAAAAGTAAGTTGTAAGTATATAAAAAAGATACGTGTATATATATATACAAGTACATACATATTACTATTATTTTCTCTGAATAGAGAAGCTATAAAGTATTTTATATCTTCTATAATTTTTCTACATTTGCAGATATTTTCTGGTAGAAATACGCAACTGCCACAATCAGAGGAAAAGTGAAGATAGTATAAGATCACTCAGTTTAAGCCCCTACACACTTGACTTGAGATAAGGAAAAACGACCTAACAATAGGCTGCATCTTGTGCCACCTCACCGCCCCCGTCTCCCCAGGTAGAAGTTGATACTGTGTCAGTCCAGTGTGAGTCAGGATTGAGGTCTTCTCCCCCATCACCCGTGATGCAAAGAGACAACTCATTGGAAAAGAGCCTGATGCTGGGGAAAATAGAAGGCAAAAGAGAAGGGGATGACAGAGGACAAGATGGTTGGATGACATCCTTGAGACAATGGACATGAGTTTGAGCAAGCTCCACGAGATGGTGAAGGCAGGGAGGCCTGGCGTGTTTCAGTCCATAGGGTCCCAAAGAGTTGGACAAGACTGAGCGTCTGAATTGAATTCCCATCACCCTATAATAGTTTCTCCTTACCTCTCCTTAGCTGTTTTCTACTCGCAGTTGTGGATAAGGCCACCAGATGGCGCGCATACCTCTAGTTTCTAAACACTTCAGAAACGGTATTCTCTTGATAAAGAGCTCTGAAGAAAAAGTTCCTTTTTTACACACAGATTACGAATCAGTAGTGAATTCAGTAGAACCCCACTTCTGTTTGAAAAATATATTTATAGGAAAGTATGGAAGGATATACAATTTGATTCTTGCTTACTACAGTGCCAGGCATGTGTGTGCTCAATGGCTTCAATGATGTCCAACTCTGTGACCCCATGGACTGTAGCCCACCAGACTTTTCTGTCCATGGGATTTTCCAGGCAAGAATACTGAAGTGGGCTGCCATGCCCTGCTCCAGGGGATCTTCCCGACCCAGGGATCAAACTTGTGTCCTGGATCTCATGTATTGCGGGTGGATTCTTTAACTGCAGAGTCACATGAATGCACAGAGTACCGCCAGCCAAAATTTCTATTTTCGTGCCAATCTCTTCCAAATTCTAGACACATCTCTAACTGCCTAATGGACATTTCCACTTGGAAAAAAGATAATAGTGTGGAAACTCACCCAGACACACAGACCAACAAGGATTCCATATTTAGTAAATCTAAATCAATTATTCAAATCAATTATTCTCTAAGTCCCAGAAAGCTTCAATCTAAATTGGAGGGAGAGCGAGAAGAACACAGAATTTGATACACATAAATCTGAGAACACAAGGTCTACCTCTTATTTATCTGTATAATTTTCCTCATTTGTAAAAATAATTGAGGTTATATTTCTGAATGGGAGAGGGAGGAATCTCTGGGTTTTTTGCAAGGACCCTGAACCTGATCCCTCTGTGCTGCCTGACCAGAGGGGCTCCCACTCCCAGGCACTGTCTCCCAACAGCTTGGGCGTCCTGCTCAGCAGACAGCTCTCAGGGTCCTGGACCCTCAGTGCTTTCTGCTCTGGAACTGGCCAGGCTAGTCGCTTCTTGCGCATGTGGTGGGGATACCAGCCTTCTGCGTGGGGAGGAAAAGTGGTGCGGGGTCCAGACCACCAGGCTCTGGACGCTGCTGACCCTCCGCCATCAACGCCTCCAAAGCAACGCCTTCACACCACCCCACAGCCTGACTGCCCTGACCAGCCCCGCCCAGTTCTGCAGTGCACAGGGCTGTTCCCCCAGGAGGTGACACCTCTTTTCTCCTGGGCTGTAAGACCACAGGCCTTTGAAGCTCCCTTTCCCTAGGGGCACCCGTGCTCTGGGCCTGGGCTGACACAGACATCAGAAGCGCCGCACCGGCACACACAGACCTCAAGTCACCGCAGAACCACCCAAACAGGCCAGGGCACATCTGAGGCCCTTCTGGGAATCTGAGCAAGGTGAGTGGGAGAGGGATGGGTGAGGTCTTGTCTGAGGTCTAGCCCATTTCGGGAGGGGGCGGTATCTCGCTGGACTCTGACACATGGGGCAGGCCCTCCTGCTTTCGCCCCAAAGTTACCTGGTCAGGCCCAGCCAGACACCTGCTTGCTCAGCGGCTACCCCACCTGGTGTTTCCAGGTGGGAATCCTTGGGCTTTATCCCCTCCCCTGTAAATGGTTCCCTAAAAGAAGGAGCAAAAAGGACAGAGAGGCAAAGGGCTCTGACCTGCGATGGGGCAGCCATTGTCTTCCAGGTATCCGTGTCCAGGACAGCCTGGCCCTCGGCCTAGAAGAGTCTGGTTCCTGCCGCCGGCTGGAGCAGAGGAACCCGTGTCAGAGCGCCCTGGAGAGGGGTGTGCCTTGGCGGAGCCCTTCCACATCCTGCCGCAGTGCCAACCCTGAGTGCCAGGGGCTGGATTCATTGTGTCCTATGAAGATAGCAAGTGACTTGCTGGACTCTCATCTCACTCCAGCCAGAATCCAGGCCAGTCAGCTACCATAACCTTGAGGAATGGTCTGGAGACATGAAGATTCCCCCAAATGGCATCACAACAGTGAAAAAATTAAAAGCAAATTCAGGGTTACAGGACTGGTTTACCATTTTGAGATCTGATTGCCAAAGCACTTTGAATTTATTTTTGATATATTTCACTCATTGTAAGGAATTAAGGCAAGGAATTACATAATGTCAATTGTAGAAAATACATTTTGGTGTTTTCTCATCTTACTTAGGTTTTTTATTCTGCATATGGTTTTGCTTTGCTGCAAAACTAAACTTTTTGTTGGCCAAGCCACACCACATGTGGGATCTTAGTTCCCCAATCAGGAATCAAACTCATGTCTCCTGCATTGGAAGCATGGAATCTTAATCACTGGACCACCAGAGAAGTCCCCCTCAAAATCTAAATTTTATGTAGTAACATTGATGGGGTTGTTTTTAATTCCTTATCTTAAAATATTGTTGGAGAAACTTTTTACTTCTTTAATTCTGATATAATCATCTGTATTTCCTTCTACTTATGTCATTGTTTATTCTTGCTAAAACTAGGAATATATTGTATATAGATAGCAGTGACTTTCAAGCTTATGTGCTTATACACAGAAAAGCAGATTTTGTGGGTCTGGGGTAGAGCCCAGGTTTCTGCTTATTTTACAGGAAACACTAACATCTGCAATATTTAAATTTTAATGGTCAATCTGAAACAATTCCTCCCCTAATTAGAGCCCTTTGGAATTGCAAATCATGCTTTCTAGAGATGTGAACGCACTGAAGCTTCCATCATTCATCAGAGTTCATGACTGGGTTATAATTCTGCTAAATTATTAACCACTATCGTGTTTAGAGTGAACAAAATCAGTGGTGGCTTGGAGAGCCCTTGCCGATCATCCTGCCGCAGTGCCAACCCTGGAGCAGAGGAACCCGTGTCAGAGCGCCCTGGAGAGGTGTGCCTTGGCGGAGCCCTTCCACATCCTGCCGCAGTGCCAACCCTGAGTGCCAGGCTGGATTCATTGTGTCCTATGAAGATAGCAAGTGACTTGCTGGACTCTCATCTCACTCCAGCCAGAATCCAGGCCAGTCAGCTACCATAACCTTGAGGAATGGTCTGGAGACATGAAGATTCCCCCAAATGGCATCACAACAGTGAAAAAATTAAAAGCAAATTCAGGGTTACAGGACTGGTTTACCATTTTGAGATCTGATTGCCAAAGCACTTTGAATTTATTTTTGATATATTTCACTCATTGTAAGGAATTAAGGCAAGGAATTACATAATGTCAATTGTAGAAAATACATTTTGGTGTTTTCTCATCTTACTTAGGTTTTTTATTCTGCATATGGTTTTGCTTTGCTGCAAAACTAAACTTTTTGTTGGCCAAGCCACACCACATGTGGGATCTTAGTTCCCCAATCAGGAATCAAACTCATGTCTCCTGCATTGGAAGCATGGAATCTTAATCACTGGACCACCAGAGAAGTCCCCCTCAAAATCTAAATTTTATGTAGTAACATTGATGGGGTTGTTTTTAATTCCTTATCTTAAAATATTGTTGGAGAAACTTTTTACTTCTTTAATTCTGATATAATCATCTGTATTTCCTTCTACTTATGTCATTGTTTATTCTTGCTAAAACTAGGAATATATTGTATATAGATAGCAGTGACTTTCAAGCTTATGTGCTTATACACAGAAAAGCAGATTTTGTGGGTCTGGGGTAGAGCCCAGGTTTCTGCTTATTTTACAGGGAAACACTAACATCTGCAATATTTAAATTTTAATGGTCAATCTGGGGAAACAATTCCTCCCCCCTAATTAGAGCCCTTTGGAATTGCAAATCATGCTTTCTAGAGATGTGAACGCACTGAAGCTTCCATCATTCATCAGAGTTCATGACTGGGTTATAATTCTGCTAAATTATTAACCACTATCTGTGTTTTTAGAGTGAACAAAATCAGTAAAAATTTTAGGTTTTTACAAAGAAGTTTAACAAAGAAATCATACTATCTGATACATAAACACACATACATATATGTACTATGTATATGTAAAGTACTATAGATAGTATATATAGTACATATATGTATGTGTATATATAAATACATATACATACATATATGTACTATATATGTGTACAAAGTAATATATATGTGCATAAATTTATATGTACATATGTGTACTATATACATATATTTAATATGTATATATAAGTATATACATGTAGATATGTACATAGATATGTATATATAAAGCAAAAATTTATATATATACACATACACACATATGTATATATATGTACATATAAGTATATATAAAGTTCTATATATACTAAATATATAAAGTGCTACATATAAAAATATATAAAGTAATATATGTGTATATATGAATATACAATATACTGTATCTGTATATATACCTATACATATATATGTACATATAAATACACACATATATTTACACATACATGTAAAGTTCTATGTATATGTATGGTACATATATATGTACTATATATACTATATATATAAAGTACTATATATAAAAATATATGTGGGACTTCTCTGGTGGCCTAGTGGCTAAGGCTCCTGGCTTCCAATGCAGAAGGCCTGGGATCGAGCCCTGGTCAGGGAGCTAGATCCCACATACTGCAACTAAGACCCAGCACAGTCAAATAAATATTTTTAAAAATACATATATGTATATATAAAAAATATGTGTGTACTATATATGTATATATAAAGTTCAATATATAAATATATATGTATATGTGTAGTACTTTAATGTTTACAAACTTTTTCTGCATGTTTCTTGTTTGTGTGGAGTGGGGCAGATGGGAAATATCCCAGTTTTAACTTAAGTCTTAATTTCCTCTTTAATTTACACAAATTGAGCAAGTTAGATGAATTGGTAAGGCAAGCCTGCCAGAAGCCTCTGGGAGAGAACTCACCTAAGGACAAGTATTGGGTCATTACAGTCATGGCTATCCTTGGAGACTCTTTGAGAGACAGAGTTCCAATTCTAGGCATATAGCTTTGTGTCTGGCTCAAATTTTTTTCTCGAAGACCAGGTCCCAGTGAAGTCATGTGTGTGCAATGGAGAACAGGGAGGCTTTAATGGGAAAAATAAATAGGAAGGACTATTCTGCTAAGAAATCTTTAAGACAGAAGTTTAAGCAGCATTGGGATGGTATCTGTTGCGGGAGTCCGAGCATGGGCTGGAAAAGAATTTCCAGACACAGAGCATTTCAGAAGGGAAAGAGCGAAGTGGGTACTGTGAGTGCAGTGGGCCGACCTTACAAACCAGGGAGAGCTGACAGCTTTCGTGTGTTAACAGCCGACTTTTACAGCCTCAAGACAGAAAATTCCTGCTGGAGGGGCTTCCCTGGTGGTCCAGTGGGTAAGGACACCGCCTTGCAGTTCAAGAGGCGCCAGTTTGAGCCCTGGCCTGGGAAGATCCCACGTGCCGCGGAGCGGCTGGACCGATGTGTCCAATTACCGCGCCAGAGCTCTGGAGCGCATGCGCCCAGAGCCGGTGCTCTGCGACAACAGAGGCCACCGCGATGGGAGGCCCACACGGGCCAAAGAACGAAGATGGATGAAAATAGACAAATGAAAGACCAATAGAAGTGGCCCGCCGGCCCCCTCCCTCCCCAACCCGCCCCACCCCCCATAAAAAAAATTTCTGCTGCAAGGTAAGGTGATTGGTTGGGGTGCTATAGGGTGTTTACTGGAGTGGCATCTCTGCCTAACTGGGAGTCAGGAAGCTTGTTAGTGATGATCAGGGGGCTTTTGGCAAGGTTACAAAGGGGCTCAGTGAGCGTCGAAGGTGATCTTGGTTCTGGGATCCACTTCTGTGGCCTTGGTGCAAGGCCTCCCACCTGTGACCTGGGGCAGGACTCAACTATCCACCAGGAATATTAAAGCTAGAGGAGTGGCATCCTTCATATATGTTAAGAGACACAGGTCAGCTCTGGTCCTGCAGGGACTCCAGAGCAATCAGTAAAGCTTTGCACCTGGAGAATTCTGGCACCTCAGCTGTGACAGGGGCCATGGGAGGAGCAGGACCCAGGAGAACAGGGCAGCTGTACCCAGCAGACATGGCAGTATCCAAGGGAAGAGAATTGCAGGATAGGAATAGAGTGTGGCACTCACCTGGAATCACACAGGATTTGTGAGTGCAAACAAAACCTTATTTGGGTACTATTCCCAGTATTTAAAGGGAATCTATAGGGGTTGGGGTCCAGCCTGTGCAAGTAGGGGACAGATATAGCTCACATGACCTTTACCTCATTTGGTCCCACCTCGGCCCTGTAAATCATCTTACTCCTATTTAAGTGGGAAAAGAATGACCCATAAACAAATGTGAGAACAGTACCTTGTTCACATTTATGCCTATGAGATTTGGGGGAAAAATGGGATTTATTTTTCTTTTTTAAAGTTCTGACAAGTATTTATTAAGTGCCACATTATCTTTATAAGCTGATTGACAGATTTTTTTCATTGCTTTACAATTTTTCCCATTGTAGTTTTTTTGCAACACATGTAAAATGTGTTCATCTTGAGACAATGAGAAATCCAGATGAAGCCAAAATGAAAAACAAATTACCTGTTATCTTACCACACAGATAGCCACTGTTAAGCCCCTGCAGTATATACTTTGAGTTTTTATCTTTGCATATTAATATATAAATATACACTTTTTACAGAAACGGGATACTACATATACTTTGTGAAAGTTGCTTTTTTTCATTCCACAATATATAATGTGTATCTTTCCATGCACATGGAGGAGACTCCAGATTGAAAGAGGGCGTCTTGCAGATGGAGGGAGGGGCAATTGTATGCCAGTTACAAGAGAAACACCTCACCTAAAGCCGCGCAAAAAGTTCAGATTAGGAAGACATTGTAAGGTATATAAGAAAAAGCAAAGTTCAGGTGATAATACTTGTATCAGGCAAGACAGTTAAAGGCCGAATGCATTAAATAGGGTAAGGACGGTTCCGCCTTGCCTTCCAATGCATGATCATCAATTTGTTTCGTACTCGCTTCATCTCTTCCATCTCCTCTGCTACCTTTATCATCTCCTCGTTGCTTAAATTTCTCCCGTGTATGTCCCCTCTGAATTGCGGGCGGGAGCGAGCCAGCCTTTCCTTAAAGCTGCCCTCTTCTAGCTTGTGTTTGCCCACCCCGCAAGGAGGCTGCTCCATGGGAGGACGCGCCTCAAAAAGGTCCTTCCTCGACAGACGGTCCTGAGGAGGCTGCTCCTCGGACACGAGCATCTCAGGAAGGAGCTCGGGAAGGAGATCCTCGGGAAAGAACTCCTCCTCCGAGGACTGCTCCTCCGAAGACAGCTCCTCCGGAGACGACGTTTCGGGAGACGGCTCCACGGAAGGTCGCTCCTCGTCCGCCTTGGGCGAGCTCTGTGGCTGCTCCTCGGGCTCTTTGCCGGCTTTTTCCATGTTCAGGATGGTCTTTTATAAGCACGGGATGGATACACAGGGAGACAAGAAAGGCAGAGACGAGTCAGCACACTCGCGGTCTGGATTGAGAACCCGCCCCTGAATGCCAGTACCTGCCTCTTCCCGAGTCCGGGCCCGGGTCCTCCAGCCTACGCGGACGGAGGGGGCTCTCCGGCCCCCGGGAACCCGCTGCGTCTGCTCCCCACGCGGCCGCGTCGCCCCCTCTTTCCGAAAGCGCACAATTTTCCCGGCAGGCCTTGCCACACGGGCCTCTCCCGCAGGGACCCGGGCGGGGCGGGCCGCCTGTGCCGCGGAGCCGGCTCCCTCCAGCGGCCTCCCGCGCACCGCCTCCCGGCCTGCTGCCCACCCGTTCCCCGACCCGGACCTCTCCCGGCGGCTGGCTCCTAGGGGCCTCTCCTCCAGGGGCCCCGCGGTGAGCTGCGGAGCTGCAGACCGACGCCGAGGCAGGGTAGGGGGCGGGGAGGAGGGAAGGACCGACCCCGACCCCCTTTTCTGGGCACCAGCCGCCGCCCCCCGTGTGCCCCTCCGCCCCGCCCGCTGCGTCTCCCAGCGTCGTCCTCCCCGCGCCCCAGCCCCGCACGGCTCCTCGTTTCTTTTCAGGCGGGAAGTGAAAGCGAAGGACTGCTTAGAAACTGTTTTCTAAGTGCCCGTGTTGCTTCCCCGGGCTGGTGACTCACTCACCTCCCCACCCCACTCCCTCGAGCACCGGTTTGGGCTCCGAAATGGGGGCGCTGGGGTGGGGCTGGGCAGGGAGAAGGCCTGGACTCTGTGCAATCCCAATCCCAGACGTTACTGGGCAGCACCGACACTCACACCGATTTAAGAGGGCAAAGGGGACTTACTTCCTTCTGCTTTTCCCCTCGACCAAAGGGCAATAGGCAGATGGTGTCTGGACAGGCAAAAAGAACCAGGACGAGAGGGACTTGGGCAGACACGGTCTCTGATCACGTGAGGGCCGCGCGTCACCGCCGAGCGCAGATCCCCAGTTACCACTTTGACCAGCTGCCGAGCTGCCGCAGCCAGCCGGTGTTTCCTGACCCCCGACACAGCAGACGTCGTCGCTCACGGCTCTTTTGTTTATATGCGCCTTTTCCTGGTTACCAGAGACGGTCAGCGTCCAGTCTCGAGGGTGGCTGCCTCTTGCTCTCCGGCTCTTGCCTTGATAGCACCTCTCTGCCTCATTCTCCTGTCAGCAGCTACCAAGGCCATTATTTCCTCTACAGTTCAGATCCTGCACTGAAATTGGACTGTTTCTCCTTACGGAGTCACTATCATAAGCCACCGCTTCCAGTTTTAATGCACATCCAGAACTCCATCATGTCCGTTTAGGGTCTATCAACACGTTTTTCATCTCTTGTCATTTTCACGGGAGATAAGCTTTCCCTTTTTCATGACTTCAGGATGTTTTGAGTCTCTAGACCTACATTACAAACAGAAGCTCCAGCCTAAGTTAGTAATCATTCAGTTCTAGAACTCTGGAATAAAGTTTGTAAAGTACATAAATCTAAAAAGACTGAGTACTTTGATATTCACAAATCAAAATGCACATTTGTGCATCTAAATACAATTAGTTTGAGAACATTTATTATCTAAAATGGAAGCGTTTTTGGTGGAGACCATGCATTATTATATATGTATGTGTATATGTACGTATGTATATATATATATTACATATGTGCTATTGTATATATGTACTCCGCATATATATATGATTCGCTAATTGTTATTTATAATAGAAGATTTTTCTGGGACTCGATCTTTAACCAGCAACCTGCTGGTGTTGCTGGTTGAGGAGATTTATATTAATTCACTCAATCAGCCAATATTTGGATCCTGGGACTGCTACACCCAAAAAGATTTAGCACAGAGGACATTCATGTTAAACTATGCAGTAATTCTGCGGACCACACACAGAGTAGCAGGACTAAAATCACGCTAACACAGTTGTTATTACAAGCATGTGTTTTTGAATCGAACTGTGTTTTGTAATTTTAACTTCATACCCGCATCTCACATCAACCTGAATGCCACTATGTGATGCAGACACCCATTCTTCCAGGGAGCAGACTATATCTTTCCTCAATGTATCTATCACTTTCAGGGAAGGTTACCATCAGGGCGGTGAGGATCCTGGGCAGTCTGAGTTTCCAAACAGAAATTCATATGTGGAATTTCCCATTTTAAGAACTTTTAGTCACTTTTCTCCAACATCTGATTTACTGATGAGATAACATAAATGATAGGGATAGAGAAGAACAGGTAGAGTCCTAGTGGGGGACAATAGGTAGAAGGGTGAAACCAGGGAAAGATTGGGAGGCCAGTAAGTTGATGATAACTCAGGAGAGCTGCTCTTCATTCAGTAAAGCAGGCTTGACTGGGCATGGATGGCTGATGAAGGAGGACCTGGTGAGGAAGGAATTAACGATGTATGTCTTACACCTGTGTCTACTTGAGGGGGGCGGTCTTCTACTACCCTATATGTTGCTGCCCATTCAGCCAGGGGAGGAGCAGCAGAGCAGAACTTCCCCGCCTGCCAGTTTGCAACGCTTTCAGGTACCTTACTCCAATAAATCCTTCTCTTGTCTGTCACTCTGCTTCTCGCTGAATTCTTTCTGCATTGAGGCACGAAGAGCCTGAGCCTCAGTGGGTCCAGACCTTAGATTAAGTCCTGGCCACATGGGTTCGAGTCCCAAACTGGTTTTGGCTAGGTTCAGGCCCCAGTCACGTGGGTTCAAGTCCCAAACAGGGTTTTGGCTGGAATTCGAGCTCCAGCTACGTGGGTTCAAGTCCCAAGCAGGATTCGATCAGGTTTGGGCCCTGGGTTTAAATCTCAAATCAAGGTAAAACCCTTTCATAAAGACAGATATTAATTCACCTTCACATTTATATCTTTTCCGTAACTTTTACTTTTCAATTTCTCAATGAGGTGTCTTTTTTTTTTTTGTAAAACCAGCAACCAGCTGATTGTTTATTTTTTTTTATTATTATTTTTGACTGCACGCAGTCTTCATTTCTTTGAGGGGGAGCTGCCTACTATTGCTGTGCGAGGGCTTCTCATTGTGGTGACTTCTCTTGTTGCAGAGCATGGGCTCTCAAGCACACGGGCTTAGTTGCTCTGTGGCACGTGGAATCTCCCCAGACAAGGGATTGAACCTATGTCCTAGGCACTGGTAAGCAGACTGTTAATCACTGGACCACCAGGGAAGTCCCAGTATGTGTCTTTTAAACCAAGTTTCAATATACATTCTTTATTCTTTTTTTTGCCAGGCCACTCAGCTTGCAGGATCTTGGTTCCCCAACCAGGGATTCAATCCACGGACCAGGGTTCTGACCCCTGCAGTGGAAGCATAGGTCCTTAACCACTGGACTGCCAGGGAAGTCCATTCATTCTTTTATCTTTTTTTTGTCCCTTGCATCCTGTGATGGAGAACTCATTACCTTAAAAGGCACGCCACTGAAATTTCAGTTCTAATCACTCAGTGTTTTTTCCCCCTTTGAGCTGAAATCTGCCTCCCTGTAATTTATACACATTGGTCCTTGGTTCTGCCTTCTCGAGTGTTACGTTGATAGCCTGACTCTGCAAAGGTTAATGTTCTGCTTTTTTCCCCTGCTCATCTGTGAGACACACTGGGCAATATACTTGACTTTTCTGTGACCCTAATTCCTCATCTGAAAAATCGGAGGCAATAACTACCTCATAGGCTTGCTGGGCCTGTGCATGCTAAGTCGCTTCAGTCGTGTCTGACTCTTTGGTGACCCCAATGGACTGTCAGTCTCCTCTGTCCATGGGATTTCCCAGGCAATACTGGAGTGGGTTGTCATTTCCTTCTCCAGGGATCTTCCCACCCCAGAGATGGAAATTGCATCTCCTGCATCGGCAGACAGATTTCTTTTTACCACTGAGCCACCAGAGAAGCCCAGTGAGCAGCAGAGGTAGGATGTGATATAAGATACTGAACCTTTAATCACTTTATAGAATTGCTACTGGATGGTGGGCTCCAGCCATGTTTACCCATAGTCAGGTTGGACAGCGGAGGCCTTTTCAGGGAGCAGGAGCTGAAGGTCCCAGAAGGCAGGCAGGGCAGCCATGCAGGCAAAGTGGGGAAGACTGTCAGCCCCTGCCAGCTGCGGCCTGACAGCAGCCTCCAGGGGCGTGGCCTTTCTCTGGGGGCTCTGAGGGGGCTCAGGGTGGGCTTCTGGTTCAGGGATTCCTGCTCTGTGGTGAGGCTGCACTTGCATGGTGCATACAGAATCCGCCCCTGCCTGCGGGGCCCCTCTCCAGCCAGACTCCGTGGAGGTCTGCTTTCCCTTTGCTGGGCCCATCTGTGTGCAGATGGGCCAGAGGAATTCTGCCCTCTCCAACCCAGAGGTTCCCCCTGCTGCTACCGCCTCTGCATTCTTTCCTAATGACACCCATGGCAGTACTTTGATCTCTCCCAAGACTTGCTGCCTGGGACTGCAGCAGGCCCTCTCCAGCCTGGGGCTCCCAGGCTCTCCTCCCCCACCCTTGCCCCTGGGGAAAGAGCCACGTGGGGAATGCAGTGACCCCTCTCTTCTACTTTTGGCTTTGTCCTGAGCCTGGACGCACACCTAGTCCTGCAGGTGCCCAGAGAAACAAGGAACACACACAGACACAGACACACGCACATACACGCACACACACACCCTGCAGAGGCCCAGAGAAAGAAGGAAGACACTCTGAGGAAAGGTGCAGTGGCACGTCAGGCTGGGAGACACTCAGGGACAGGCAGGGCAGGTCCAGACTTGGGCTGAAGGAGGCAGAAGAGGGCTCCGGGCTGGGCAGGGCTCGGGCTGTCCCTAGCCAGAGGGCTCTGGAGGCTGGCCACCCTCTGCCTTTCTCCAAGCCTGTCTTTGTGTCCTCCTTCTTGTCCCTGAAAGGTGGGCTCAGGGGCTGTGGTAGAACAATGAAAGAGGTTCCTTCCAGCTCTAGGAGGCTCTGAGTCCACACTGCCACCGGGGCGGGGTGAGAAGGGGCGTCTCTTGGGAACACCATTTGGCCCAGATGGGGGCCTCTCCAGGCTGCTGCCTTGTCCAGAATCCAGATGAGCTCGGAGCACAGAAGTCTTCCTTCCTGGGCCCCAGCATTCTCACAGCCTTACTCACTCTTGGCTTCTTGGGCTCTCTAAAGGGTCCAAAACAACCCTAGTTTTTGAGCTCTGTGTGACAGAGGCAGGGGGACAGAAGCAGGGTAGGCTATGTAATTTGCGGGGCCCAGTGTAAAATGACAATGCAACTCCCTTTGTTCAAAAAGCAAAGAAAAAATGCTATTAAAATTATTAAAACATAAAACTTTTTCCCCTGTGGTCTCTATTTTGACTTTTTAAAACTGACCATTTATTACAACAGTTTTTGATTTACAGAAAAATGAAAAGATACTATAGAGAATTCCCATATACTCTGTACCAAGGAGCATCTTATACATTAGTATGATACATTTGTTGCGATTAAGCAACCCGTATTGATATATTGTCACTGACTAAAGTCTACACTTTATCCAAATTTCCTTTTTGTTTTTTTTTTCAGATAGTGCCCTTTTTAAAAGCCTGTATCCTATCCAGAATACCACATACTTTGAGTTGTTATGTCTTGGGGTTCTAAAATTTATCCCTATTTACTTCACTCCTTTTTGATATACCATTGCAAATGGTATTTAAAAGTTTCACTTGCTAATTGTTTATCTCCAGTATATAAGATATATACTTGATTCACATATAGCAACCTTTTATCCTGAGACTGTTACCAAAATCTTGGCTCCCTGTCCATCATTGCCAAATAATAAAACCTGGAGACAGACTTTTGAGGAAATAGATACATGGCTTTATCTTTTCCTGGCAAAGGGGAATACACAGCAGGCTAGTGCCTTAAGAACTGTGCCCCTTCTCTCTAGTGGGGTGGGGAGGTTTTTACATCCCAATGAAGTCTTGCTTTTTTTTCTTTGCAAAGTTTCAAAACAGACACAACTGGCAACAAGCAACTCAGTAAGTAGATCTGGTGTACCTGAAGTTATTGACCCATGACCTTTCTAGAATGCAGAATTTTACAAGAGAGTATAGGTGGGAAGAGAAGGCCAGGTGTAGAGTATAATCTATATAGCGTCAGTAATTATCTTTGTGAAGGATAAGGCCAGCCTCAAGTGTTTGTTAGTAGTAAAAGCTAAAGAATAACCAAGATTGCTTATTTCTTATAGGCCTGTTTGGCTGGTATGTGCCAGAGGCTGTTTATTCATTTCTGTTTTTGCTGCAACAAGAAGACCATGCTAAATTCACTATTAGTTCTAATAGCTTTCTATAGATTCTTAGATCATCCTATGTACATGCTCATAATATTCCTGCAAATAAAGACAGTTTTACTTCTTTTCCCATCTGCATACTTTTTTCCCTTGCCTTATTGCACTAATTAAGATTTCCAGTACATTGTTGAATTGCTGTTGTTGTTGTTGTTTATTCGCTAAGTCGTTTCCAACTCTTTTGAGACCCCATGGATTGTAACCCACCAGGCTTCTCTTTCCATGGGATTTCCCAGGCATGAATATTGAAGTGGGTCGCCATTCTCTACTCCAGGGGATCTCCGGACCCAAGATCAAGCCCATGTATCCTGCATTGGCAGGTGGAATCTTTACCACTGAGCTACCAGGGAAGCCCCACAGTGCTGTATAGCAGTGGTGAAAACAGGCATCCTTTCATTGTTCTTTTCATAGAAGGAAAGTATTCAGTCTTTCACTATTAGGTATGACGTCAGCTGTAGTTTTTTCATAGATGACTTATTTCAGACTGAATAACTTCCTTTCTATTCATAATTTCCTAAGAAATTTTATTGTAGGTGGCTACTATCTTTTATCAGATGCCTTGATGTATGTATTTGTGCTCAGTCGATCAGTCTTGCCCAACTCTTTGCAACTAAATGGACTGCAGCACTCCAGGCTTCCCTGTCTTTCACCATCTCCTGGAGCTTGCTCAAACTCATGTCCGTTGAGTCAGTGATGCCATCCAACCGTCTCATTCTCTGTTGTCCCCTTCTCTTTCTGCCTTCTATTTTTCCCAGCATCAGGATCTTGTCCAGTGAGTTGTATCTTCACATCAGGTGGTGGAAGATTCGGAGCTTCAGCTTCAGTATCACTCCTTCCAATGAATAGTCAGAGTTGATTTCCTTTAGGATTGACTGGTTTGATCTCCTTGCAGTCCAAGGGACCCTCAAGAGTCTTCTCCAACACCACAGTGAAAAGGCATCAGTTCTTCAGTGCTCAGCCTTCTTTATGATCCAGCGCTCAGTCCATACATGACTACTGGGAAAACCATAGCTTTGACTATACGAACCTTTGTCAGCAAAGTGATGTCTCTGTTTTTCAATATGCTATCTAGGTTTGTCACAAACTTTCTTCCAAGGAGCAAGCATATTTTAATGTCATGGCTGCAGTCACCAATCCACAGTGATTTTGGAGCCCAAGAAAATAAAGTCTGTCACTGTTTCCATTGTTTGCCCATCTATTTGCCATGAAGTGATGGGACCGGATGCCATGATCTTCGTTTTTTGCATGTTGAGTTTTAGGCCAGCTCTTTCATTCTCTTCTTTCACCTTCATCAAGAGACTTTATAGTTCCTCTTCACTCTCTGCCATAAGCGTGGTGTCATCTACATATCTAGGGTTATTGATATTTCCCCTGGCAGCCTTGATTCCAGCTTGTGCTTCATCTTGACCAGCATTCTGCATGATGTACTCTGCATTTAAGTTAAATAAACAGGGTGACAATATACAGCCTTGACGTCTTCCTTTCTCAATTTGGAACCAGTCCGTGGTTGCATGTTTAGTTCTAACTGTTGCTTCTTGTCCTGCATACAGGTCTCACAGGAGGCAGTAAGGTGGTCTTGTATTCCCATCTCTTTCAGAATTTTCCACAGTTTGTTGTGATCCAAACAGTCAAAGACTTTAATGAGCAAAGTCAATTAAGCAGAAGTAGATTTTTTTTTGAATTTTCTTGCTCTTTCTATGATCCATTGGGTAATGGCAATTTGATCTTGGGTTCCTCTGCCTTTTATAAATCCAGCTTGTACTTGGAAGTTCTCAGTTCACACATGGTTGAAGCCTAGCTTGGAGAATTTTGAGCATTACTCTGCTAGCATGTGAAATAAGTGCAATGATGTGGTAGTTTGAATATTCTTCGGCATTGCCCTTCTTTGAGATTGGAATGAAAACTGACCTTTTCCAGTCCTGAGGCCCCTGCTGAATTCTCCAAATTTGCTGGCATATTGAGTGCAGCACTTTAACAGCATCATCCTTTAAGATTTGAAATAGCTCAGCTGGAATTTCAATATCTCCACTAGCTTTGTTTGTAGTAATGCTTCATAGGGCCCACTTGACTTCGCACTCAAAGATGTCTGGTTCTAGGTGACTGATCACACCATTGTGGTCATCCAGGTCATTAAGATCTTTTTTGTATAGTTCTTCTGTGTATTCTTGCCACCTCTCGTAGTATCTTCTGTTTGCCCAAATTTTCTAGTCACCAATCCACAGTGATTTTGGAGCCCAAGAAAATGAAGTCTGTCGCTATTTCCATTGCTTCCCCATCTGTTTTCCATGAAGTGATGGGACCGGATGCCATGATCTTCGTTTCTTGCATGTTGAGTTTTAAGCCAGCTCTTTCATTCTCTTCTTTCACCTTCATCAAGAGACTTTATAGTTCCTCTTCACTCTCTGCCATAAGCGTGGTGTCATCTACATATCTAGGGTTATTGATATTTCCCCTGGCAATCTTGATTCCAGTTTGTGCCTCATCCAGACCAGCATTTTGCTTGATGTACTCTGCATTTAAGTTAAATAAACAGGGCAGCAGTATACAGCCTTGACGTTTTCCTTTCCCAATTTGGAACCAGTCTGTTATTCCATGTTCAGTTCTAACTGTTGCTTCTTGTCCTGCATACAGGTTTCTCAGGAGGCAGGTAAGAGATGGTATTTCCATCTCTTTCAGAATTTTCCACAGTTTGTTGTGATCCACACAATCAAAGACTTTAATGAGCAAAGTCAATTAAGCAGAAGTAGATTTTTTTTTGAATTTTCTTGCTCTTTCTATGATCCATTGGGTAATGGCAATTTGATCTTGGGTTCCTCTGCCTTTTATAAATCCAGCTTGTACTTGGAAGTTCTCAGTTCACACATGGTTGAAGCCTAGCTTGGAGAATTTTGAGCATTACTCTGCTAGCATGTGAAATAAGTGCAATGATGTGGTAGTTTGAATATTCTTCGGCATTGCCCTTCTTTGAGATTGGAATGAAAACTGACCTTTTCCAGTCCTGAGGCCCCTGCTGAATTCTCCAAATTTGCTGGCATATTGAGTGCAGCACTTTAACAGCATCATCCTTTAAGATTTGAAATAGCTCAGCTGGAATTTCAATATCTCCACTAGCTTTGTTTGTAGTAATGCTTCATAGGGCCCACTTGACTTCGCACTCAAAGATGTCTGGTTCTAGGTGACTGATCACACCATTGTGGTCATCCAGGTCATTAAGATCTTTTTTGTATAGTTCTTCTGTGTATTCTTGCCACCTCTTCGTAGTATCTTCTGCTTCTCTTAGGTCCATACCATTTCTGTCCTTTGGATATAATGTTACTCATAATATTCCTGTTACTATCCTTAAAATGTCTAGAGTATCTGTAATGATGGCCTCTTTCCTTCTTTTTTTTTTAAAATAGTTTTATTGAGATATTGTTCATGTATTATACAATTGAAAGTATACATTTCAGTGGTTCTTAGTATATTTGCAAATATGTGCAACCATCACCACAATCAACATTAGAACATTTTGATTATCTCACAACAAAAGCCCATACCCTCTAGCTATCATCCATCGGCCTCCCTCATTCGCCCCAGACCTAGCAAACCACTCTTCTACTTCATGTTTTTATAGATAAGCCTATCTAGACCTTTCATATAAATAGAATTACATACTGTGTGATATTTTGTGACTGACTTTTTTCACTTAGCAGAATGTTTTCAAGGTCCATAAATGTTGTAGCATGTATCAGTACTTTATTGATTTTTTATAGGCAAAATATATTCCATCATCTAGATATACCATATTTAAAAATCCATCAGTTAATGGACATTTGGATTGTTTTCACCTTTTAGCTTTATGATAATGCTGCTATAAACATATACAAATTTTTATGTGGACATATATGTTTTTGTTTGTCTTGGGCGTATAACTAGGTATGGAATTACTGTGTCAGATGGTAGCTCTGTGTTGAATATTTAAAGTCATCTTGTCAGTGTATGCAGATATGTTCATAGGAATTCTGATAGGGAGCACATTTAATCTGTAGATCAAGTTGGGATTGTTGTCATTTTAACTATATTAATTCTTTTGATGTATGGGCATGAGATGTTTTTCCATTTTTGGATCTGTAATTTCAACAATGTTCTTAAATTCTTTTTTTTTTTTTTGGTTGTGCTGAATCTTTGTCGCTGAGCAGGCTTTCTCTACTTGCAGTGAGCATGGGATACTCTTCATTGTGGTGCACAGGCTTCTTATTGCTGTGGCTTCCCTTTTTTCAGAACACAGGCTCTAGGCAAACAGGCTTCAGTAGTTGCAGCACTTGGGCTTAGTAATTGAGGCATACAGTCTTAGCTGCACTGTGGCATGTGGAATCTTCCCAGACCAGGGATCAAAACCGTGTCCCCTGCATTGGCAGGAGGATTCTTATCCACTGTACCATCAGGAAGTCTTTTTTTTAGTTGTTTCATGTACAATTCTTACACTTCTTTTGTTAAATTTATCACCAATAATTTTTTTTGATGCTCCTGTAAATGGAATTGCTTTCTTATTTTCATTTTTTTTTGGACTGCTCATTGCAAGTATACAGAAATACAATTGATTTTTTTTAATTAATTAATTTATTTATTTTTGTACATATATGTTCCCAGATCATTCATATGCATATCCCTTGACCCTCCCCCGACCCAGTTCCCCCCCTCCCATCCCTCCAGACCATCGCTCCAAGTAGTTGTAGGTACTCCTATTCCCCTAGCACAATGACAATAGCTATCTTTTCTACACATGACAGTATAGGTTTCCATGTTACTCCCTCCATGCCTCCCTCCCACTGTTCGGTCTCCACAATGTCTTTATGTCTATTCTCTGTTTTTTCATGAGTTCACTGCGTGTGTTATCATGACCATCTTACTAGATCCCATATATATGAGTTAGTATACTATACATGTCTTTCTCTTTTTGACTTACTTCACTTTTTATGATAGGTTCTAGAGCCTACAATTGATTTTTGTATGTCGAAATTGTATTCTGTCACCTTGTTGAACACATTTATTAGTTTTGATAGTTTTTTACTGGATCTTTCAGGATTTTCTATATAAAATCATGTCATCTGTGAATAAAGACAGTTTTAATTCTAGCCTTTCTAATCTGGATACCTTTTCTTTCTTTTTCTTGCCTGTCATGGCTGGAACCTCTAGCACAATGATGAATAGAAGTGGAAAGAGCAGGCATCCTTGTATTGTTCCTAATCTTAAGGGAAAAATCCAGTCTTACACCATTAGGTGTGTTAGCTGTGCATTTTTCATATATGCCATTTGCTAGGCTGAGGAAGTTGTCTTGTATTTCTAGTGTGTTGTGTGTTTTATCATAAAAGGTGTTTGAATTTTTCAGAACACAGGCTCTAGGCAAACAGGCTTCAGTAGTTGCAGCACTTGGGCTTAGTAATTGAGGCATACAGTCTTAGCTGCACTGTGGCATGTGGAATCTTCCCAGACCAGGGATCAAAACCGTGTCCCCTGCATTGGCAGGAGGATTCTTATCCACTGTACCATCAGGAAGTCTTTTTTTTAGTTGTTTCATGTACAATTCTTACACTTCTTTTGTTAAATTTATCACCAATAATTTTTTTTGATGCTCCTGTAAATGGAATTGCTTTCTTATTTTCATTTTTTTTTGGACTGCTCATTGCAAGTATACAGAAATACAATTGATTTTTTTTAATTAATTAATTTATTTATTTTTGTACATATATGTTCCCAGATCATTCATATGCATATCCCTTGACCCTCCCCCGACCCAGTTCCCCCCCTCCCATCCCTCCAGACCATCGCTCCAAGTAGTTGTAGGTACTCCTATTCCCCTAGCACAATGACAATAGCTATCTTTTCTACACATGACAGTATAGGTTTCCATGTTACTCCCTCCATGCCTCCCTCCCACTGTTCGGTCTCCACAATGTCTTTATGTCTATTCTCTGTTTTTTCATGAGTTCACTGCGTGTGTTATCATGACCATCTTACTAGATCCCATATATATGAGTTAGTATACTATACATGTCTTTCTCTTTTTGACTTACTTCACTTTTTATGATAGGTTCTAGAGCCTACAATTGATTTTTGTATGTCGAAATTGTATTCTGTCACCTTGTTGAACACATTTATTAGTTTTGATAGTTTTTTACTGGATCTTTCAGGATTTTCTATATAAAATCATGTCATCTGTGAATAAAGACAGTTTTAATTCTAGCCTTTCTAATCTGGATACCTTTTCTTTCTTTTTCTTGCCTGTCATGGCTGGAACCTCTAGCACAATGATGAATAGAAGTGGAAAGAGCAGGCATCCTTGTATTGTTCCTAATCTTAAGGGGAAAAATCCAGTCTTACACCATTAGGTGTGTTAGCTGTGCATTTTTCATATATGCCATTTGCTAGGCTGAGGAAGTTGTCTTGTATTTCTAGTGTGTTGTGTGTTTTTATCATAAAAAGGTGTTTGAATTTTTCAAATGCTTTTTTTGCACCTTTTCAGATTATCGTGTGGGTTTTATGGGGTCTTTTTTTTTTTTTTTTTCGTTTTATTTTTGGCTCTGCCGGGTCTCCTTTGCAGCACATGAGCTCTTCATTGCTGCCTGTAGGCTTTCTCTAGTTGCAGAGAAGGGGCTACACTTCATTGTGGTGGGTGTGTTTCTCACTGTGGTGACTTGTGAAGTGCGCTTCAGTAGTTGCAGCATTCAGGCTCAGCGGTTTCAGCTTGTGGGCTTAGTTGCCTCCCAGCATGTGGGATCTTAGTTCCTAGACCAGGGATTGAGCCCAGGTTCCCTGCATTGGCAGACTTTAAACCACTGGATAACCAGGAAAGTCCCTGTGTTTTGTTCTATTGCTATGGCATTTTACTTTGAATTTTGAATGTTAAACTAGTCTCATACTCCTGGAATAAATTCCACTAGCTAATGGTGTACAATTCTTTTAATATGTTGCCAGATTCACTTTGTAGTATTTTGTGGGGTTTTGCATCCATATTTATACAAGATATTAATCTATGGTTTTCTTTTCATGTGGTGTCTTTGTATGGTTTTGGTAACAGGATAATACTGACCTTATAGAATGAGTGAGGAAGTATTCTCTCCTCTTGTATTTTTAGAAAAATTTGTGAATTAGTAGTATTAATTCTTTATATGTTTGGCATATTTCACCAGTGAAGCCATCTGGGCCTAGACTTTTCCTTTTTGGTATCTTTTTGTTTACTAAGTAATTCTCTTTACTTTTTATAAGTATGTTCATATTTCCCATTTTGTCTGGAGACAGTTTGGGTAGTTTGCATCTTTTTAGAAATTTGTTCATTTCATCTAAGTGATTGAATATATTGGCATATAATTATTCTTAGTATTCCTTCATAATCCTCTTATTTCTGTTAAGTCAGTAGTAATGTCCTCTCATTTCTGACTCTAGGAGTTTGAGTTTTATTTTCAGTTGATAGATTTGTCAATTTTGTTGATATTTATAGAGAACTAGATTTTAGTTTTATTGATTTTCCCTGCTGTTTTTCTATTCTCTGTTTCAATAGTTTCTGTCTAATCTTTACTACTTCCTTGCTTCTGTTTGCTTTAGCTTTAGTTTGCTCTGTTTTCTGAGGTCTTATGGTAAAAGATTAGGTTACTGATTTGAAATCTTTCTTCTTTTTTACTGTAAGCATTTACAGCAACATATGTTCTAAGCCTTGCTTTAGCTGCATCCGATAAGTTGGTATGTTATTTTTCATTCATTTCCATATAATTTAATTTCATTTTATTTCTTCTTTGATCTATTGGTTATTCAGGAGCCTGCTGTTCAATCACCATGGATTTCTGGTTTTCCCAAATTTCTTTCTGTTTTTGTGGGATCTTAGTTCCTAGACCAGGGATTGAGCCCAGGTTCCCTGCATTGGCAGACTTTAAACCACTGGATAACCAGGAAAGTCCCTGTGTTTTGTTCTATTGCTATGGCATTTTACTTTGAATTTTGAATGTTAAACTAGTCTCATACTCCTGGAATAAATTCCACTAGCTAATGGTGTACAATTCTTTTAATATGTTGCCAGATTCACTTTGTAGTATTTTGTGGGGTTTTGCATCCATATTTATACAAGATATTAATCTATGGTTTTCTTTTCATGTGGTGTCTTTGTATGGTTTTGGTAACAGGATAATACTGACCTTATAGAATGAGTGAGGAAGTATTCTCTCCTCTTGTATTTTTAGAAAAATTTGTGAATTAGTAGTATTAATTCTTTATATGTTTGGCATATTTCACCAGTGAAGCCATCTGGGCCTAGACTTTTCCTTTTTGGTATCTTTTTGTTTACTAAGTAATTCTCTTTACTTTTTATAAGTATGTTCATATTTCCCATTTTGTCTGGAGACAGTTTGGGTAGTTTGCATCTTTTTAGAAATTTGTTCATTTCATCTAAGTGATTGAATATATTGGCATATAATTATTCTTAGTATTCCTTCATAATCCTCTTATTTCTGTTAAGTCAGTAGTAATGTCCTCTCATTTCTGACTCTAGGAGTTTGAGTTTTATTTTCAGTTGATAGATTTGTCAATTTTGTTGATATTTATAGAGAACTAGATTTTAGTTTTATTGATTTTCCCTGCTGTTTTTCTATTCTCTGTTTCAATAGTTTCTGTCTAATCTTTACTACTTCCTTGCTTCTGTTTGCTTTAGCTTTAGTTTGCTCTGTTTTCTGAGGTCTTATGGTAAAAGATTAGGTTACTGATTTGAAATCTTTCTTCTTTTTTACTGTAAGCATTTACAGCAACATATGTTCTAAGCCTTGCTTTAGCTGCATCCGATAAGTTGGTATGTTATTTTTCATTCATTTCCATATAATTTAATTTCCTTTTTGATTTCTTCTTTGATCTATTGGTTATTTAGGAGCATGCTGTTCAATCACCATGGATTTCTGGTTTTCCCAAATTTCTTTCTGTTTTTGTTTTTTACTTACCATGTAAGCAGAAAACATACTTAATATTATTTCTAATCTTTCAAGTTTATCATGGTTCATGATATATTTATCATGGTTGTTTTATTACCTAGCATATGGCCTATTCTGGGATATGTTCCATGTGTACTTGAGAAGAATCCTGTTATTGTTGGTTGGAGAGTTCTATAGATGTCTATCAGGTCTAGTTGGTTTACAGTGTTGTTCAAGCCTTCTAGTTCCTTTTTTTGTTGTTGTTTCAATTTTATTTATTTATTTATTTTTGGCTGTTCTGGATTTTCACTACTGCTGCAGGCTCTTCTCTAGTTGCAGGGAGTGGGGGCTACTCTCTAGTTGAGGTGAGCAGGCTTCTTGTTGCAGTGACCTCTCTTGTTGTGGAACTTGGGCTCTAGGGCACACGGGCCTCAGTAGTTGTGGCACATGGGCTCCGTAGTTGCATCTCCGAGGCTTTAGAGCACAGGCTCCACAGTTGTGGCTCACGGGCTTAGTTGCTCTGCAGCATGTGGCATCTTCCCGGATCAGGGATCGAACCCGTGTCTCCTGCAGGCGAACTCTTCACTGAACTACCAGGGAAGCCCCAAGCCTTCTGTTTTCTTGTTGGTGTTCTGCTCAGTTGTTCTTTCCATTATTAAATATTGAAAATCTCCGATTATTGTTGAATTGTCAACTTTCCATTTATTTTTGTCAATTTTTCTTCATGTATTTTGAGGCTCTCTTATTAGGTGCACATATGCTTATAACTGTTATATCTTCCTGAGAGATTGACCCTTTTATCATTATAAATTGCCTCTCTTTGTCTTTACTAACATTTTTGTTTGAAAGTCTATTTTATCTGATATTATTATAGTTAGTTCAACTTTCTTATGGTTGCTGTTTGTATCTTTTTTATCCTTTAGTTTAAATCTGTTTGTATCTTTGAATTTGAAGTGTGTCTCTTGCAGATAGCATATTACTAGACTATTATTTTTTAATATTTTTCAGTTGCAGCATGCAGGATCTTCCATCTTCATTGTGGCATGTGGAATCTTTAGTTGTGGCATATGAACTCTTAGTTATATGTGGGATCTAGTTTCCTGACCAAGGATCAAACCTGGGCCCCCTATATTGGGAGTGCAGAGTCTTAGCTTCTGGACTGCCAAGAAAGTCCCTAGACTATTTTTTATATCCAGTCTGACAACTCTGTCTTTTATGGGATAGTTTAACCTATTCACACTTTCTATTAATACTAATATAGTTGAATTTACTTCTGCCATTTTATTTTTTTGTGTTCTATATCTCATATCTTTTTGTTTCTCTATTCCTCTTTTGCATTAAGTGGGTATTTTCTAATGCTGCATACTAATTCTATGAATTTTTTGCTATATTTTTTAGTTATTTACCATATACATATTAACTTACCAGAATCAGCTGCAGATTTATAACTAATTTAATTCTAGTGAGATACAGAAAAATTACTCCTGTGTAACTATTCTGTTTTCTCCTTTCTGTGATTTTATTGTTATATATACACATATGTTAGACATGACTGAGCAACTGAGCATGAGCATGAGATATCTATATACATGACACCTGTACATCTTCAAGGAGTAGAAAATGGCTACCCACTCCAGCATTCTTGCCTGGAAAATCTCGTGGACAGAGGAGCCCAGTGAGCTACAGTCCATGGGGTTGCATAATCCGACGCAACTGAGCGATTTGGCACACACATCTTCAAACCCAGCAATGCACTGTTACAATTATTACTTTATGTAACTTTGGAGAGAAGGAGGGAAAGCTAGTATATTCATAGCTGTTGTTATATTACCCTTATAATGTATAACTTCTGGATCTCTTTGCTTGACTCTTCTGGATTCTAGTTACCATTGGGAGTCATTTCCTTAACCAATATAACTTAGTAGTGTCTCATGTTTCTCTGAGGCTCTGTACATTTTTCTTCAGCTTTCTTTCTCTCTGTTGTTCAGACTGATTGATATTCATCAGTTTATCTTGAAGTTAACTAATTAGTCTTCCTGTTTAAATCCACTGTTGAATTTTTCATTTCAGTTAGTGTACTTTTCAATTCCTGAATTTCCATTTGTTCTTTTTCTTTAAAAAATAATTCTCTTTATTGATTTCACATGGTCATTACATCTTCCTTTACCTCTTTAATCATTTTTTTAGTTGTGTGATTATATGTATAGCAACTACTTTTAAGTCTGTTAAGTCTGAAATCTGTTTATTCTTACAGGCAGTTTCTTTTTTTCCCACAGGCAGTTTCTGTTGCCTGCTTTTTTTCTCTGACATAGGTCATACTTTCCTCTTGCTTTGCATGTCTCATAGTTTTTTGTTGGAAACTGAACATTTTCAGTTATAGGATAATATAGAAACCCCCCTCCCCACGTGGGGCTTGCTATTGTTATTTTCCTGTTTGTTTAGTGACTAGGTAGGTAATTTTAGATAATTTAGACTATTTTTGGTAATCCAGCTAGTCTCTAAATAAGTAATGCCTGTGTCCACACACGTAAGAGGTGTGAAACCTCTCTTGTTGCTCCTCAGTGGGCACAGCTGTAGGTATGCCCACAGTCACCCTGGGATGACAGTGCTTTTTGGTAGGGCTCTCTCAGTCCCGGACAAAACACAGCTGTAAAATGCCACTAATTGCCTGCCAATTGTGCTACTGTTTTCAACGAGACCCTGAGGCATAAATTATTCTGCAGACAAAGATTAGTTCTGCTCCCAGGCTTCCTAGTCTCTCTTTCTCAGGTTTTCTCTGGTAAATGAGTTGACCTACAGTTTAGTTTGTATCACCAGTAAATATATCAATGTCCTTTGAATTGCTTTTCACCATGTGTCCTGCTATGTGACACCATTTCTGATATCAAAGGCAGTGTGTTTTTCAACACCAGCCAATTTTCTGATTCTTCAGTGCGAACTGGCCTGTTGATTGCTCTGTTGTTTTCAACAATGTCCTGATGCATAAATTGTTCTTCAGACTGAAATTAGTTTTGCTCCCAGGTCTCCTCTTAGCTCTCTCGTTCCCAGGTTTTCTCTGGTAAATGAGCTGACCTACAGTTAAGTTTATATTGCCAATGAATCTATCAATGTCCTCTCAATTGCTTTTCACCATGTGTTGTATTATATGACACCACTTTTGACAACAGAGACAGCATGTTTTTCAACACCAGCCAGTTCTCTGATTCTTCATCCCCAACTCTGTGTCCTGCCAGTCAATTCAATTAATTCTGACACTAACTCATAGCAGGTTAAAGTCTCAGTCCTACAAGAATATCCCTGCTTCCGACACCAGCCATAAAAGGGGTGCTCTGGCTATCTACACTTCTGCCCAGCCAACTACAAATTTGAGGGTTCTCATGCCTGCCTCCTCAGTTCTGATAATTTACTAGTTCAGCTCAGTTCAGTCACTCACTCATGTCCGACTCTTTGCAACCCCATGGACTGCAGCACACCAGGCTTCCCTTGTCCTTCACCATCTCCTGAAGCTCACTCAAACTCATGTCCATTGACTCAGTGATGCCAACCAACCATCTCGTCCTCTGTCATCCCCTTCTCCTTTTGCCTTCTAACTAGAACAACTCACAAAACTCAGAAAAATGCTTCAGTTCATAGTATTGATTTATTTAAAATGATACATCTCAGGAATAGCCAAATGGAAGAGAGGTGTGGGGCACGGAAATGGGGGGAAGTAAAAATGCATGGTTTCCTTGCTGTCTTTGGGGGTACCACTTTCCCAGCAGATTCATGTGTTATTCAACCCGGAAGCTCCCCCAAACCCTGTCATTTTGGGTGGTTTATGGACATTTTATTACATAGGAATGATTGATTAAACCAGTCAACCAATGGTGATTGAACTCAATCTGCTGCAACAAAAATAGAAATGAGTTTTTTTTTCTGTCCTGAAAAACAAGGAAAATAAAGAGAACACTGAATAGGCTAGAGAGGAAACATAAACTGGCCTGAAAGAGCTAGCCAATCTTAGTTTTATTTTAATTATTACTAATCTGTAGTATCTGTACTAGATCTGTCCTTCAGATAGCTAACCCATCAACCCATAATACTGTGTAAATTACCTCCTACACTAGGTATTTACTCTCCCTGCATTCTTTTGTAGCAGATTACCCCTTATAGCTGTTTGCATTTTAGAAAGAAGGTCACAGGTCAATAACCCAGAGACGAATGGACCCAATTACCAGGCTGCTGGATGCCAGCAGTGACTATTTTATAATAATGCAAGCTGAATAAGAATGCCATACCTTCACCACTTTGATGCTTATCACTTACCCTGGACTATGAGTTCCACCTATATGACCCCCTGTACCCTAGGAAGGGTATACAGTCCTTGAGGCACTAGCCTCAAGTGTTTCCCTTTTGCCACGCAAAAATAAAGCTACTCTTTTCTATTTCCTCCAAACTGTCTCTGTTTTTCTATTTGGCATCGCTGGATAGGGAGCCAACATTTTTGGCAGCAAATCTCCAGCACTTCTTTTCTCTCCAGAGGTCAAGGAAGAGGGGTGGGATGTCAGGACTGAAAGTTTCAGCTGTGGATTGAAAAACAATGCCCAACCTATGCAGAAGGAAATGGCAACCCACTCCAGTATTCTTGCCTGGAGAATTACATGGACAGAGGAGCCTGGCAGGCTACAGTTTGTGGGGTCACAAAGACTGAGCGACTAACACAGAGCTTATTAATAAACAATACTGTGATGGTTTCAAAGAAAATGCACAGCCTAAAAGCTGAGAATTGTGTTTTATTCAGTGGCCTTTCTGAAGACTGTAGGCCAGGATGCAGCCTGACAGATGACTCTAAGGAACTGTTCCGAAGAAGTAAAGAAGGAGCCATGATATATAGGAATTTTTGTTGAAAAACAAAACCAAAAACATGTTATTGAACATCAAAAAGTTACTGCTAATCACAAAAACAGACATCTCAAGCTAATGATTTTATTGCTTTTCTATGTGTGGGAAAATACAAGAGTCTGGGCTCACTGAAATTTTTCCTTTGATATGAATCTTAACTACATAGGAGCAGTGTCCTATTTTTCTTTATCCTAAATTCTCTCTGGGTGCACCGTTGTTGTGACTGCCTGTGGCTGATGGCTTGATAGTGGGCAACATCTTGTCTACCTGAACATCAGGCCACATTGTTTTTTTTGGTCCACACGTCTGTCTAATAATTTGTTTGGTCTTTGTGGTGGCCAGCCCCTATACTGAAGCTATCTGGGGCCCTACCATGAGTTGTCTCATTAGTATAAACTCAGATGTAATCTGAGGGCTCCAGTTTATCATCATCCTCACCAAAATGTGTTATTTTCCATCATTAAAATTTTAACCATCATAATTTACACAAAGTGTTTTTTTTCTTTTGATTCTGATTGGCAATTCCCCAACAACTAATGATATTGAGCTTCTGTCCATATGCATATTGGTTATCTATATGACTTGCATAAATATCTATTCAAATCATTTGCCTATTTTTAATGGACTTGTCATAATTGAATTTCTAGAGTTTTATATTTTCTGGAAATTAGTTTCTTATTGAATAAATGATACAGAAGTATTTTTTCCCACTCTGTGAGCTGTCTTTTAACTTTCTTAGTGACATCATTTGATGTACAATTTTTTATATTCTGATGACTTCTAATCTTATCTTTTGTCACATGTGCTTTTGTTGTCATATGTAAGAAAACACTGTAAAACCTAAGGTCATGAAGATTTACTCCTGTGTTTGTTTGTTTGTTTGTTTTTATCATTTTAGAGTTTTGTGTTTTTTTTTTAAATCATTTTAGCTCTTGTATTAATACTTATCACCCATGTTGACCTAATTTTTGTGTATGGTATAATGTAGTGATCTAAATTAAATCTTTGGCATCTGAATATCAATTGTTCCATTACATATAAATGACTAGTTCAAGAAGTAAAGAAGGAGCCATGATATATAGGAATTTTTGTTGAAAAACAAAACCAAAAACATGTTATTGAACATCAAAAAGTTACTGCTAATCACAAAAACAGACATCTCAAGCTAATGATTTTATTGCTTTTCTATGTGTGGAAAATACAAGAGTCTGGGCTCACTGAAATTTTTCCTTTGATATGAATCTTAACTACATAGGAGCAGTGTCCTATTTTTCTTTATCCTAAATTCTCTCTGGGTGCACCGTTGTTGTGACTGCCTGTGGCTGATGGCTTGATAGTGGGCAACATCTTGTCTACCTGAACATCAGGCCACATTGTTTTTTTTGGTCCACACGTCTGTCTAATAATTTGTTTGGTCTTTGTGGTGGCCAGCCCCTATACTGAAGCTATCTGGGGCCCTACCATGAGTTGTCTCATTAGTATAAACTCAGATGTAATCTGAGGGCTCCAGTTTATCATCATCCTCACCAAAATGTGTTATTTTCCATCATTAAAATTTTAACCATCATAATTTACACAAAGTGTTTTTTTTCTTTTGATTCTGATTGGCAATTCCCCAACAACTAATGATATTGAGCTTCTGTCCATATGCATATTGGTTATCTATATGACTTGCATAAATATCTATTCAAATCATTTGCCTATTTTTAATGGACTTGTCATAATTGAATTTCTAGAGTTTTATATTTTCTGGAAATTAGTTTCTTATTGAATAAATGATACAGAAGTATTTTTTCCCACTCTGTGAGCTGTCTTTTAACTTTCTTAGTGACATCATTTGATGTACAATTTTTTATATTCTGATGACTTCTAATCTTATCTTTTGTCACATGTGCTTTTGTTGTCATATGTAAGAAAACACTGTAAAACCTAAGGTCATGAAGATTTACTCCTGTGTTTGTTTGTTTGTTTGTTTTTTTATCATTTTAGAGTTTTGTGTTTTTTTTTTAAATCATTTTAGCTCTTGTATTAATACTTATCACCCATGTTGACCTAATTTTTGTGTATGGTATAATGTAGTGATCTAAATTAAATCTTTGGCATCTGAATATCAATTGTTCCATTACTATTAGTTTTAAAATGTTTCTTTCCCCCTTTGAATTGTCTTGTTACATTTGTCAAAAATCCATTTACTCCAAATGGGAGGGTTTACCCTGGACTGAATATTTTTCCATTGATCTATATATCTGTCCTTATGGAAGTACCACTCTGTCTTTTTTTGTTTGTTTGTTTTTTTAAAGAAATGCATTTTATTTATTTATTTACTTTTTGGCTATTTTGGGTTTTTACTGCTGCTACAGGCTCTTCTCTAGTTTCAGGGAGTGGGGGCTACTCTCTAGTAGAGGTGAGAAGGCTTCTTGTTGCAGTGAGTTTCTCTTGTTGTGGAACTCGGGCTCTAGGACACATGAGCTTCAATAGTTGCGGCTCCAAGGCTCTAGAGCACAAAGTCAATAGTTGTGGCTCATGGGCTTAGTTGCTCTGTAGCATGTGGGATCTTCCTGGATCAGAAATCAAATCCATGTCTCCTGCATTGGAAGGCAAACTCTGTACCACTGAGCTACCAGGGAAGCCCTGTCTTTTTTATACTCTTATTGAAGTATAGTTAACTACCAATATGTTAATTACTGCTGTATAATAAAATGTCTGAGTTATACATATATATCTATTCTTTTTCATATTCTTTGCCATCATGGTTTAACACAGTATATTGAATATATTTCCCTGTGCTATACCATAGAACCTTGCTGCTTATCTTGCTTGCTCTCTATTTATATCAGTCGCATTTGCTAACACCAAACTCCTGCTCTGACCCTCTCTGACCCCCATCCCCTTTGACATGTCCCCCTCCATTTCCCTGATTCTGTTTCATAAATATGTTCATTTGTGTCATACTTTAGATTTCACATATAAGTGATATCTTATGGTATTTGTCTTTCTCTTTCTGACTTACTTCACTTAGTATGATAATCTCTAGTTGCTGTACCACCCTGTCTTGGTTACTGTCATTTTTGTAGTAAGTTTTGAAATTAAGAAGTACAAGATATTCTATGTTTGTCTTTCTCAACTAGGATTGGTTTATATATTCTGCATCCTTTGATTTTTGAAATTACCAGGTCACTTTCTACACAAAAGCCAGATGGAATTTTGACATGTACTACATTGAATCTGTAGATTAATTAGGTAATATTACCGTTTGAACAATATTGTCTTTCAATCATGAACATGGGATTTATTTCTATTTATTTAGGTCTTCTTTAATTTTTTTCAACAACATTCTGTATTTTCAATTTACAAGCCTGAAATTTCTTTCATTAAATGTATCCCCAAAATATTTTCCTGTTTGACATCATCATAAATGGAATCATTTTCTTCAGTTCATTTGCAGATTGCTAATTTCTTTGTTCAGTTCGGTTCAGTTGTTCAGTTGTGTCCAACTCTTTGCAATCCCAGGGATTGCAGCATGCCAGGGTTCTCTGTCCTTCACCATCTCCCGGAGTTTGCTCAAATTCATGTCCACTGACTCAGTGATGTCATCCAACCATCTCGTTCTCAGTTGTCCCTTCCTCTGCCTTCCATTTTTCCCAGCATCAGGATCTTGTCCAGTGAGTCATCTCTTCACATAAGGTGGCCAATGGATTGCAGCTTCAGCTTCCCCATCAGTTTTTCCAATGAATATTCAGGGTTGATTTCCTTTAAGAATGACTGGTTTGATCTCCTTGCAGTCCAAGGGACTCTCGTGAGTCCTCTCCAACACCACAGTGAAAAGGCATCATTTTTGGTGCTCAGCCTTCTTTATGGTCCAACTCTCACATCCATACATGACTACTGGGAAAATAGCTTTGACTATATGGACTTCTGTCGGCAAAGTGATGTCTCTGCTTTTTAATATGCTGTGCAGATTTGTCATAGCTTTTCTTCCAAGTAGCAAGTGTCTTTTAATGTCATGACTGCAGTCACCATCCACAGTGATTTTGGAGCCCAAGAAAATAAAGTCTGTCACTGTTTCCATTGTTTGCCCATCTATTTGCCATCAAGTGGTGGGACTGGATGCCATGACCTTCATTTTCTGAATGTTGAGTTTTAGGCCAGCTTTTTCACTCTCCTCTTTCACCTTCAGCAGGAGACTTTATAGTTCCTCTTCACTCTCTGCCATAAGCGTGGTGTCATCTGCATACCTGAGGTTATTGATATTTCTCCTGGTAATTCTGACTCCAGTCTGTGGTTCATCCAGCCCAGCATTTCACATGATATACTCTGCATATAAGTTAAATTAAGCAGGGTGACAATATACAGCCTTGACATACTTGTTTCAGTTGCTCAGTTGTATCCAACTCTTTGCAACCCCATGTACTATAGTCCCTGTCCACAGAATTCTCCAGGCAGAAATACTGGAGTTGGTTGCCACTCCCTTATCCAGGGTATCTTCCCAACCCAGGGATTGAACCTGGGTCTCCTGCATTGAAGGCAGATTCTTTACCATCCAAGCCACCAGGAAGAAAAAGAGTTCTTAGCTAAGTACTCAGAAGGGTAGAGAGAAAATTATTTTTCCTCCTGTACAATTTCTGATGACCCAGATGAGACCTTCTGGAACACCTCACTTGCTCTGGAGCCTGTAGGACCCCAGGAAAAAAGCCAGTGAAAGGTAAGAATTCTTACCAACTCTGCTATCCTGGAAATCAGTCTGTGGTGTCCAGTTAAGAGAGGAAGGTTAAATTTCATGATGTCCCTTCTTTCCCAAATTCAGACTCCTTTGAGTTTGGTTTGGGCATACCCATTTGTTATCGATCCTTTCCATCCCAAGAAACTATACTTTCCTGCCTGTCTCATTTTGTGTACTGAGGACTTGGCTTGGGTTTCTTCCTACTGGGGAACACAAGTTGCACTGCTTACATGTACAGGCAACTCAGCTGTCAGGTTTGGGTTCTCAAGAATATGACCAGACAGAAATGTGGGTTGCACTTCATTTGCAGCTTAATGACTACTGCCACAAATCAGGGGAATTGTCCAAGTCTTTCTTTCCTTCGGTTTTGTGCAAATGGTCCTGGATCATGGGATAACTACACCTTTTTACCATCTTTGGGGATGTTTCACATGGCCATGGTTAGTCCATAAAAGGCTTATTGATTTTGGTTGGAAGTAACTTGATAGGTGTACAATTAGCTTAAAGGTAAAATTAAAAGAAGTAAAGACTTCAATATTGCCAGGAATATTTACTGTTTATGAAAACCTTATATTTGAGAAAATTTTTCTTTAAAGGGAGCTCTGGTCAGAAGTTTGCCAAATTGGAAGCTGATATTCACAGCCTGATAGGAACATTTTAGGCCTTCTCCCCTAAGCTAAAATGAAACTACATACCCAAAGTCAAACAAATAAATGAAATATTCTGAAGTCTTTGTGGAAAGATTTACTAAAACATTCCGAAGATACATAGCTCTCAATCTCGAACATAGGATTTTCTTTGGATTTCTGTCTTAGTTGGATACCTTTTCCCTGATATAAAGAATCAAACTGAAGATAGTTTTATGGGTGGGTGAGCCCCTTGATATTATTCAGGTTTCAAACCAATTCTTTGAAGAATTAAAAATAATCGTACTTGTCTTACAACTTGGGTCATTTAGAGAACAGAAATGTGGCTCTATAAATAATTAAAGCCCATTTCTTGTTTTTATGAAATCCTGCTCTATTTGTCTCAAAAATGCTTACAGATTTTGTAAAATGTCAGGATAGTAGAAACAAAACTATAATTCAATTAAAAAAGATACATGCATCCCAATGTTCACTGCAGCACTATTTACAATAGCCAAGACATGGAAACAACCTAAATGTCCATTGACAGATGTATGGATAAAGAAGATGTGGTACATATATACAGTGGAATGTTATTCAGTCATAAAAAAGAATGAAATAATGTCATTTGTAGCAACATGGATGCAACTAGAGATTATCACACTAAGTGAAGTAAGTCAGAAAGTGAAAGACCAATACCATACGATATCACTTATATGTGGAATCTAAAAGATGACACAAATGAACCTATCTATGAAACAGAAACAGAATCAGGGACATAGAAAATAGACTTATGGTTGCCAAGGGGGAGGGTGGTGGAAGAGGGTTGAATTGGAAGTTGGGGAACAGCAGACGCAGACTGGCATATATAGAATAGATAAACAGCAAGGTACTACTGTACAGCACAGGGAACCACTCAATATCGTGTGATAAACCATAATGGAAATCAATTAACACATCATTGTAATTCAACTATACTTTAATAAAAAAATACATTAAAAAATTTAGTTATAAAACTTCTGTTTCATGTTTTAATTTTATAATTTCCAGTTACATGCTGAAATTTTCATGAGTCTATAATTTCCTATTTAGTAAGAAAAATTATTATTATTATTATTGACTGTATTGCATAACAGGTGGGATCTTAGTTTTCCAACCAGGGATCAAACCTACAGCCCCTGCAGTGACAGTGAAGCACAGAGTTTTAACCACTGGACAGACCAGGGAATTCCCAGAAAAATTATTTTTAAACTGAGTCTTGTAGTACCAGCATCTGGAACTCCTTTAAGTCTGTATTTGCTGTGTGTTGTTTCTGCTGAGGTTTTTTTTTTCCATGTTGTATGTATTCATTTTGTACCTGATTACTTTTTACTACGTAGACACACTATTCACCAAAATGACTATAGGATTAGGATGATGTAAACTTCTTGCAGAGAAAATGTACACTTGTTTATGTCAATAAATCATGCAATTCAGAACCCCCTGAATCTTAATATAAGAATTTGGATAATTAAAAATTGGGCTATTAATCCAGTAAAATTAAAAAAAATGCTCTCAGAAAAACAAAAACTAGCCCAAATATTTTTCAGGTTCATGTGGTCCAGGATAATCTCTCATAAGTAAAAGTTAACCTTGTTTATTTAATTAAAACAGTCATGTCTTCAGAGTTATCAGCATTAAATATCATGCAAACATACAGCTTTTATTTTATCCAGGTTTACTAAAAGTCATATTATCTTGGTTACAGGATTTGTTAGCCAGAAAAATAACTTAAGATGATGGTTAGCTATTTAATGCCTCAAGAAATTTTCATGAGTCATCTAAACAGGTGAATTATACACGTGTAATTAAGACAAAAGCTTATATGAACTTTTCAACAATAATTATGTTTCGTGGTATGTCTACTTAAAAATAGTTTTGAAAAATCTTTTTGAAAACTTGAAACTTTAAAGTTATACTAATGATGGCTATGCACTGAGTATCCAGATTATTTTCAGATAACATGAAATACTGAAACAAACTACTGAACATAAGGTTTACCTACTTGGCATCTTCTTATAACGGAACCTAAGGTATTTGGATGTATCAGCAAACATGTGTTGTGCCAAATACTTTAATAAAAATACATTAAAAAATTTAGTTATAAAACTTCTGTTTCATGTTTTAATTTTATAATTTCCAGTTACATGCTGAAATTTTCATGAGTCTATAATTTCCTATTTAGTAAGAAAAATTATTATTATTATTATTGACTGTATTGCATAACAGGTGGGATCTTAGTTTTCCAACCAGGGATCAAACCTACAGCCCCTGCAGTGACAGTGAAGCACAGAGTTTTAACCACTGGACAGACCAGGGAATTCCCAGAAAAATTATTTTTAAACTGAGTCTTGTAGTACCAGCATCTGGAACTCCTTTAAGTCTGTATTTGCTGTGTGTTGTTTCTGCTGAGGTTTTTTTTTTCCATGTTGTATGTATTCATTTTGTACCTGATTACTTTTACTACGTAGACACACTATTCACCAAAATGACTATAGGATTAGGATGATGTAAACTTCTTGCAGAGAAAATGTACACTTGTTTATGTCAATAAATCATGCAATTCAGAACCCCCTGAATCTTAATATAAGAATTTGGATAATTAAAAATTGGGCTATTAATCCAGTAAAATTAAAAAAAATGCTCTCAGAAAAACAAAAACTAGCCCAAATATTTTTCAGGTTCATGTGGTCCAGGATAATCTCTCATAAGTAAAAGTTAACCTTGTTTATTTAATTAAAACAGTCATGTCTTCAGAGTTATCAGCATTAAATATCATGCAAACATACAGCTTTTATTTTATCCAGGTTTACTAAAAGTCATATTATCTTGGTTACAGGATTTGTTAGCCAGAAAAATAACTTAAGATGATGGTTAGCTATTTAATGCCTCAAGAAATTTTCATGAGTCATCTAAACAGGTGAATTATACACGTGTAATTAAGACAAAAGCTTATATGAACTTTTCAACAATAATTATGTTTCGTGGTATGTCTACTTAAAAATAGTTTTGAAAAATCTTTTTGAAAACTTGAAACTTTAAAGTTATACTAATGATGGCTATGCACTGAGTATCCAGATTATTTTCAGATAACATGAAATACTGAAACAAACTACTGAACATAAGGTTTACCTACTTGGCATCTTCTTATAACGGAACCTAAGGTATTTGGATGTATCAGCAAACATGTGTTGTGCCATACTGGAAAAGTTACTGTCAGGAAGAATATGTTTTTAGAAATAATGAAATATATTTATAAATCTGCCAATCATAGAATGCTTATATAACAGGAAGTTCTCAATTGTTTACTTTTTAGTTTCACCAGATATTAAGGTTTCCAAGGGTTAAGAATGCTAATCAATATATGTCACTAAAAATACTAGAAACAATAACGGTGAAAGAAAACAACTGCGTATGAAAAGTCGGTAAAAATGTAGGCTGTGTGTTTTGGATAAGAAGAGGTATGAAAGACATGTTTTTGTTAAGGGAAAAAAGTAATTTTGTTTTAAAGTAGAATGACTGGATGTTCTAGAATGAGAAAGAAGAAATACAAGGGGGAAAAAACCCTGAGTGGGTAGAAAGTTCAAGCAAAAGGAATCCTGGGAAAGGAATTTTGTGTATGGTCAAGCTGGTTATGCTTAGAATGGATTTATTTATAAGTGTTTAAAGAATGAGCCTTAAAATCAATAGTACAGTGGTGCAAGGACTTCCCTGGTGGTCCAGTAGCTAGGACTCCCTGCCTGTTTCCACTGCACAGGGCATGGGTTCAGTCCCAGCTTGGGGAAGTGAGATCCCAGATGCTGCGTGGCATGGCCAAGAAAGAAAGAGAGAAAGAAAAGTACACTGGTGTAAAATTAGAGCTTGGATTTCTTTCTGTTAGAAAGAAAAAGGCTTTTGGACTATTGGTCTTCTCTTGATAAGACATTGTGAAATATTTTCTTTACCTTTTGAGTAATCTTCCTGGAAAGCAAAGATTTTGTTTTACCAAAATAATTTTTTGTGTTTCATGTTGTCTTTATCGGGTCTTGAAGTATGTGGGAGAGTTGAGTCTTCTCAATGTGGAAAGAATTATATTTTATTCACAGTTTTGTAACCTTCTGAATTTTCCCTTAAAAATCTTCGGTTGTCACTTTGGTTAAATAGGTAATTATTGTTTCATATTGATCTGTGATCCTGTTTAATCAAATGTTCAAACTTTCTGATGTTTTCAGCAGCTTCCTCAAATCAAATTCTAAATGGAGTCTTTTTGACCTTAAACTATTTTTGAAATTTCCCAGAGGGTCCTTAGAAAATCTCAAAAAATTTGTCTCTCACTTTATAAAAGAGACGTTAAAACAATTAGGTTTTTTCAGTATGGTAAATCTGTGGAAAATGTCAAATAAGAAGTATTAAACCTGCTTAGGTTATATATGATAAGTAGGTATATGTTACAAATATAGATACCCCAGACTTGTTTGAACTTCACAGAAATTTGTCAATACCCTCTTTGTCCAATTATTATCTTAAATTGCATATGGCAGAAATTTGTCATATGCTAATCCAGGATCATCCTTTTTCCCTATGTTTCTAATGATATCTTAAATTGTATTGTCTACATGTAAATGTTTTATAATTAGCATTTACCTTTGTTCATTTCTTAGTAGGAGGAACCTCTGAAACTTATTAAGTAGACAGTGGCAGTAAACTTGTTTAAAAAATCATTGAACCAGGCTTCCCTGGTGACTCAGTGGTAAAATCTGCCTGCCAATGAAGAAGACATAGGTTCGATCCCTAGTTCAGAAAGATCCCATATGCTGTGGAGCAACTAAGGCCACGCACCTCGACTACTGAGCCTGTGCTCTAGAGCCTGATAGCCATAATTACTGAGTCCATCTGCCGCAGCTCCTGAAGCCTGAGTGTCCTAGAGCCTGTGCTCAGCAACAAGAGAAGCCACCACAATGAGAAGCCCAGGTACCACAACAAAGAGTAGCCCCCCTGGGCTTCCCCTGGTGGTCCAGTGGGTAAGGACACCGCCTTGCAGTGCAAGGCGCGGTTTGAGCCCTGGCCTGGGAAGATCCCACGCGCGAGCGCTGGACTGATGTGTCCAATTACTGAGCAGGAGCTCTGGGCGCATGCGCCCAGAGGGGTCTGGTGACAGACGCCACCACGATCTTATTGGAAAGAATTATATTTTATTCACAGTTTTGTAACCTTCTGAATTTTCCCTTAAAATCTTCGGTTGTCACTTTGGTTAAATAGGTAATTATTGTTTCATATTGATCTGTGATCCTGTTTAATCAAATGTTCAAACTTTCTGATGTTTTCAGCAGCTTCCTCAAATCAAATTCTAAATGGAGTCTTTTTGACCTTAAACTATTTTTGAAATTTCCCAGAGGGTCCTTAGAAAATCTCAAAAAATTTGTCTCTCACTTTATAAAAGAGACGTTAAAACAATTAGGTTTTTTCAGTATGGTAAATCTGTGGAAAATGTCAAATAAGAAGTATTAAACCTGCTTAGGTTATATATGATAAGTAGGTATATGTTACAAATATAGATACCCCAGACTTGTTTGAACTTCACAGAAATTTGTCAATACCCTCTTTGTCCAATTATTATCTTAAATTGCATATGGCAGAAATTTGTCATATGCTAATCCAGGATCATCCTTTTTCCCTATGTTTCTAATGATATCTTAAATTGTATTGTCTACATGTAAATGTTTTATAATTAGCATTTACCTTTGTTCATTTCTTAGTAGGAGGAACCTCTGAAACTTATTAAGTAGACAGTGGCAGTAAACTTGTTTAAAAAATCATTGAACCAGGCTTCCCTGGTGACTCAGTGGTAAAATCTGCCTGCCAATGAAGAAGACATAGGTTCGATCCCTAGTTCAGAAAGATCCCATATGCTGTGGAGCAACTAAGGCCACGCACCTCGACTACTGAGCCTGTGCTCTAGAGCCTGATAGCCATAATTACTGAGTCCATCTGCCGCAGCTCCTGAAGCCTGAGTGTCCTAGAGCCTGTGCTCAGCAACAAGAGAAGCCACCACAATGAGAAGCCCAGGTACCACAACAAAGAGTAGCCCCCCTGGGCTTCCCCTGGTGGTCCAGTGGGTAAGGACACCGCCTTGCAGTGCAAGGGGCGCCGGTTTGAGCCCTGGCCTGGGAAGATCCCACGCGCCGCGGAGCGGCTGGACTGATGTGTCCAATTACTGAGCAGGAGCTCTGGAGCGCATGCGCCCAGAGCCGGTGCTCTGCGATGACAGACGCCACCACGATGGGAGGCCCACAGGAGCCAAAGAACAAAGACGGATGAAAATTGAGAAATGAAAGACCAATGGAAGTGGCCCACCCGCTCCCCTCCCTCCCCAACCCGACCCCCGCTCAAAATAAATAAATAAATAAATCTTAAAAAAAAAAAAAGAGTAGCCCCCTACTCACCAAAACTAGAAAAAAGCCTGAGCAGCAGTGAAAACCCAGTGCAGCCAAAAATAAATAAATATTATAACAAAATACTTTAAACCGCTTCAGAATTAATAAACAATAATAGTTTACTCTGTAACTATGAACATTCCATATTGTTCCTATTTTTAAATAAAAATTTTATCTTTATTTTATTTTATTTTATTTGGTCATACCATGTAGTTTATGGGATTTTAAATCTCCAATCAGGGATTAAAGCCAGGCCCTTCACAGTGAGAGTATGGAATCATAACCATTGGTACTACTAGGGAATTCTCTAAATGAAGTTTTTATAATTTGGGGTTTTACATTTTGCTCTGTGAGCCATTTTGAATTCATGTTTTGTGTATGGTGTGAGGTAGGACTACTTTTTTTTGTATATTGATGTCTGCTATAGACTAAATGTTCATGCAATTCCAAAATTCATCCAATTGGATAGTATTTGGAAGTAGGGCCTTTGGCAATTAAGCCATGCAAGTGAAGCCCTCATGAGGAATTAGTTTCATTATAAAAGAGAACTTAGAGAGCTCTCTTGCCCCTTCTGTCATGTGAAGACATCTGGTTATGAACTAGGAATCTGGACCCTCACTAGACACCAAATCTGCCAGCATCTTGACTGTGGGTTTCCCAGACTTCAGAACTATGAAAAATTCCAGTCCGTGGTATTTTTGTCATAGCAGTCCAAACTGACCAAGACAACATACAGTTGTTCCAGCATCATTTCTTGAAAAGTCTTTCTCCACTGAATTTCTTTGGGTCCTTTTTAAAAAAGGAATTGACCATAGATATGTGGGTCTGGGGCTTCCCTGGTAGCTCAGCTGGTAAAGAATCTACCTGCAATGCAGGAGACACTGGTTTGGTTCTTGAGTCAAAAGGAAAATCCCCTGGAGAAGGGATAAGTCACCCACTCCAGTATTCTTGCTTGGAGAATCCCCATGAACAGAGGAGCCTGGCGGGCTGCAGTCCATAGGGTTGCAGAGAGTCAGACAGGACTGAGAGACTAAGCACAGCACAGCATATGTGGGTCTACTTTTGGACTGTGTCTTATTCCATCAATCTCTGTGTCTATCATTATGCTATACTACAGAGTCTTGATTACTATAGCTTTAGAGTTAGCCCTGAAATCAGGCAGGGAGTCCTCCAAATTTATTCTTCATTTTCAAAATATTTTGGTATATTGTGTCCTTGCTTTTCCACATAAGATTGAATTTATAGATTACTTTTGGAGAGAATGATCATATTAACACTATTGAATCTTCTAATCCATAAACAGTGTATCTTTTTTTGTTGTTGTTGTTTGGCCACTTCTATTGGTCTTTCATTTATTTCCATCTTTGTTCTTTGGCCTGTGTGGGCCTCCCATTACCGTGGCCTCTCTCGCTGTAGAGCACCGGCTCTGGACACACGCGCTCCAGAGCGCTGGCTTGGTAGTTGGACACACCAGTCTGGCCGCTCCACAGCACGTGGGATCTTCCCAGGCCAGGGACTGAACTGACCCCCCTTGCACTGCATGGAGGTGTCTTTACCCACTGGACCACCAGGGAAGGCCCCAACAGTGTATCTTTTTAAACTCAGGGCTCCTGAGTTTCAATCATAATTGTTAAGGTATATGTGTCAAGTACAGTGTGAGGGATAGTAGGGTGAATAAGAAAGTCTTTATTTGGAAAAAGCAACGTGCTAGTGGGTTAAATAAAAATCCCTAACATTGAGAGATTTTAATATTTTTAAGAGCACTATTACAGTTTTCAGTTGGAATTGGTTTGGAATGGGAAGGGATATTTTCAGTTAGAAACTCAGTTGTGTAACCCTCTCTGATTATGTGTGGACAAGTCCTTTGAGTTTGTGTAGGAATCTAACTAGGAGACTTTTAGAGAGGAAATTCACACTAAGAATGGTATATAAATTTAGATATGACTTCCCTGAGGTACTGTGGTGTATAGTTCAAATAATTATCCACTGCCACACCCATAGTTATGTCTCAGGATACAAGCCCCAAGGGACCCAAAATATATGAGCCCTGTAAAAGATAAAAAACTATAAGCAAACATAAAATAAACTAAAATGTTAATGACAACTTTGCTAAAAACTACTTAATACAGTGGAGCACAAACAGCTTTCGGGCAGTGCCACCAGGGTAGGTCCACCTCTGAAGTGGGGAGAGAGAGTTAACCCAGATTCTGAAAGGGGTCAAACAGGGACTTTGACCCTTTGAGAACTAAAGGGAATCAGAGGGCCTGTGGTTCCCTATAGGGGCTCCATCATATCAGTAGCTGTCAGCAGAGTGTACAGCGTACAGCAGAGCAGGAGTGCCCCGGAGATATGGTAGTGTCCAGAGAAGAGGGGTAGTTTCTTTTCAGCTGCTTGGACTGGTTCCTGGGCATAGGTGAGACCTACCCTCAGCCCTCTTCTGAGTGTCTAACAAGAGGCTACAATGACAAAGGAACTCTCCCAGCACAGCTCACATATTCAGTACCTCATCTGATCCACTCAGCAGATTCTGAGGCAAGTTTTATTCCCATTTCACAGATGACAAGACTGACCTTTAGAGCACTGGATCTGTTATAACAGTCAGGTTGATGTTTCCAGCTATGAGTCCTAGACATGTTTTACTTATCATTTTATAGTCTGACAATAGGAATCTTCATTGCCCTCATGAACTCACTGAACATTTCAGTGGTTTATCATTGATTTCTAGGGTTTTGTTTTTTTGGGTTTTTTTGTCATGACAAACATCATTTGAGAAAAAGTAGAGATGAGTGAGCAAAGAGAAAAAGAATCACACCTGTTAGGAGCAATAGGACAGTAGAGGACCCGAAGAAGGGGTAGCAGTGCCCAACGGCATAGTTACAACTAGGGGAAGCCATGGGGATGGACATACGTGCAGAGGAATGGCATGGAGGTACCACCCGATGACTGGACTCATCTTTGAGTACAGGCAAGACCTATTTTCTGGCTACCATGCAGGAAAAACCATCACCTAATTTTTAGTTTTCATAGTTTTTCTCTGTGTACAAATGCAATATGCAAACATTTACTACTTTTACAAAGTGAAAGTGTTAGTTGCTCATTCGTGTACAACTCTGTGACTCCATGGACTGGGGCCCACCAGGCGCCTCCTGGGATTTCCCAGGCAAGAACACTGGAGTGGGTTGCCATGTCCTTCTCCAGGGGATCTTCCTGACCCAGGGATCCAAGCTGGGTGTCTTGCAAATTGCAGGAAGCTTCTTTACCACCTGAGCCACCAGGGAAACCCTTTTACAAAGATGGTTTGATACTCTACATTTGGTTCTGAAAATGGTTTTTTCTTTATTGTTGTTTTACAGTGTACCGTGATCATCTCGTCCATGCACAAGGGTGAAAATCGTCTACTGAAACACAGAGAGCACTGTAGTTGGATCTAAATGTGCTGGTAACGACAGTGACATCTAAAGCAAAGTATCAGCTTGAGGATAAAGCACACAGCCTGGCAAGTGCCTGCCAGGGAAAGCAGGGTCAGCGATATTCCCAGCAGAGAAATCAGAATCAAACACCAAGGAATTAAAGATATGGTACATTATGTAAGCCTCTTTGACCCCTCCCTCTGCCCCTCATTCCCCTGACACCCCATTGCCCCCTTGGGATGTACGGGTCCTGTACATCTCTTAGCATCCAATGAAAACCACCCATTTTCTGTCTTTTCCTGAGCTCTTCCTGAGCCCTTAACAGAGCTCCACATTCTTTCAGCATGTCCTCACCGTCCAGATGCCTTTCCTGTAAGCTGTCCTGATAGTCCTTGGGAGACTCGTCTGACCCTCTGTCTGTTTTCCTTTGTGCTTTCCGGGGCATAATAATCGTCAGCAAGGTGCAAAGAGGCAACCTGTGGCTGGCTCTCTGACTTTGAGATTCTGGCTTGCTCTCCCTGAGTGCATTTCCCTCAGCTTCAGACTTGCCCTCTTTTTCTTGCTTTCCCTCATCTGCTGGCTGTCCCTCATTGTCTGGCAGTCCTGCATTCTGGAGTTCTTGCTCCTGTTCTGACTTCCCCTCCATTTCCGGCTTTTATTTCTCATCTGACTTTCCTTCATTTTCAGGCTCTACTTCATCTTCTGTCTTTCCCTCCCTTTCCAAATTTCCTTCATTTTCATTGCAGAGTTTTTCCATGCTGAGATGTCCCCTTCTTTTCCTGTTCTGAGGGATGGAATGCGGTAGGGGAGAAGAGACAAAGTGGAGACAAGGGAGACTGAGGGCTTGGGGGCGAAAGGCAGGTCTAGATAGCACTGGCCTCTCACTTGCCTCAGGAGTCCCTTGACCTGGCCCAGTCCAGTGTGCCTTCTGCCCACCCTTTACCCCACCATTCTTCCTGCACAGAGAGGCAACTGTTTTCACCCTGTACCATCCTTCAGCATGACAGGGAGTGCATATATTATATGTGGGGGGATGGGCAGTGCGGCCCTCAAATGCTGCCCCAGCTATGTCCTCTGCCACCCCGGCCCGAGTCCCCAGCCCCAGGGCTGCCCAGTGTCCTCCCCTTTTTCAGTAACCGGTAGGGATTCCAGACAGATTCCTCCTCATTTTCTAGCCTTGCAGAATGCTTGGAACAGACATGCAGACCTGCAGACAGACAGAGGGGGGTTGCATGGTCCCTGGACTGAGGTCCCTTTCCTGAATCCAGGCCCTCCTCATCCTACATTCCCCCCCTACCTCGCCTGCATTCCAGCCGCCATTACTTTACAGGCCTCAGGCACCAGACCAGGATGCTTTCCAAACTATTCTGGATCTCTGGGTCTTCCTTCTCCGCATGCAACCTGCCTCACCCACACCCCTTTATCCGAGGTCAATATTTCCTCCTGGACACAGAGTGTAAAAGGGAGTTATTTTCAGAATTTGTCTACCTTTCACCGTCACACTATGGGGGCGCATCAGGCACAGAGAAGGGGCATCAAGGAGGCTGCAGGGCCACTTTCAGGGTCCTCCCTCCCCATCTGCCCACGCCACACCCCATGGGCCCTCCTCACCCATCTTCTCTCGCCAATCTCGGGACCCCTTTCTTCCTGTCCCTTGTTTGCTTCCACCCCTGCCCGGGATGCCAGCAGTGCCCACCTTCACACTGACCTGCGAGGCCCATCAGGTCTAGTTCACCTATGCCCACTTGCCCCTTGCATAGGCAGCTCTGAGAGCTGGTTCTGCATGGGCGACCTGACAGGACCCGTAGGGCAGGTGTGGGGGCTGCTGCCCACGTTGGCGCCCAGCCGATCACATGAGCGTCGCGTCACCTGAATTCGGTCCCCCGCCCTGCCCTCTCACCCCCAGCCCAGAGGGGCTGGACAGCTGCGGAAAGTGGGAGCGGGGTGGTTGGAGAAGGGGTCGTTACCTACAAAGCAGGAGGGGTGTGGCTTCCTGACTGCAAGTGCTTTACCTGGAGCATCTCAGGTCCTTGCTCAGCATCCCTTGGAGATGGCCATCATCCCCAGCTGATCATAGGGAAGGTACCTGACTTCACCAAGAGTGCACCACATACAGAACCCCACAGCCTGCTTTCAAAACCAGCTCTGCCTCACTCCAGAGCCCTGGTTATGGTGCCGGCCAGGAAGTTGCCACTGCCACCTTGAATAGCTGTATTCTGAGCCTCTGCTCTCCTCAGTTCATGTGTTCTCTCTCCCTGGCTGATCTCTGTCCCTTTCCCTCTAAGCACAATGATTCCCAAATCTACATATCCAGGTAATTCCCTCCCCTGAATCTCAGACCATTTTCCCTTTACCACGAAAATATAGAAGTGCTTATTTCCCCAGTTTTCAACAAAATGTGACATACTTATTAATTTTCATTAATACGATAGGTGAGAAGTAGTATATCTATGGCATTATATTTTGCATGTCTGTTTAACAACAATTTATCATTGTGAATTGTTTGCATCTTTTCCACATTTTTTCTTTTTTAAAAAAATATTTATTTGTACTTATTTGGCTGGACCAGGTCTTCAGATGGTAGAGAATCTGCCTGCAATGCAAGAGGCCTGGATTCAATCCCTGGGTTGGGAAGATCCCCTGGAGAAGGGAATGGCAACCCACTCCAGTATTCTTGCCTGGAAAATCCCATGGACAGAGGAACCTGGCAGACTACAGTCCATAGGTTCGCAAAGAGACCAACACGACTGAGTGACTAACTTTTTCACTCTCACCAGGTCTTAGTTGTGGCATGTGGAATCTTTAGTTGTGGCATGTGAGATCTAGTTTCCTGACCAGGGTTTAAACCTGGGACCCCTGTGTTGGAAGCATGGAGTCTTAGCCATTGGACCACCAGGGAAGTCCCTTTTCCACAATTTTGTGTTGGGTTATTGGTCCTTCACACTTTTCAAGTGTTCTTCACACATGAACTATATTCGGCCATTATCTGTTATAAAGGTTACAAATAGCTACTTCAAACTTGTTAATTGCTTTTTGATTTTTTTGTGATGTATTTCTGCCATGCATTAAAAAAAAAAAAAGTATTCATAGGGCTTCCCTGGTGGTCCAGTGGGTAGAGAGTCTGCCTTGTGGTGCAAGGGGCACTGGTTCGATTCGTGGCCAGGGAACATCCCACATGCGGCAGAGCAGCTGGACGGGTGTGTCCAATTATGAGCCAGCGCTCTGGAGCGCACGCGCCCAGAGCTGGTGCTCTGCAACAAGAGAGGCCATGGTAATGGGAGGCCCACACATGCCAAAGAATAAAGATGGATTAAAAAAAAAAAAAAGGATAGGGCTTCCCTGGTGGTCCAGTGGGTAAGGACACTGCCTTGCAGTGCAAGGGGCGCCGGTTCGATCCCTGGCCTGGGAAGATTCCACGTGCCGCGGAGAAGATCCCACGTGCCGCGGAGAGGCCGGACCGATGTGTCCAATTGCTGAGCCGGAGCTCTGGAGCGCATGCGCCCACAGCCGGCGCTCTGCAACAACAGACGCCACCGCGATGGGAGGCCCACGGGAGCCAAAGAACAAAGATAGATGAAAATGGAGAAATGAAAGACCGATGGAAGTGGCCTGCCCACTCCCCTCCCTCCCCAACCCGACCCTTTTTCTTTTTAAAATATTTATTTGTACTTATTTGGCTGGACCAGGTCTTCAGATGGTAGAGAATCTGCCTGCAATGCAAGAGGCCTGGATTCAATCCCTGGGTTGGGAAGATCCCCTGGAGAAGGGAATGGCAACCCACTCCAGTATTCTTGCCTGGAAAATCCCATGGACAGAGGAACCTGGCAGACTACAGTCCATAGGTTCGCAAAGAGACCAACACGACTGAGTGACTAACTTTTTCACTCTCACCAGGTCTTAGTTGTGGCATGTGGAATCTTTAGTTGTGGCATGTGAGATCTAGTTTCCTGACCAGGGTTTAAACCTGGGACCCCTGTGTTGGAAGCATGGAGTCTTAGCCATTGGACCACCAGGGAAGTCCCTTTTCCACAATTTTGTGTTGGGTTATTGGTCCTTCACACTTTTCAAGTGTTCTTCACACATGAACTATATTCGGCCATTATCTGTTATAAAGGTTACAAATAGCTACTTCAAACTTGTTAATTGCTTTTTGATTTTTTTGTGATGTATTTCTGCCATGCATTAAAAAAAAAAAAAGTATTCATAGGGCTTCCCTGGTGGTCCAGTGGGTAGAGAGTCTGCCTTGTGGTGCAAGGGGCACTGGTTCGATTCGTGGCCAGGGAACATCCCACATGCGGCAGAGCAGCTGGACGGGTGTGTCCAATTATGAGCCAGCGCTCTGGAGCGCACGCGCCCAGAGCTGGTGCTCTGCAACAAGAGAGGCCATGGTAATGGGAGGCCCACACATGCCAAAGAATAAAGATGGATTAAAAAAAAAAAAAAAAACAAACAAACAATAGGGCTTCCCTGGTGGTCCAGTGGGTAAGGACACTGCCTTGCAGTGCAAGGGGCGCCGGTTCGATCCCTGGCCTGGGAAGATTCCACGTGCCGCGGAGAAGATCCCACGTGCCGCGGAGAGGCCGGACCGATGTGTCCAATTGCTGAGCCGGAGCTCTGGAGCGCATGCGCCCACAGCCGGCGCTCTGCAACAACAGACGCCACCGCGATGGGAGGCCCACGGGAGCCAAAGAACAAAGATAGATGAAAATGGAGAAATGAAAGACCGATGGAAGTGGCCTGCCCACTCCCCTCCCTCCCCAACCCGACCCCCACCCAAATTAAATAAATAAATAAATCTTAAAAAAAAAAACAATAAAAGAGGCCAAAATTCAAAAAAAAAAGTAGTCACATTTATTAGACTTGGTTTTTTACTGCATATAGATTTTGATTCATAGTTAAAAATTATTTTCCTACATGAGTTCAAAGAGGAATTCGCCATGTTTTCTTTCAGTACTCATAAGATTAACTATATTTGTCTTAAGGGCACCTATGGTTAAGGAATAAAGGTTAAGGGATAAACCAGTGTTACGTGAGTTCAGTGGTTTCCCTCATGGTTCAGACAGTAAAGAATCTGTCTGCAATGCTGGAGACCTGGGTTCAATCCCTGTGTCAGGAAAAGACACTATTGCAAGTTGGAAGTAGATATTTGCAGCTTTTATATCAGATAAAGGCTGAAAATAGTTCATGTATAAAGAACACTTGAAAAGTGTGAAGGACCAATAACCCAATACAAAATTGTGGAAAAGGGACTTCCCTGGTGGTCCAGTGGCTAAGACTCCATGCTCTCAACACTGGGGTTCCAGGTTTGTTCCCTATTCAGGAAACTAGCTCTCACATGCCACAACTAAAGATTCAACATGCCACAACTAAGACCTGGTGAAAGTGAAAGCATTAACGCTCAGTCATGTCCAACTCTTTGCAACGCTATGGACTATAGCCTGCCAGGCTCCTCTGTCCATGGAATTCTCTAGGCAAGAATACTGGAGTGGGTTGCCCTTCCCTTCAGAACTAAACAAAAAAAAGATATTAATGACCTGTAAAACCATGATGGTGTGATCACTCACCTATAGTAAGATATCCTAGACTGTAAAGTCAAGCAGGCCTTAGGAAATATTACTATGAAGAAAGCTAGTGGAGGTGATGGAATTCCAGCTGAACTATTTCAAATCCAAAAAGATGATGCTGTTAAAGTGCTACCCTCCATATGCCAGCAAGGAAATGCTCAAAATCCTTCAAGCTAGGCTTCAAGAATATGTGCGCTGATAACTTTCAGATGTACAAGCTGGATTTAGAAAAGGCAGAGAAACTAGAGATCAAATTGCCAACATCCGCTGCATCACAGAAAAAGCAAGAAAATTCCAGGAAAACATCTACTTCTGCTTCATTGACTACACTAAAGCCTTTGACTGTGGATCACAACAAACTGGAAAATTCTTAAAGAGACTGGAACACCAGGCCACCTTACCTGTCTCCTAAGAAACTTGCATGCCAGACAAGAAGCAACAGTTAGAACCAGACATGGAGCAGTGGACTGGTTCCAAATTGGGAAAGGAGAACGTCAAGGCTGTATACTGTCACTCTGCTTATTTAACTTAAATGCATAGTACAACATATGAAATGCTCATCTGGATGACGCACAAACAGGAATCAAAATTGCAGGGAGAAATATCAGTAACCTCAGATATGCAGATGACACCACCCTTATGGCAGAAACTGAAGAGGAACTAAAGAGCCTCTTGATGAAGGTGAAAGAGGAGAGTAAAAAGCTGGCCTAAAACTCAACATTCCGAAAATGAAGATCATGGCATCCAGCCCTATCACTTCATGGCAAACAGATGGGTAAACAATGGAAACAGTGACAGATTTTATTTTCTTGGGCTCCAAAATCACTGTGGATTGTGACTGCAGCCATGACATTAAAAGACTCTTGCTCCTTGAAAGAAAAGCTATGACAAACCTAGACAACATATTAAAAAGCAAATACATCACTTTGCTGACAAAGGTTCATATAGTCAAAACTATGGTTTTCCCAGTAGTCATGTATGGATGTGAGAGTTGGACCATAAAGAAGGCTGAGTGCCAATATATCAATGCCTTTTCACGTGGAGGTGTGATCACTCGGAGTGGGTTGCCCTTCCCAGAACTAAACAAAAGATATTAATGACCTGTAAAACCATGATGGTGTGATCACTCACCTATAGTAAGATATCCTAGACTGTAAAGTCAAGCAGGCCTTAGGAAATATTACTATGAAGAAAGCTAGTGGAGGTGATGGAATTCCAGCTGAACTATTTCAAATCCAAAAAGATGATGCTGTTAAAGTGCTACCCTCCATATGCCAGCAAGGAAATGCTCAAAATCCTTCAAGCTAGGCTTCAAGAATATGTGCGCTGATAACTTTCAGATGTACAAGCTGGATTTAGAAAAGGCAGAGAAACTAGAGATCAAATTGCCAACATCCGCTGCATCACAGAAAAAGCAAGAAAATTCCAGGAAAACATCTACTTCTGCTTCATTGACTACACTAAAGCCTTTGACTGTGGATCACAACAAACTGGAAAATTCTTAAAGAGACTGGAACACCAGGCCACCTTACCTGTCTCCTAAGAAACTTGCATGCCAGACAAGAAGCAACAGTTAGAACCAGACATGGAGCAGTGGACTGGTTCCAAATTGGGAAAGGAGAACGTCAAGGCTGTATACTGTCACTCTGCTTATTTAACTTAAATGCATAGTACAACATATGAAATGCTCATCTGGATGACGCACAAACAGGAATCAAAATTGCAGGGAGAAATATCAGTAACCTCAGATATGCAGATGACACCACCCTTATGGCAGAAACTGAAGAGGAACTAAAGAGCCTCTTGATGAAGGTGAAAGAGGAGAGTAAAAAGCTGGCCTAAAACTCAACATTCCGAAAATGAAGATCATGGCATCCAGCCCTATCACTTCATGGCAAACAGATGGGTAAACAATGGAAACAGTGACAGATTTTATTTTCTTGGGCTCCAAAATCACTGTGGATTGTGACTGCAGCCATGACATTAAAAGACGCTTGCTCCTTGAAAGAAAAGCTATGACAAACCTAGACAACATATTAAAAAGCAAATACATCACTTTGCTGACAAAGGTTCATATAGTCAAAACTATGGTTTTCCCAGTAGTCATGTATGGATGTGAGAGTTGGACCATAAAGAAGGCTGAGTGCCAATATATCAATGCCTTTTCACTGTGGTGTTGGAGAAGACTCTTGAGAGTCCCTTGTACTGCAAAGAGATCAAAGCAGTTAATCCTAAAGGAAATCAACCCTGAATATTCATTATAAGGACTGACGGGGAAGCTGAAGCTCCAATACTTAGGCCACCTGATATGAAGAGCCAACTCACTGGAGAAGACCCTGATGCTGGGAAAGATTGAAGGAAGGAGGAGAAGGGGACGACAGAGGACGAGATGGTTGGATGGCATCACTGACTCAACAGAAATGAGTTTGAGCAAGCTCTGGGCCTCAAATTATTTCAACAAACAGCTGTTTAAGTACAACGCCCATATACAAAGACAACTGTGAAAGCAAAGAGACATCATATAATAAGAAGCAACAGAGACAGTAGTCAACACAAGGGGATCCATTAGCTTTGAATTATTCAAATGATCAGATATAGACTACTAAACCACAATGCTTGGCATCATCAACTCAGTGGACATGAGTCTGAGCAAACTCCTAAGACAACTCCGAGACAATGAAGGACAGGGAAGTCTGGCATGCTGCAGTCCATGGGGTTGCAAAGAGTCAGACACAACCAAGTGACTGAACAACAAAATCATAATGCTTAGTGTATTCAGATAAATAAAATTCAACCTTGAAAATTTAAATAGGGAACCAGAAAACTGAAAAAGTAGTGGAAAAAAAGAGGAAACTCCAAAACTGAAAAATAACAAAGCTGAAATTAGAAACTCAGTGGATGGCTTTAATAGCAGATTAGATGCAACTCAAGAGAGAATTAAATAACTAGAAATTATATTCAGATGAAATCATCCATGAGGCTACACAGGTAGTCAAAAAGGTGTAAAAGCTTTATGATCTAAAAAAAATCACTGTGGATTGTGACTGCAGCCATGACATTAAAAGCGCGTGCTCCTTGAAAAGAAAGCTATGACAAACCTAGACAACATATTAAAAAGCAAATACATCACTTTGCTGACAAAGGTTCATATAGTCAAAACTATGGTTTTCCCAGTAGTCATGTATGGATGTGAGAGTTGGACCATAAAGAAGGCTGAGTGCCAATATATCAATGCCTTTTCACTGTGGTGTTGGAGAAGACTCTTGAGAGTCCCTTGTACTGCAAAGAGATCAAAGCAGTTAATCCTAAAGGAAATCAACCCTGAATATTCATTATAAGGACTGACGGGGAAGCTGAAGCGCCAATACTTAGGCCACCTGATATGAAGAGCCAACTCACTGGAGAAGACCCTGATGCTGGGAAAGATTGAAGGAAGGAGGAGAAGGGGACGACAGAGGACGAGATGGTTGGATGGCATCACTGACTCAACAGAAATGAGTTTGAGCAAGCTCTGGGCCTCAAATTATTTCAACAAACAGCTGTTTAAGTACAACGCCCATATACAAAGACAACTGTGAAAGCAAAGAGACATCATATAATAAGAAGCAACAGAGACAGTAGTCAACACAAGGGGATCCATTAGCTTTGAATTATTCAAATGATCAGATATAGACTACTAAACCACAATGCTTGGCATCATCAACTCAGTGGACATGAGTCTGAGCAAACTCCTAAGACAACTCCGAGACAATGAAGGACAGGGAAGTCTGGCATGCTGCAGTCCATGGGGTTGCAAAGAGTCAGACACAACCAAGTGACTGAACAACAAAATCATAATGCTTAGTGTATTCAGATAAATAAAATTCAACCTTGAAAATTTAAATAGGGAACCAGAAAACTGAAAAAGTAGTGGAAAAAAAGAGGAAACTCCAAAACTGAAAAATAACAAAGCTGAAATTAGAAACTCAGTGGATGGCTTTAATAGCAGATTAGATGCAACTCAAGAGAGAATTAAATAACTAGAAATTATATTCAGATGAAATCATCCATGAGGCTACACAGGTAGTCAAAAAGGTGGAAAATACAGACAGGATGGTAAGATAATGTCTAATACATGTTCAACTGGAATTCTAAAAGGAAAAGAGAAATGCAATTGTATAGAGGCAATCTTTGAAGCTGTAATGGCTGAGGATTTTTCAAAACTGATAAAAGACAATAATCCATAGATTCATGAAGTCTAACAAATCCCCAACATGATAAATAAAAAGAAAGCCACATACAGAATGCCTAACAGTGAACTCAGAATTCAAGACAAAAAGAAAATCATAAAAATAGCCAAGAAATACAGTATGCCTCAAAAGGAATAAAAGTTAGGCTAATTACTAGCTTTGCAACAGCAATGATAAAAGCATGAAGATGGTGAAATGACATCTGTAGTATCTTGACAGAAAATCAATGTCAACCAAGAAAATAACTAACAAAAATACCCTTCAAAAATGAAGGTGAGGGGCTTCCCTGGTAGCTCAGTGGTGAAGAGTTTGCCTGCCAATGCAGAAGACACGGGTTCAATCCCTGATCCAGGAAGATCCCACATGCTGCAGAGCAACTAAGCCCGTGAACCACAACTACTGAGCCTGTACTCTAGAGCCTCGCAGCCGCAACTATTGAGCCCATAGGCTGCAACTACTGAAGCCTGCGAGTCCTAGAGCCCTAGTTCCACTACAAGAGAAGTCACCACAACAAGCAGCCTGCTCACCTCAACTAGAGAGTAGCCACCACTCCCTGCAACTAGAGAAGAGCCTGCAACAGCAGTGAAAACCCAGAGTAGCCAAACGTAAGTAAATAATAATAATAATAAATGAAGGTGAAATAAAAGCTTTACAAATAAACCAAATCAGAGAATTTCCAGCATCAGTCAAAAGCCAAAGGAAATACAAAATTCTATGGGGCATTTTTTTTTAGGTAACAGGAAAATTCTCTCAGATGGAAGATTGGGAGTGAAGGAAGGAATAAAAAACAATTAAAAGGCTAAATGTCTATCTATTTATCTATATTTAAATTTGGGCCTCTCCTGGTGACTTGGATGGTAAAGAGCCTGCCTGTAATGCAGGTTTAGTCCATGAGTTGGGAAGATCCCCTGGAGAAGGCAATGGCAACCCACTCCAGTATTCTTGCCTGGAGAATTCCATGGACAGAGGAGCCTGGTGGGCTACAATCATAGGTTCACAAAGAGTCAGACACGACTGAGCAACTAACATTTGTATATTTAAATTTAAATCAAGATAAATTTAAATTATATAAATTTAAATTGGGACTTCCCTGGTGGTTCAGTGGTTAAGACTCTGTGCTTCTAATGCAGGGGCCCAGGTTTGATCCCTGGTCAGGGAACTAGATCCCACATGCCACAACTAAGACCTAGTGCAGCCAAATTAAGATAAATAAAGCAATAATTTTTAAAAAAAATTAAATCAATAATGCATAAAATCATAATATTATCTTAATTTATACTGACAACACAGGAGTCAAGAGTACTGGAATAAAAGCATTTAAAGTTCTGGCATTATCTATAGAGTGTGTATGAGTATAATTTAATATTAGCTTTTAATAAGTCAAAACTGTATGCTATAATTATCAGATAACTATTAAGGAAGAGTAAGAGTGTAAAACTTCTAAGCTAATAGAGGAGCAAAAATAAGAAAATTATGAATCCTAATGAAGAAAAAAACCAACATAAACCAGATGGGACATAAGTGCAGGAACTTGGTACAATGGTTATATCCAATATTAATATCAGTAAGTATATTAATGTAAATGGCTTATATGAAACAATTCTAAAACAAGGATTTGGGGGCTGGAAAAACCCAACTGTATACTATTTACAAAAGACATATCTGAAATATAAACTTTTACTGAAAGTAAAAGTTAGGAAAAAAATAACATTAAAACACTAATCAGGGGCTTCCCTGGTGGTCCAGTGGGTAAGGACACCGCCTTGCAGTGCAAGGGTCGCCGGTTCGATCCCTGGCCTGGGAAGATCCCACGTGCCGCGGAGCGGCTGGACCCATGTGTCCAACTACCTAGCCGGAGCTCTAGAGCGCATGTGCCCAGAGCCGGTGCTCTGCAACAACAGAGGCCACCACGATGGGAGGCCCACACGGTCAAAGAACAAAGATGGATGAAAATAGACAAATGAAAGACCAATAGAAGCGGCCCACCCACGCCCCCTCCACACTCCCCCCAAAATAAATAAATAAATGTTTTTTTTTTTAAAAAAAACACTAACCAAAAGAAAGCCATTATAGTTAAATTAATAACAAAATAGACTTTAAAGCAAAAAGCATTAAAATACATAATAAGTGTCACTTCATGTTATTTAAAATTTATATGCATTATTAAGTTGATCTCAAATAAAACTAAATTTGACAGAACTACAAGGAGTGATAAATCTTCCATTTCAGTGTTAACACTCCTATCTCTATGACTGTGTAAATATCTAAAATGTTGAAAGGAAAAAATCCCACTAACTTAAAATTCAATATCCAGTGAGATAATCCTTCAAATGTGGAGAAAAAATGAAGACTTTCTCAGACAAACAAAAACTGATGAAATTCAGCATTAGCAAACCTTTCCTTCAGAAAATGTTAAAAGATTTTCTTCAGGTAACAGAAAAATGGCGCAGGCCAGCAACTCACATCTACATAAAAGAGCACTGGAAATGCAGTAAATGAAATCAAAACAAAATATTTTGTCTTATTCTTAATTGATGTAAAAAATAACTTTTTAAAGTAATAAAGCAGCTATGTATTAAATGATTGCAGCAAATGGATGAAGTGAATGATAAACACTCTGTAATAAGATACCTGTACTACATATAACTGAAGCAGAAGAGTGTTATTTGAAAGTGATCTTAGTTAAAAACTTGAGGTTAAACTTTTACATCATGAAATATAAACTTTACTAAAAAAAGTGGGGGCTGGAAAAACCCAACTGTATACTATTTACAAGACATATCTGAAATATAAACTTTTACTGAAAGTAAAAGTTAAGAAAAAAATAACATTAAAACACTAATCAGGGGCTTCCCTGGTGGTCCAGTGGGTAAGGACACCGCCTTGCAGTGCAAGGGTCGCCGGTTCGATCCCTGGCCTGGGAAGATCCCACGTGCCGCGGAGCGGCTGGACCCATGTGTCCAACTACCTAGCCGGAGCTCTAGAGCGCATGTGCCCAGAGCCGGTGCTCTGCAACAACAGAGGCCACCACGATGGGAGGCCCACACGGTCAAAGAACAAAGATGGATGAAAATAGACAAATGAAAGACCAATAGAAGCGGCCCACCCACGCCCCCTCCACACTCCCCCCAAAATAAATAAATAAATGTTTTTTTTTTTAAAAAAAACACTAACCAAAAGAAAGCCATTATAGTTAAATTAATAACAAAATAGACTTTAAAGCAAAAAGCATTAAAATACATAATAAGTGTCACTTCATGTTATTTAAAATTTATATGCATTATTAAGTTGATCTCAAATAAAACTAAATTTGACAGAACTACAAGGAGTGATAAATCTTCCATTTCAGTGTTAACACTCCTATCTCTATGACTGTGTAAATATCTAAAATGTTGAAAGGAAAAAATCCCACTAACTTAAAATTCAATATCCAGTGAGATAATCCTTCAAATGTGGAGAAAAAATGAAGACTTTCTCAGACAAACAAAAACTGATGAAATTCAGCATTAGCAAACCTTTCCTTCAGAAAATGTTAAAAGATTTTCTTCAGGTAACAGAAAAATGGCGCAGGCCAGCAACTCACATCTACATAAAAGAGCACTGGAAATGCAGTAAATGAAATCAAAACAAAATATTTTGTCTTATTCTTAATTGATGTAAAAAATAACTTTTTAAAGTAATAAAGCAGCTATGTATTAAATGATTGCAGCAAATGGATGAAGTGAATGATAAACACTCTGTAATAAGATACCTGTACTACATATAACTGAAGCAGAAGAGTGTTATTTGAAAGTGATCTTAGTTAAAAATGTAAACTTGAGGAAACTCATTGACAAATTTCTAAAGAAATATAATTGATACACTAAGAGAGAAGACAAGTGGAATCACGTAAAATACTCAATTAAAACCAGAGGAGGCAGGGACTTCCCTGGTGGTCCAGTGGCTAAGACTCCACACTCCCAATGCAGGGGGCCCCGGTTCAATCCTTGGTCAGGGAACAAGATCCCACATGCTGCAACTAAACTGAAAGATCCTGTATGCCACAACTAAGACCTGGTGCAGACCAAGCAAAAAAACCTCTAGAGAACGCAGAAAAGGAAGCCTCTGGCAACAAAAGGAAAACATTTATAAACATGGCTGATATTAAATACAAATGTATCAAGAGTCACTTTAAATGTGAGTGATCTAAATCTACCAATTAAAGATAGACATTATCAGAGTGAATTAAGAAAAACCAACTATCTACTGTGTACAGGAAGTCCACTTTAAATATGAAGAGTGAAAGGTTAAAAGTAAAGCAACAAAGAAAGATCTGCACTAATCAAAAGAAGTCTAGACAAAAAAAAAAAAAAAAGAAACCTGGAGTAGTTACATAATTTCAGACAAAGCAGAACAGGGATATGATCAAAGATCAAAAGAGGCGCTAATGATAAAGGGATCAATTCTAGAAAAATAATAACAATCCTAAACATGTATATACATATAAGAAAGTATCGAAATATATAAAGCAAAAACTGACAGAACTGAAAGGAGAAATGGAAAAACAAAATGCCCTACTTAATCAATAGACAAAAACTGATGAAATTCAGCATTAGCAAACCTTTCCTTCAGAAAATGTTAAAAGATTTTCTTCAGGTAACAGAAAAATGGCGCAGGCCAGCAACTCACATCTACATAAAAGAGCACTGGAAATGCAGTAAATGAAATCAAAACAAAATATTTTGTCTTATTCTTAATTGATGTAAAAAATAACTTTTTAAAGTAATAAAGCAGCTATGTATTAAATGATTGCAGCAAATGGATGAAGTGAATGATAAACACTCTGTAATAAGATACCTGTACTACATATAACTGAAGCAGAAGAGTGTTATTTGAAAGTGATCTTAGTTAAAAATGTAAACTTGAGGAAACTCATTGACAAATTTCTAAAGAAATATAATTGATACACTAAGAGAGAAGACAAGTGGAATCACGTAAAATACTCAATTAAAACCAGAGGAGGCAGGGACTTCCCTGGTGGTCCAGTGGCTAAGACTCCACACTCCCAATGCAGGGGGCCCCGGTTCAATCCTTGGTCAGGGAACAAGATCCCACATGCTGCAACTAAACTGAAAGATCCTGTATGCCACAACTAAGACCTGGTGCAGACCAAGCAAAAAAACCTCTAGAGAACGCAGAAAAGGAAGCCTCTGGCAACAAAAGGAAAACATTTATAAACATGGCTGATATTAAATACAAATGTATCAAGAGTCACTTTAAATGTGAGTGATCTAAATCTACCAATTAAAGATAGACATTATCAGAGTGAATTAAGAAAAACCAACTATCTACTGTGTACAGGAAGTCCACTTTAAATATGAAGAGTGAAAGGTTAAAAGTAAAGCAACAAAGAAAGATCTGCACTAATCAAAAGAAGTCTAGACAAAAAAAAAAAAAAAAGAAACCTGGAGTAGTTACATAATTTCAGACAAAGCAGAACAGGGATATGATCAAAGATCAAAAGAGGCGCTAATGATAAAGGGATCAATTCTAGAAAAATAATAACAATCCTAAACATGTATATACATATAAGAAAGTATCGAAATATATAAAGCAAAAACTGACAGAACTGAAAGGAGAAATGGACAAATCTATTATTATAGTTGCAATCTTCAATGCCCCCATTCAATAACTGACAGATTAAGCAGGCAGAATATCAATAAGGATACAGTCAACCTGAACAGCATTATCTATCACCTTGATTTGATTGACATTTATAGAACAGTCTATCCAATATCAGAACATTTTTTTCTCAAGCTCATATAGAGCATTGATCAAGAGATTCCATAAAACCCAATTTAACAAATTTAAAAGAATAGAAATCATAAATGTATGCTCTCAGTAGAATTAGAAGTCAATAACAGGATAGATGGAGAACCCAAATATTTGGTAATTAAGCACCACATTTCTAAATAACAAGAGTCAAAGTAGAATTCTCAATTTTAAAATGCTTTGAACTAAATGAAAATATAATATACCAAAATCTTTAGGATAAAGCAACAGCAATGCTTAAAGGGAAATTTCTAGCTTAAACACATATATAGATAAGAAGTTTCTATCGTCAATAACCTATGCTTAAGATAGATTGGATTTTATGATTAACTGTTGTTTATTAGCTGGAACATATCCTGTACATACTGCAGCTGACAGCATATAGATAAAAGATGTCTCTGTGTCATTGCTGAGTTTAAAGGTCACCCTCAGTGAATTTGTTGCGGTTTGTTCCAGAATGCTTACTCTAGATTTGAAAATTTTCCTTTCTACCCCAATAGGTAACTTAATTCTCAAAAGGCCTTTTATACTAATTTGAATTTTTAATACTTATCTTTTTACCGTTCTATCTGTCCATGTTCTTACTAGTGGGTGGCAGGAAAAGATTTATTTTGAACATGTAAATTTCAATTGAAATTTTATTTGTTGAGAACTTTACTTCTCTTAAAATTTGTTTTCTATATTATATTTGCATATAAATTAGTGAAGTCATTTTTTAAATGAATATATCAGAGTCTATTTATTTAAAAAAAAAACCCTATGCTTTCTTCTTACAAAACTAAACAGAGAAGAGCAATTTAAGCCTAGCAAATAGGAAAAAAGAGAAATAACTAGAGACAAAATCAAGGAAAGTGAAACAAGAAATATATATCTGAAAGGAGAAATGGACAAATCTATTATTATAGTTGCAATCTTCAATGCCCCCATTCAATAACTGACAGATTAAGCAGGCAGAATATCAATAAGGATACAGTCAACCTGAACAGCATTATCTATCACCTTGATTTGATTGACATTTATAGAACAGTCTATCCAATATCAGAACATTTTTTTCTCAAGCTCATATAGAGCATTGATCAAGAGATTCCATAAAACCCAATTTAACAAATTTAAAAGAATAGAAATCATAAATGTATGCTCTCAGTAGAATTAGAAGTCAATAACAGGATAGATGGAGAACCCAAATATTTGGTAATTAAGCACCACATTTCTAAATAACAAGAGTCAAAGTAGAATTCTCAATTTTAAAATGCTTTGAACTAAATGAAAATATAATATACCAAAATCTTTAGGATAAAGCAACAGCAATGCTTAAAGGGAAATTTCTAGCTTAAACACATATATAGATAAGAAGTTTCTATCGTCAATAACCTATGCTTAAGATAGATTGGATTTTATGATTAACTGTTGTTTATTAGCTGGAACATATCCTGTACATACTGCAGCTGACAGCATATAGATAAAAGATGTCTCTGTGTCATTGCTGAGTTTAAAGGTCACCCTCAGTGAATTTGTTGCGGTTTGTTCCAGAATGCTTACTCTAGATTTGAAAATTTTCCTTTCTACCCCAATAGGTAACTTAATTCTCAAAAGGCCTTTTATACTAATTTGAATTTTTAATACTTATCTTTTTACCGTTCTATCTGTCCATGTTCTTACTAGTGGGTGGCAGGAAAAGATTTATTTTGAACATGTAAATTTCAATTGAAATTTTATTTGTTGAGAACTTTACTTCTCTTAAAATTTGTTTTCTATATTATATTTGCATATAAATTAGTGAAGTCATTTTTTAAATGAATATATCAGAGTCTATTTATTTAAAAAAAAAACCCTATGCTTTCTTCTTACAAAACTAAACAGAGAAGAGCAATTTAAGCCTAGCAAATAGGAAAAAAGAGAAATAACTAGAGACAAAATCAAGGAAAGTGAAAACAAGAAAACAACAGAGGAAATAAATAAAACCAAAAGTTGGGTTTTTGTAAAGATAAATAAAATTGTTTAAATCTCTTATCAGGGCAATCAAAAAAAAGAAGACTCAAATTAACAGTATCAGAAATGAAAGTAGGGTTATCACTCCTGATCCTATGGACATTAAGAAGATAATGAGGAAATACTATGAGCAACTCTGTGCCTACAAATTTGATAACTTAGATTAAAAATGAATTTCTCACTGGCCCAGGAAGGTCCCACGTGCTGCAGAGCAGCTGGACCAGTATGTCTAAACACGAGCCAGTGCTCTGGAGCGCATACACCCAGAGCTGGTGCTCTGCAACGAGAGAGGCCACTGCGATGGGAGGCCTACACAGGTCAAAGAATTGAGATGGATGAAAATAGATAAAAAAAATAAAATAAAATAAAAGAGGCCAAAACCCCCACCTAATTTCTCAAAAGATATGAACTCCTAAACTCACACAAGAGGGAAAAGGTAACCTGAATAGTTTTGTAGCTATTAACGATATTAAATAAATAACTAATAACCTTCTAAAGATAGAAATCACTAGGACCAAATTCTACCAAACATTTAAGGATCACCAGTAAACATTTAGAAATCACCAGTGAATTCTACCAAACATTTAAGTTAGAAATAATGCCAATTCTCCACAATCTCTTCCATAAAACTGAAATAGAGATCACCTGACTCATTCTATGAGCCCGATATTACCCTAATTCCAAAAGCAGATAAAAGATACCACAAAAAAGGGAAAACTATAGACCAATATGTCTAATGAACACAGGCACAAAAGCCTCAAGAAAATGCTATGAAACTGAATCTGATAATGTATAAAAAGTTATGTACCAGACAAGTGAAATTTATTCCAGGTATTCAAGGCTGATTCAACATTTGAAAATCAATCACCACATGTTAACAGACTAAAAAATAAAAATCATATATTATCTGACACAGAAAAAGCATTAGACAGAATCCAACGCCCATTCATGATAAAAGCTCTCAAGCCAGGAGTAGATAGGAACTTCCTCAATTTGATAAAGAATATCTACATGGTGACTGAACAGCAACAAGAACTACAAGGAACAAACATTATACTTCGTAATGAGAAAGTAGATGCTTTACCTTAAGATCAGGAACAGGGTAGGATGTCCTTTCTCATCGCTCCTATTAAACATCATACCAGAAGTCCTACCTACTGCATTAAGACAAAAAAGGAAATCAAAAGTACACAGATTGGAACTGAGGAAATATATCTATCTCTATTTGCAGAAGGTATGATGGCCTATGTAGAAAATGCCAAAGCACATGACTCCTGGACCAGTATGTCTAAACACGAGCCAGTGCTCTGAGCGCATACACCCAGAGCTGGTGCTCTGCAGAGAGGCCACTGCGATGGGAGGCCTACACAGGTCAAAGAATTGAGATGGATGAAAATAGATAAAAAAAATAAAATAAAATAAAAGAGGCCAAAACCCCCACCTAATTTCTCAAAAGATATGAACTCCTAAACTCACACAAGAGGGAAAAGGTAACCTGAATAGTTTTGTAGCTATTAACGATATTAAATAAATAACTAATAACCTTCTAAAGATAGAAATCACTAGGACCAAATTCTACCAAACATTTAAGGATCACCAGTAAACATTTAGAAATCACCAGTGAATTCTACCAAACATTTAAGTTAGAAATAATGCCAATTCTCCACAATCTCTTCCATAAAACTGAAATAGAGATCACCTGACTCATTCTATGAGCCCGATATTACCCTAATTCCAAAAGCAGATAAAAGATACCACAAAAAAGGGAAAACTATAGACCAATATGTCTAATGAACACAGGCACAAAAGCCTCAAGAAAATGCTATGAAACTGAATCTGATAATGTATAAAAAGTTATGTACCAGACAAGTGAAATTTATTCCAGGTATTCAAGGCTGATTCAACATTTGAAAATCAATCACCACATGTTAACAGACTAAAAAATAAAAATCATATATTATCTGACACAGAAAAAGCATTAGACAGAATCCAACGCCCATTCATGATAAAAGCTCTCAAGCCAGGAGTAGATAGGAACTTCCTCAATTTGATAAAGAATATCTACATGGTGACTGAACAGCAACAAGAACTACAAGGAACAAACATTATACTTCGTAATGAGAAAGTAGATGCTTTACCTTAAGATCAGGAACAGGGTAGGATGTCCTTTCTCATCGCTCCTATTAAACATCATACCAGAAGTCCTACCTACTGCATTAAGACAAAAAAGGAAATCAAAAGTACACAGATTGGAACTGAGGAAATATATCTATCTCTATTTGCAGAAGGTATGATGGCCTATGTAGAAAATGCCAAAGCACTGATGAACTCCTGACCACAAGATCACAGATGTAAGTTAATATATAAACTTAACTGCTTTCCTATATACCAGCAATGAACAATTGGAATCTGATATTTAAGAGTGTATTTACAACATTCCCACAACATAGTATGTGACAAAAGATAACTGTATCACAAATGCATGAAACAACTTCACTGATAGGGATGGAAGAATAAAGCACTGATATGGGTAACTTTGGAAATGAGTGGAGTCTGTAAGACTAAAGACAAAATTTTCTCTCTATATATTTTAAAACATATAAATATGCATATATATATGTACATATACATGGAGAGAGAAAAGAGATGCATATATATGCACGGGTTATTATAAGCCCATACATCTCGTTTTTCTGTCACCTGAGAGAACCTAGAAGCAATGATATCCCAATAGTAATGATTACACCTAACACCTAAATCTTGATCTTAGTACCATTTTCCAAACAAAGGTACCAGGGCTCCTTGGAGAAATGGCTGGAAATATACAAGATAAGACTAGACCATTTTGTAGTGCCAGAAGTTACATACACACACACACACACGCACAATGATGGGGATACGTTCAATAGATCCAAGAGCCAACTTAAAGAACTTCCAGTGGCTAAAAGGGGAACAATTTGAGCAATGATATATATATATGATAGATATATATAGGCTTTCCTCATAGCTTAGTCAGTAAAGAATCTGTCTGCCATTCAGGAGACCCAGGTTCGATTCCTGTGTTGGGAAGATCCCCTGGAGAAGGAAATGGCAACCTGATCCAGTATCCTTGCCTGGACAGAGGCAGGCTACAGTCCATTGGGTCGCAAGAGTTGGACATGACTTAGTGGCTAAACCACCACCACCATAAAATACTATGTATATAGTATTTTAGGGGGCTTCCCTGGTGGTCCAGTGGGTAAGGACACCGCCTTGCAGTGCAAGAGGCGCCAGTTCGATCCCTGGCCTGGAAAGATCCCACGTGCCACGGAGCGGCTGGACCCATGTGTCCAATTACTGAGCCGGAGCTCTGGAGCGCATGCGCCTAGAGCCGGTGCTCTGCGACGAGGCCACCACGACGGGAGGCCCACACGGGCCGAAGAACAAAGATGGATGAAACTAGATAAATGAAAGACCAATAGAAGTGGCCCACCCGCCCCCCTCCCTCCCCAATCCACCCCATCCAAAAAAAAAAAAAAAAATTAAAATTAAAAAAAAAATTATAGTATTTTAGTCCAAAGAATAGAATTAATAGGCCTATACTGATTAATAAATAGAGTACATTAATAAGTGGGAGAGGAATCAAACATCTTGTGCAGAATTCCAAATAAATGTTGGAGATGCTCCATCCTCAAGGAGGTGCAACATAACACCACATTCATTAAGTATGGACTATGCAGAATGACTTTCTTCCAGAGTACAGTCTAAAAAGGGAGACATAAAAGAGTAACTTTACCATGGAGAATCCTGACAAACACTACCTCAGCCATGTGACCCACATTAACATCAACAGTGATAATACTGATAGTGTATACCCTTTATATGATGCCACTTCACCTGTGTGATCCTCTTCCCAAAAGCACTTAATATCTATCTAACCAAAGAGAAAAATCAAGCAAACACACTGTGGTACACTATACAAAGTACTTGACCAGTACTTCTCAAGAGTGTCAAGGCATCAGAAACAGGGAAAGTGTGAGAAACTGTCACAGCCAAGAGGAGCGTAATGAGACATGATGACTAATGTAACATGGTAACCGGGATGAGATTCTAGGACAGAAAAAGGACATTAGAGCAAAACTGAGGAACTTTGAAAAAAGTATACAAATGAACCTTCGTTCATGGTGACAAACACTTCAAAACTAAAGTAAGGCATTAATAATAGGGGATACTAGGTATTTGGCATATGTAAACTGTTTATCTTTGTAAAAATCCTGTAAATCTACAACTGTCCTAGAAGTTTATTTAAAGAAACACTAAAAACAAATAAAAGGCTAACAAAGATCCACAGGAAAAAAAACCATCACACAGGTAGATGGGTCTGCTGAAATGATAAGCCAGGGCTTAACAGGAATTTCCTAGGAGACAACTCACTCTAAAAAAAAGTGTCAGCAGACAAGAGATTAACACGTGAGAACAGCACAGCATCTGGTTACTCAGGTATTTCTTCTGGCTCAGTCTCCAACATCTAAATCCAATGCAGATGGCTGTATGTAGAAACACACACAGACCAACACAAGACTTGGAAAGGTATATTTTTTTTAAGAACGTGACAACTGGGTGCTACCCAGCTGAGTTAGGGTAACTCTACTATAGAGACTCCTCCACCTGTCTGTTGTGACACTGTGTCGCTTTAGTCCATCATGGTCTCTAGCCCATCAAGAGCACTGGGAGCCTTAGTAGGGTACAAGACCCATGAGAAGAGGCACACCACCCAAGAGTCACAGCATTACCCTGGGGAGAGGGGCACCCACCGCTCAGCTGTCTGGACTTATTCCTGCACACACGTGAAACCTCCCTCCCTCAGCACTCTTCCAAACACCTGACGGGGCTCTGGTCCTGCTAGTGGAACCAGCCCAACACAGCTCACATACTGAGGATCTCATTGAATATTCTCCACAGCCCTGGAAGGAAAGTTTTATCGCCAGTTCATGGACGCCAAGACTCACCCTTACAACATGGATCTGTAATAACTGTCAGGTTGATTCTTCCAGCTTTGAGTCCCAGAGGTAATGTGACTTTTACTTATCATTACACGTCCTGACAACAGAAATTTTATGTGTCTCCACTGCTTTCAGAAGTTCACTCAATAGTACTTGATTGCTTGGTATTATTCTCCTATTTTTTATCTCTCATTATTATGATAAAAGTAATCTGTATTTTTAAAAGAATATGAACAGATGAATAAAAAACAGAAAAAAAAATCAACCACAGATAACCATTTGTTGATCTTTTAGTGGACATAGCTTGCAGTTTTTCCTGTACATGGATTACTAAGTATCTTTGTAGTTTTACAAAAATGGACTGATGCCATATATATGGTTCTGAAAACTGTTTTTGTTTTTAATTCTACAATGCACCATAAACATTTTTCCATGCAATGGATGAAAATCTGCTATTGAAACATAGAGGGCTGCAGCTGAGTAACACCTAAAGTATAGGATCAGCATAAGGTTAAATAAAGCACAAGGCCTGGTAAATGCCTGCCAGAGGCACTACACAAAAGGAATGTCTTCAAAGCCCCTTTGCGGAGCCCTGCAGCCACCCCTGAGTTCCCTTGGGCCCCTTGGGTGGAAGGGGTCCTGTAAACTTTTTTGCATCCACATAAACCCCCCCAATTTTTGTTTGGTTTTCTTCACCTCATCCTCCACCCTGGCCATCTCATCAAATTCTCTTATCATCTCTTCATTGCTCAAATGCATATCGTGTATGGCCTCCTTGTATTCCCTGAGACACTGAGCCAGCCCCTTGTTGGATTTTCTTTTGGCCTTCCTGGGTATATCCTCCCCAGCTGGGCGCTTTCCACCAGCCCTTGGTTCCCTTACTTGCTGGTCTTCTTCTGGCTTTCCCTCACTCACTGTCTCCTCCTCGCTTTCTGCTTTTCTTTCTTGTGCTTTTTCCTCACTCACTGGCTTTCCTTGGCTCCCTGGGTTTCCTTCGTTTGGCTCTGTCTCACTCTCTGACCTTTCCTTAACCTTTAGTACTTCCTCATCTTCTGTCTTTCCCTTGTGATCTGTCCTTCCCTTGTTTTCTAACTTTTCCTTGTCTTCCACAGTACAAGATACTCCTGGCTTTCCCGCATCCAGTGGCAGTTCTTGGTTTTCCATCCTGCCTTGGTTCACAGGCTTTCCTTCATTTTCACTGTAGAGTTTTTCCATGTTGAGTGACCCGTCCTTTTCCTGTCTTGGGAGTGGGGCGGGGGAAGAGAAGACAAAGAGGAGACAAGAGAGGCTGAGGTCTGGGGGGTGGAATGCAGATCCTGTTAGTAATAGTCGCTTCTCTCCCTTTGTCAGGGGTCCCCTGACCTGGCCCTGCCCTCCTAGAGTGCCTTCTACCCACCCTTTACCCCACCATTCCTCTTGCAACGTGAGCCAACACTTTCCTGGCAGGCCCTGTCATTTTCCCCTTTGCTTGCTCAGCTCGGCAGTGTGTGTGGAAATGTGTTAGGAAGTGGGCAGTGGGGCCCCTACTTCTGCGCGGGCCGTCCCTCCACACTCCCCACCCCTCTGGGTCCCTGCCCAGTGCCCTCCTCCTTCACTGACCTGCGGGGATTCTGGACAGGTTCCTCCTCTTTCTCTAGCCCAGCAGAGCGCCGGGAACAGACGCGTAGACCTGCAGACAGACAGGAGGCCGGGGATGGGCATCGGTGGATGCACAGGGACTCGGGTCCCTTTCCAGGATCCCTGCCCTCCTCACACAACGTTTCCCTCCCCCACCTCCTCCGCCCCCTGCACCCCAGCCGCCATTTCTTTTCACGCCTCGGGCGCCAGACCAGGATGTTTTCCAAACTAATTTTGGATCTCGGCGTCCTTCTACCCCAGAGGCAACTCGTCTCCCCACCCTTTAGGTCAACTTTCTGCTCTACCGACAGAGTGGCAGAGGGGGGTTATTTCCACTGTCTCACTGCTGGGGCGCCCCCCAACTCACGATCTCCGGCTCCAAAATGGACGGAGGGCAGAGAAGAAGATGTGTGGAGAAAGGGGAATGGGTATTTGGGGTGTCCGGGCTCCCCATCCTCTGCCCAATCGCCGCTTGCTCCCCCTTAGCGTTTACCCACCGCCATCTCTAGCTACACTCTGGCCAGCTCTCCTCGACCAGGACCCCACTCCCAGCCTTTCTCCTTTCGGCGCCCGTTCCTCCTCCCCCATTCTGGTATCCCACAGGGAGCGACCAGAGTCCTCACACTGACCTGAAAGAACCAGGAGCAACAATTAGGGGTTCGCGGATGGCTCCGTGTCCGACAGCTCTGAGAGAGGGCGGGTACCGGGACCAGTGCCCACTTCGGAGCCAGGCGGTCACGTGAACTCTGCGTCACCCGGGCTCCGCCCCCGGACCCCGCCCACCAGCCGGCGTCTGCCAGCCAGCCACCGCCTCCCTCCCGCAGGTCCTCCCTAACCAGTCTGGGCTCTTTTGTCCTTTTCCTAGTAATTTTAAGAAAACCACAGGAGTGGGGACTTACCTGGGGGTCCAGGGGTTAGCACTCGGCGCTTCCACTGCAGCGGGCACGGATTCTATCCCCGGTGGGAGAACTAAGATCCCACATGCTGGCTGGCGCCGCCAAAACAAAACAAAACAAAACCGCAGAGGCGTGTTTTTTTTTTTTTTTTTTTTGATGGGTTGGGCAGTTCAGGGGAGGAGTCTATAATTTTGCTCTTGAATTCTATTGAAAGAACATAAACTGAAAAATGAAACGCTCTGACTTTAAAATTGTACAAAGAATTATTGCACTTGAGGGAAAATGTTCTCGTCAAAATGAAATTGTCCCTTTCTCGTGGTATGCACGAACATAAATTTTCTAATGGGTTAAATATTTAGATCTGAAAATGATTTGGTATTTGAAGCAAAGTGAAAGAATGATTTTTTTTAAGCGAGAAACTGAACGCACAGCGGACGGTGACCAAATGACAATAGATTTGTGACCCACAACCTCTGTAGCAAGCAGTCCTACAAGCCAAACCACAGCCTCTATAGCAGTCATCTAGACTTGATCAATGACTGCCAGCCTTCCTATTTTTGCCCTGCCACCAACTAGAGAAATCTAAATATGCTCCTGAAACCAACTACATAAAATGCCTCTGTCTCACCAGCATTTCGCTGCCAACAACTTCCAATCAGAGAAAACTTAGTTTTCTCTTTTATTTCACTCTAAAGCTTTTCTATTCCCCTGGCTGTGTTTAAGTCTCTGTCAAACACAAGTTAGGACGGCTAACTCCCTTGTCATAACTAGCCTCTACTTCTACCTAAGCTTTTCTCTTAGGTCTTTAAAAATATAATAATTGAAAATTGAACAGTTAAGAACAGCATTGATGAATTTGGTTACATGAAAATGTAAAGGATTGGGGACACATGCATTTCTCCCTGCTCTTTTTTTTAATTTATTTTTTTATTGAAGTATAGTTGAATTAAAATGTGTTAATTGTTGCTGTACAGCAAAGTGACTCAGTTATGCATATATATATATATATATGCATACATTTTTTTCATATTCTTTTCCATTATGTTTTATCACAGGATATTGAATATAGCTCCCTGTGGTATACAGTAGAACTTTGTTCTTTATCCCTTCTATATGTATCAGTTCACAGGTACTAAACCCAAACTCTGGCTCCTATCCACTCCCACCCCCATGCCTCCCTGCTCTTGTACAGTGTACTGGTAAGAATCTTCTGCAAGGAAACTTTGTAAATTGTTTAAAAATAAAAATATTTGATATTTTGTTTCAGCAGTTTCAACTCAACTATTTACCCATGGAGATAATTAATAAGGGGCTAAAATAGAATCTTATGTTTTAATATGTTTTTAAATTCCCATACCAATTATTTACTATGGATTGATCCTTTTCTGGACCTGGGGCTACTGTGATTGATTGATTATGTAGTGATTCTGTACGGTTGTTTATAATGGGGGAAAAAATGGAAGATCATAATTGTGCATCAGTACAGGTATACTTACATAATCTTCTTAGTATATTTGTTTACCCTGGTTATCATTGAACATTTGGTTAGAAAAATAATCCTTTTTTGTTGGGTGCCCAATATGCAGTAAAAACAATTATTAACTACCCATAATCACAAATTACTTTGGATGGAGGGACACAAAAGATAACCACGGGATGTGGTATTGACCTGTGGAACAGCAGTCCCCAACCTTTTTGGCACCAGGGACTGGTTCTGTGGAAGACAATTTGTCCATGGACCCTGGCAGGGGATGGTTTGGTGATGATTCTCATAGGAGGGCACAACCTAGATCCCTTGCATGCACAGTACACAGTAGGGTTTGCACTCCTATGAGAAGCTGATCTAACAGAAAGTAGAGCTCAGGTGGTAAGGTGAGCGATGAGAAGCAGCTCTTAAGTATAAATGAAGATTCACTCACTTGCCCACTATTCACCTCCTGCTGTTCGGCCTGGTTCCTAACAGGTCATAGACCGGTACTCACCCGTGGCCTAGAAGGTTGGGGAACCCTGCTCTAGAGAATACCACCTATGTGCCAGGCACTGTGCTAGTTACCTTATGTTATTTGGTGTGGGTTTCATTTATACCTTATGGAAGAGCTCATACTTTATTGAAGCAGAATGATTTATAAAGCTACAATCTTAACTGACTGTAGTACTGGAATAGAGTAAGAGGAATAAAATGCCCCCAAGTACAAAAGTTTTTAGTATATGATAAAGAAGCATTTTTGATCAGTAGTAAGATACAGGTAATTATGGAAAATAAACTTGTATAATTACTTAAATAGTTAAAGGAAAGCAAAGAGCCTTATTGTCTGACATACACTCAAATTCCTCTCAGAGTAAGCAAAATAAGAATAATAAAACAAAAGATTTCCAAGTTGGAGGGAAAGAAGTAAAACTATCTCTATTTGCAAATGACATGATTGTGGATATAGAAAATTCCAAGGAATTCACTAAAGGCCTATGAGAATGAAAGAGTGCAGCAATGTGGCAGACTACAAGATTACTATACAAAATAAAATGTGTTTCTATACACTTGTAGTGAATAATTCAAAGAAGAAAACACTTCCATTTGAAATATCATCAAAAAGAATAAAACACTTAGAAATAAATTTTGAAAGTCCAAGACTTGTATACTGAAAACTATAAAAAGTTGTTGAACAAAATTAAAGAATACATAGATATATAGAAAGATATTCTATATTCATAGATTGGTAGACTTCATATTGTTAAGATGGGCAATATTTCCTAAATTGATCTACAGATGCAATACAATCTCTATCAAAATCTCAGATGATTTCTCTGCAGGTTTTGACAAGCTGATCCCCAAATTTCTGAGGAAATGCAATGAACTCAGAATAGACAAAAACAATCTTGAAAGAGAAGGCCAAAGTTTGAGGTCTCACACTTCCAGATTTCAAAACTTACTATAGAGATACAGGAATCAAAACAATGTGGTGCTGGCAGAAGGACATACAGACTAATAGAATTGAGACTACAGAAATAAACCCTCAGGTTTATAGTCAACTGGTTTTCAACCAGAATGCCAAGAAAATTTAGTGATTAGAGAAGAATCTTTTCAACAAATGATAATGAGACAACTAGATATCCATATGCAAAAAATGAATTTGGGCCCCCACGTCACACCATATATAGAACTTAACTAAAAATAAATGAAGTCCTAAATATAAGAGCTACAGTCATTAAACTCTCAGAAGAAAATAAAGGTGCAATTCCTCATGATCCTGGATTAGATAATAATTTCTTTGATATGACACTAAAAGTTCAAGTAATAAAAATATAGAAAAATGGGGCTTCACCAAAATGAAAAACTTTTTAGCATAACACAATTAAGAAAGTGAAAAGACAGCCCACAGAAGAGGAGAAAAATTTTGAAAGTAACATGTCTGATAAGGAACTTATATCTAGAATATACAAATAGCACTTACAACTCAATTTAAAAAAAAGAATCTAAAAATAGGCAGAGAATTCCCTGGTGGTCCAGTGGCTAGTACACTGTGCTTTCACTGCCAGCAGCATGGGTTCAGACTCTGGTTGGGACTTTGATCCCAAAAGCCTCACAGGGTAACCAATAAATAAAAATGGGCAAAGATCTGAATAGATATTTCAGCAAAGAAAATGTACAGACAGACAACCAATAAGCATGATGTTCAACATCATTAGCTGTCAGGTTAATGCAAATCAAACCACAATGAGATACCACTTCATATCCACCAGGATTGATATAATAAAAATGCAGATAATAACAAGTATTTGCAAATATGTAGAGAAATTAGAACCAACACCATGATGGCTGGAATGGGAAACGATGTGCCACTGTGGAAAACAGGCTCTTGGGCAGTTTCTCAAAATGTTAACCATCAAGTTATCATATGATTTGACAATTCCACTTTCTTTTTCTGAGGAAATGCAATGAACTCAATAGACAAAAACAATCTTGAAAGAAGGCCAAAGTTTGAGGTCTCACACTTCCAGATTTCAAAACTTACTATAGAGATACAGGAATCAAAACAATGTGGTGCTGGCAGAAGGACATACAGACTAATAGAATTGAGACTACAGAAATAAACCCTCAGGTTTATAGTCAACTGGTTTTCAACCAGAATGCCAAGAAAATTTAGTGATTAGAGAAGAATCTTTTCAACAAATGATAATGAGACAACTAGATATCCATATGCAAAAAATGAATTTGGGCCCCCACGTCACACCATATATAGAACTTAACTAAAAATAAATGAAGTCCTAAATATAAGAGCTACAGTCATTAAACTCTCAGAAGAAAATAAAGGTGCAATTCCTCATGATCCTGGATTAGATAATAATTTCTTTGATATGACACTAAAAGTTCAAGTAATAAAAATATAGAAAAATGGGGCTTCACCAAAATGAAAAACTTTTTAGCATAACACAATTAAGAAAGTGAAAAGACAGCCCACAGAAGAGGAGAAAAATTTTGAAAGTAACATGTCTGATAAGGAACTTATATCTAGAATATACAAATAGCACTTACAACTCAATTTAAAAAAAAGAATCTAAAAATAGGCAGAGAATTCCCTGGTGGTCCAGTGGCTAGTACACTGTGCTTTCACTGCCAGCAGCATGGGTTCAGACTCTGGTTGGGACTTTGATCCCAAAAGCCTCACAGGGTAACCAATAAATAAAAATGGGCAAAGATCTGAATAGATATTTCAGCAAAGAAAATGTACAGACAGACAACCAATAAGCATGATGTTCAACATCATTAGCTGTCAGGTTAATGCAAATCAAACCACAATGAGATACCACTTCATATCCACCAGGATTGATATAATAAAAATGCAGATAATAACAAGTATTTGCAAATATGTAGAGAAATTAGAACCAACACCATGATGGCTGGAATGGGAAACGATGTGCCACTGTGGAAAACAGGCTCTTGGGCAGTTTCTCAAAATGTTAACCATCAAGTTATCATATGATTTGACAATTCCACTTCCAGCTAAAGATCTGAGGGAAATGAAAAAGTATGTTCACATAAAAGCTTTTATGAAAATGTCCTTGGAAGCATTATTCATAGTAATTAAAAGTTGAATAGGGCTTCCCTGGTGGTCCAGTGGGTAAGGACACCGCCTTGCAGTGCAAGGGGCGCCAGTTCGATCCCTGACCTGGGAAAATCCCACGTGCCGCGGAGGGGCTGGACCGATGTGTCCAATTGTCGAGCCGGAGCTCTGGAGCGCACGCGCCCAGAGCCAGTGCTCTGCAATAGCAGAGGCCACTGCGATGGGAGGCCCACACGGGCCAAAGAACAAAGATGGATGAAAATAGATAAATGAAAGACCAATAGAAGTGGCCCGCCCGCCCCCCTCCTTCCCCACCCCCACCCCACCAAAGTGGAATATCCCTGAAGTTCATGATCTGATGAATGGATAAATGTGGTATAATATTTGAATACTATTTTTCAGAAAAAAATGGAATAAAGAGCTGATACATGCCAATGAGCATATGAAAAAATACTCAACATCACTAATCATCAGAGAATTGTAAATCAAAACCACAATGAGGTATCACCTCTCCTATCAAAATGGCTATGATTAAAAAGACAACAAGTAACAAATGTTGGCGAGAATGTGAAGAAAAGGGAGCCCTCTGCCTTGTTGGTGGGGATGTAAATTGATGCAGCTGCCACAAAAAGGGCTTCTCAGGTGACTCAGTGGCAAAGAATTCAGCTGTCAATGCAGGAGACACAGGAGCGGTGGGTTTAGTCCCTGGATTGGGAAGATCCTAAGGAGGAGGAAATGGCAACCCACTCCAGTATTCTTGCCTGGGAAATCCCAAGGACAGAGGATCCTGATGGGCTACAGTCCCTGAGGGCCTAGAGTCAGCCACAAGTGAGCACACATGCACTATGGAAAACAGTGTGAAGATTCCTCAAAAAAATTTTTAAAAAACTACCATATGATCCAGTCATTCCACTCCTAGGTGTTTATCTTTAAAAAACAAAAACACCAATTAGAAAAAATATATCCACCCCTATGTTCATTGCAGCATTCTTTACAATAGACAAGACAAGGAAACAACCAAAGTGCATATCAATTGATGAATGGATAAAGAAGATGTGATATATAATGGAATATCACTCAGCCATTAAAAAGAATCCATTTTTACCATTTATAACAACATGAATGGATCTAGGTGGTTATCATGCTGAGCGACTGAATAAGAAGAGAATGAGGAGGGTGACGATGGGTTAGGAATCAGGACCAAGCCCATCTTATTGGCCTGTCTTGGGATTAGGTTTTCATCCTGTCCAGTTAATGTTTGGGGTTTTATTCTGTAAGACATACATGCTGGAAGATGAAAAATAAAATAACTTTAATATTTAGATATCTTGATGAAAAGGATGGTGGCGGAGGGAAAGTCATATTTCTCTTGATCTATTACCAAGGTTCATTTAACATAATCAAGAGATGGGTCCTCCAAATCAAGAGATGGGCCAAAAAATAAAAATGGATGAAAATACATAAATAAATAACCAATAAAGGAGGCCAAAATTAAAGAAAAAAAGATGGATCCTTCAGTCCTGCATTGGCTGAGCTAGGGGATAATGAGACATTAACTGCTCCCATTGGATGCTCCCATCATCAGAATGATGCATAATTGCAGATCATTAAGGCTTATGTTTTTAAAAATAAAAGATTATAGATCATAAAAGAATAAAAACAAATAAATCTGAATGAAATAGGATAGTAATTTCAGAGTCCAGGAGATTTGACAAAGATATTATTTTTGAAGATTTTGATTTAGCTATTTCTGGGCATTTTGTTTCTGTGATTTATTAAAAATGAAATCAAAAGAAGTTTGTGGTATTTTTATTCTGTTAACAAATTCTGTTTCTCCCTGATTCACACTTGCAATATGTTATTTTTTGCAGTTAAAGTCATTTCCCTTATTTAGCCTTTTTCAAAAACATAGCATCAGAGCATGATTGTTTCTCATTCCCCCATCCAAGTTAAAAGTCAGATATACTCATGGTTCCCTCCAGGCTTTAACATCAAGCCAGGTTTTTCTGGCTCAACAAATTCACCTGCCTCAATCACTCCTGCCCTCTCAACTGAATTATCCGGCATTTAAATGTTATTTTATTAACAGTTCTGTTTATTTTCTGAATTTACAAGTGCAAAACAGCCAAAACACACAACTGTCCTAATGGATTCAGTATACCCAAATGCCTTCTAGCACAATATGTATGAGACCAATGTGCTAGAATAACTTTGGTAAAAACATTTGTATGGCATAATGATAAACACTGGCGTTTTGAAGCAACAACAATTAGCATGATATAATGCTACATAGTGAATTTCTTTTCCTGAACATGTCCATAGCTCTTTTTCGGAACATGCAGCTCTGAAAAGAACCTTTGCTTTCCCCAGGTTTATGTTGATGCGTAGGTCAGTCACTTGGCATCCGACCTCGCTAGGCACATTTACCTGCAGCTGATTTTGTGATCGTCTGCCTAGGCTTTTGCAATAAAATCTGTTTTCAAGTCCTTTTATAAGATTTTTCTAATATTTCTAATATATCAGGTAATGATAAATAATTTCTGATAAGAAGGCTCAACTTTTGTGAATATGGTCTCTAATGATGGTAATTTTAGTATTTGACCATGAAACAGACATCATATTAGCAAAGGGATGTCAAGCATACACGAACATTAATAAAAGGAATTTTCTTTTAACATCATATAGTGAATCATATTTGTATTTTATGCAATCTGAAGTATTTTGTCTGTTTAGTTCACTTTTTTGTCATACCAGGTATAATTGCTAATCATTTGTACAGAATTTTTATATCCTTGTTTATAAATGTGATCACTCACAACTCTTTTTAGCATGTTCTTTTCATATTATATTTCCTTTAAATAAAAATACAATTTTCTTCATGACAGTATTTCATTAACAACAAAAAATGCATACGTTTGTACCAGGTCGCTTCAATTGCGTCTGACTCTTTGTGACTCTATAGACTGTGGTCCACCAGGCTCCTTTGTCCATGGGATTCTCCAGGCAAGAGTACTGGAGTGGGTTGCCATGCCTTTCTCCAGGGGATCTTCTCAACCCAGGGATTGAACCCATGTCTTTTATGTCTCCTGCATTGGCAGGCAGATTCTTTACCATCTGAACCACCAAGGAAGCCTAACAACAAAAATAATTGTTCTTAATTGTCTGATATTAAGTACTTTTGGAAACTTGGTCATTTGGAATGGCCACTCATTGATGAGCTCAATTTTTTCCATTTCTTTAATCCTTAAGTCTTTTTGTGGGAAGGGGAGAGGACTTAATTTCTCTGATTTATATTTTCCACACATCCACACATTTTATCAAAATTTTCAATTGTATCATTACAAATGTTTGAAAGAAATATCCTTTGCACAGAATAAAATTTTTTGTATTATTCTTTTTTTTCTCACTAAGGAGGTTACTCAGATGTGTAATCTATTATTTTTCCCAGGCAACAGCTCTCATATTTATTCAATAAGTATACATTTCAGGATGTTTTCCAGGGATTAAAACATTACCAAGAAAAAAAAAACACATTTATCTTGATTAATTTTTTAGGATATTTTACGTTTTTATAAATATATTTACTTTTGTTTGTGTTCTGTATTTGAAGACTAGTTTTGCCATTTTTCCTTTTATCTCAATTCCCTGAGGTTTCTGTTGAGAATTGCAGGCAGTGGCTTGCCAGACTGGTGCCTGTTTAAGCCAGAGTGATTTAGCCAGGTTTTTAGATACTGGGTTGGCAGACCAATGATCCAAACATGGCCTGAATCCTTCATCTGGAATTATGGACCTTGTTTACAGAAGTCAGACTCTTAAAGACCTGCAGCTGAATTTTCTTCAACTTAGATGCTGTAGATGGCACCTGCAAATTGCTCTCTAGGACTAGGTGAAGGCTATAGGAAATTTCTAGATAGTCTAATTACTCTAAGTCTTCCATTGGGCTCTTGCCAGATAGAACTACGCAATCACATATAACTGTGTGGGGCATATTGACAGGGTTTCCTGCATTACACTTCGTCCCATCAGATGTTAGTTGCTCTTTTGTGTCTGACCCCATGAACTGTAGCCCGTCTGGCTTTCTGTCCATGGAATTCTCCAGGCAAGAATACTGGAGTGGGTAGTATCCCTTCTCCAGGGGATCTTCCTGACCCAGGGATCAAACCTGGGTCTCCTGCATTGCAGGCAGATTCTTTACCATCTGAGCCAGCTCCTTATTACAAAACTCAGACATTAACTGAAGAAAGTAGAAGAAACCACTAGAAAGTAGAAGAAACCACTAGAAACCATTCAAGTATGACCTAAATCAAATTTTTTATAATTATACAGTATAAGTGACAAATAGATTCAAGGGATTAGATCTGATAGAGTGCCTGAAGAACTATGAATGGAGGTTTAATTTCTCGATTTTATTTTCCACACCACACATTTTATCAAAATTTTCAATTGTATCATTACAAATGTTTGAAAGAAATATCCTTTGCACAGAATAAAATTTTTGTATTATTCTTTTTTTCTGACTAAGGAGGTTACTCAGATGTGTAATCTATTATTTTTCCCAGGCAACAGCTCTCATATTTATTCAATAAGTATACATTTCAGGATGTTTTCCAGGGATTAAAACATTACCAAGAAAAAAAACACATTTATCTTGATTAATTTTTTAGGATATTTTACGTTTTTATAAATATATTTACTTTTGTTTGTGTTCTGTATTTGAAGACTAGTTTTGCCATTTTTCCTTTTATCTCAATTCCCTGAGGTTTCTGTTGAGAATTGCAGGCAGTGGCTTGCCAGACTGGTGCCTGTTTAAGCCAGAGTGATTTAGCCAGGTTTTTAGATACTGGGTTGGCAGACCAATGATCCAAACATGGCCTGAATCCTTCATCTGGAATTATGGACCTTGTTTACAGAAGTCAGACTCTTAAAGACCTGCAGCTGAATTTTCTTCAACTTAGATGCTGTAGATGGCACCTGCAAATTGCTCTCTAGGACTAGGTGAAGGCTATAGGAAATTTCTAGATAGTCTAATTACTCTAAGTCTTCCATTGGGCTCTTGCCAGATAGAACTACGCAATCACATATAACTGTGTGGGGCATATTGACAGGGTTTCCTGCATTACACTTCGTCCCATCAGATGTTAGTTGCTCTTTTGTGTCTGACCCCATGAACTGTAGCCCGTCTGGCTTTCTGTCCATGGAATTCTCCAGGCAAGAATACTGGAGTGGGTAGTATCCCTTCTCCAGGGGATCTTCCTGACCCAGGGATCAAACCTGGGTCTCCTGCATTGCAGGCAGATTCTTTACCATCTGAGCCAGCTCCTTATTACAAAACTCAGACATTAACTGAAGAAAGTAGAAGAAACCACTAGAAAGTAGAAGAAACCACTAGAAACCATTCAAGTATGACCTAAATCAAATTTTTTATAATTATACAGTATAAGTGACAAATAGATTCAAGGGATTAGATCTGATAGAGTGCCTGAAGAACTATGAATGGAGGTTTATAACACTGTACAAGAGACAGTGACCAAAACACCCTAAATAAAAAAAAGAAATGCAAGAAGGCAAAATGGCTGTCTGAGGAGGCCTTACAAATAGTTCGAGAAAAGAAGACATGTGAAAGGCAAAGATGAAAGGAAAAAATGTACCCAACTGAATGCAGCATTCCAGAGAATAGCAAGGGAAAGATAAGAAAGCCTTTTTAAGTGAACAGTGAAAAGATAAAGAGGAAAACAATAGAATAAGAAAGACTAGAGATCTTTTTGACAAAATTGGAAATATCACAGGAACATTTCATGCAAAGACGGGTACTATAAAGGACAGAAATGGCAAGGAACTAACAGAAGCAGAAGAAATTAAGGAGAGGTGGCAAGAACACACAGAAAAACTATACAAAAAAGGTCGCAATGGCCCGGCTCGTTATGGTGGTGTGGTCACTCACCTACAGCCAGACATCCTGGAGTGTGAAGTCAAGTGGGACTTACGAAGTATTACTACAAACAACGCTAGGGGATGTGATGGAGTTCCAGCTGAGCTTTTTCAAATCTTAAAAGATGATGTCGTGGGGCTTCCCTGGTGGTCCAGTGGGTAAACAGTCTGCCTTGCAGTGCAAGGGGCACTGGTTCGGTCCCTGGCCTGGGAAAAATCCCATGTGCCGCCAAGCAGCTGGACTGGTGTGTCCAATTACAAGCCAGCACTCTGGAGCGCATGTACCCAGAGCCAATGCTCTGCAACAAAAAGGGCCACTGCAATGGGAGGTCCACACAGGCCAAAGAATACAGATGGATGAAAATAAATAAATTTTAAAAAAAGGAGATGATGTTGTTAAAGTGCTTCACTCAATATGCCAGCAAATTTGGAAAACAGCAGTGGACAAAGGACTCGAAGAGGTCAGTTTTCATTCCAATCACAAAGAAGGGCAATGCCAGGGCTTCCCTGGTGGTCCAGTGGGTAAGGACACCGCCTTGCAGGGCAAGGGACACCAGTTCGATCCCTGGCCTGGGAAGATCCCACGCGCCGCGGAGCAGCTGGACTGATGTGTCCAATTACCGAGCCGGAGCTCTGGAGCGCATGCGCCCAGAGCCGGCGCTCTGAGACAACAGAGGCCGCTGCAATGGGAGGCCCACACGGGCCAAAGAAAAAAGATGGATGAAAATGGACAAATGAAAGACCAATAGAAGTGTCCCGCCTGCTCCCCTCCCTCCCCACCCCACCCCCACCAAAATAAATAAATAAATAAATCTTTAAAAAAAAAAAAAAGAAGGGCAATGCCAAAGAATGTTCAAACTACTATACAAGTGCTAGCAAGGTAATGCTCAAAATCCTTCAAGCTTCAACAGTACATGAATGGAGAGATTCAGTGTACAAGCTGGATTTAGAAAAGACAGAGGAACCAGAGATCAAATTGCCAACATCCATTAGATCATAGAGAAAGCAAAGGAATTCCAGAAAACATCTAATTCTGTTTGATTGACTATGCTAAAGTCTTTGACTGTGTGGGTCTCAAAAAACTGTGGAAAATTCTTAAAGAGATGGGAATACCAGACTACCTTACCTGTCCCTGAAAAACTTATATGAGGGTCAAGAAGCAACAGTTAGAACTGGACTTAGAACAACTACCTGGTTCAAAATTGGGAAAAGAGTATGAAAAGGATGTATATTGTCACCCTGCTTAGTTATATGTAAAGTACCTCATGCTTAAATACTAGGCTGGATGAATCAAGCCAGAATCAAGACTGCCGGGAGAAACATCAGCAACCTCAGATATGCAGATGATACCACTAGTGGAAGAAAGTAAAGAAGAACTAAAGAGTCATTTGATGAAGGTGAAAGAGGAGAGTGAAAAAGCTGGCTTAAAGCTCAACATCCAAAAAGCTAAGATCATGGCACCCATCACTTCGTGGCAAATAGATGGGCAAACAATGGAAACAGTGGCAGATTTGATTTTCTTGGATTTCAAAATCAAAGTTGACAGTGACTGCAGTCATGAAATTAAAAGATGTTTGCTCCTTGGGAGAAAATCTATGAGAAACCTTGACAGAGTATTAAAAAGCAGAGATGTGATTTTGCCGACAAAGGTCTGTATAGTCAAAGCTATTACGGTTTTTCCATTAGTCACGTATGGATGTGAGAGTTGGATCATAAAGAAGGCTGGGTACCAAAGAATTGGTGTTTTTGAACTGTTGTGCTGAGGAGGACTCTTGAGAACCCCTTGGACAACAAGAGGTTCCAGCCAGTCAGTTCTAAAGGAAATCAACCCTGAACATTCATTGGAAGAACTGATGCTGAAGCTGAAGTTCTAATACTGTGGCCACCTGATAGGAAGAGTCAACTCATTGGAAATCAAATTCCATGAGATAGTGAAGGACAGTGAGTCTGGCACTGTGCAGTCTATGGGGTTCTAAAGAATCCAACAATATTTAGTGACTGAACAATATAAAAAAATGAGATGTTGGCTGTACTCAAGACCTAATTTGCATAAGCACATATAAATAGCGCTGGTCATCACTCCCTTGCTTTTTTAATTCCACAATACTGTAAACCTATGTATTCCATGGCCAAGCATTCCTCTAAACCTATCTTGGCCAAAAAGGGTGTCAAGAAAGTCACTTCCGGGCTTCCCTGGTGGTCCAGTGGATAAGGACACCGCCTTGCAGTGCAAGGGGCACCGGTTCGATCCCTGGCCTGGGAAGATCCCACGTGCCGCGGAGCGGCTGGACCGATGTGTCCAATGACCAAGCCGGAGCTCTGGAGCACATGCGCCCAGAGCCGGTGCTCTGCGACAACAGAGGCCACTGCGATGGGAGGCCCACACGGGCCAAAGAACAAAGATGGATGAAAATAGATTAATGAAAGAAGTGGCTCGCCCACCCCCCCCCCCCCCCCAACCCGCCCCTCTCCCTCAAAAAGAAACATTAAAAAAAAAAAAAAAAGTCACTTCCAAAACACAGAAGGGAAAGATTAATAGGCAAACCCCAGTAACTATTTCAATAACTTGTGGGATTTGTAGACAGGGTTTTCTTTATTGCATTTCATCCTGTCAGATGTTGCTTGCACACTAGGCATTATATTCACAGAGCCTATATAAATGGTAAACACCTGCATCACTGTCTTACTCTTTCATTAGAAACCTTGACAGCGTATTAAAAAGCAGAGATGTGATTTTGCCGACAAAGGTCTGTATAGTCAAAGCTATTACGGTTTTTCCATTAGTCACGTATGGATGTGAGAGTTGGATCATAAAGAAGGCTGGGTACCAAAGAATTGGTGTTTTTGAACTGTTGTGCTGAGGAGGACTCTTGAGAACCCCTTGGACAACAAGAGGTTCCAGCCAGTCAGTTCTAAAGGAAATCAACCCTGAACATTCATTGGAAGAACTGATGCTGAAGCTGAAGTTCTAATACTGTGGCCACCTGATAGGAAGAGTCAACTCATTGGAAATCAAATTCCATGAGATAGTGAAGGACAGTGAGTCTGGCACTGTGCAGTCTATGGGGTTCTAAAGAATCCAACAATATTTAGTGACTGAACAATATAAAAAAATGAGATGTTGGCTGTACTCAAGACCTAATTTGCATAAGCACATATAAATAGCGCTGGTCATCACTCCCTTGCTTTTTTAATTCCACAATACTGTAAACCTATGTATTCCATGGCCAAGCATTCCTCTAAACCTATCTTGGCCAAAAAGGGTGTCAAGAAAGTCACTTCCGGGCTTCCCTGGTGGTCCAGTGGATAAGGACACCGCCTTGCAGTGCAAGGGGCACCGGTTCGATCCCTGGCCTGGGAAGATCCCACGTGCCGCGGAGCGGCTGGACCGATGTGTCCAATGACCAAGCCGGAGCTCTGGAGCACATGCGCCCAGAGCCGGTGCTCTGCGACAACAGAGGCCACTGCGATGGGAGGCCCACACGGGCCAAAGAACAAAGATGGATGAAAATAGATTAATGAAAGAAGTGGCTCGCCCACCCCCCCTCCTCCCCCAACCCGCCCCTCTCCCTCAAAAAGAAACATTAAAAAAAAAAAAAAAAGTCACTTCCAAAACACAGAAGGGAAAGATTAATAGGCAAACCCCAGTAACTATTTCAATAACTTGTGGGATTTGTAGACAGGGTTTTCTTTATTGCATTTCATCCTGTCAGATGTTGCTTGCACACTAGGCATTATATTCACAGAGCCTATATAAATGGTAAACACCTGCATCACTGTCTTACTCTTTCATTCGAAGAGAATGTAAAACTATGTCCTAGCATTCCTCTAAATCTATCTTTGCCAAGAAGGGCACTGAGAACGCCTCTTCCAAAACAGAAAAGGAGAAAGATGGATAGATACAGCCCAATAACTATTCCATTCACATAAAGCTACATGTTGCTGCTCAGTCAGCAAGTCATGTCCGAGTCTTCCCAGTCCCATGAACTGCAGCACAGCAGGTTTCCCTGTTCATCACAATTTCCTGGAGTTTCCCCATTATCATGTGCATTGAATCAGTGATGCTATCCAACCATCTCATCTTCTGTCACCCTCTTCTCCTTCTACCTTCAATCTTTCCTAGCATCAGGGTCTTTTCCAATGAATCAGCTGTTCACATCAGCTTCAATATCAGTCCTTCCAAAGAGTATTCAGGATTGATTTCCTTTAAGATTGACTGGTTTGATGCCCTTGCTTTTCAAGGGACTCTCAAGAATCTGCTCTAGCACCACTGTTCAAAAGTATCAATTCTTTAGCATTCTGCCCAAGAGCTGACCAGTAGTGTTTCCTGTATTACATTTCATCCAATAAAATGTTGCCTGTATGAAACACTTAATTTGCATGCAGCTCATGTAAATAGATGGCATAAGACAATAGGGCCTTACCCTTTCATTCAGAGATACTGTAAAACTATGTCCTCCCTGGCTGAGCATTCGTCTAAATCTATATATGACAAGATGGCAGCAGGAAAGCCATTTCTGAAACAGAGAAGGGAAAGAGAAATAGAGAAAGCCCAGTAACTATTGAAAACACATATAACTCCGAGGGGCTTATAGACAAGGTTTCTTGTATTGCATTTCATCGAATGAGATGTTGCCTGTACCCAATACTTCATTTGCATAGAGCATAAATAAATAGACAGCACTGCTCACCAGCACCTTATTCTTTCATTCCGAGATACTGCAAAATTATGTCCTTCCTGGCTGAGCATTACTCTACCTATTTTTCACAACTAGGGCGCCAAGAAAGACACTTTCAAAACAGAAGGGAAGATGGATAGAGACAGCCCTGCAACTATTGTAATCACGTATAACTCCCTGGGACTGCTTGACAGGGTTTTCTATATTGCATTTCATAAAATCAAATGTTGCCTGATGCAAGGCCTCATTTGCATACAGTGTATATAAATAGACAGCACTACTCAATACTTAAAGGTCTGTCCTTAGTGGCTGAGCATTCTTCTCTCTATATCTTGCCCAGCAGGGAGGCAGGAAAGCTGTTGTAACCAGGCTTCAGGAAACACTCACACAGAGCGACAAAGTGAATAGTGGAGGGCAGTCTTATTACACCCGTGGGTTGGAGACGTCACTTTAGCCAAGGACCCCGGGCAGAACTTGTGGCTAACATTTATACCTAAAGCCTACGTGCATAAACCCACATCCCAAACTCCTAAGGTTGCCTAGGAAACATTAAAAAAAAAAGATCGCATTTCATCCGATCAGATGTTGCCTGTATGCATGGCCACAGTTGCATACAGTGTATATAAATGGAAAACACTTGTAACCATTGTGTTTCATTTTCAATCCAAGATAATGTAAATGAGTGTTCTTAGTGTCAGAACATTTCCCAAAATCTATCTTTTCCCAGAAGGGTGGCAAGAAAACATCTTCCAAAACAGAGAAAGACAAATGGCTAGTAGATATTGCAAGCACATATAACTCCCTTGGGGTTTGTGACTCCATTTCTTGCATAGCTTTTCGTCCAATCAGTTGTTGCCTCTTCACGAGGCCTCCATTGCGTACAACCATGAATAAACAGAAAACACGTTTGCCATCAGCTTTCTCTTGAAATCTAAGATACTTTAAATCTCTGTCCCTCTTGGGTAAACATTCGTCTATATTTACCTTTCCCAGGAAGGGCATAAAGAAAGCCACTTCCAAAACAGAGAAGGAAAGACCAATATAGATACCCTGGTAACTAGTGCAAGCACGTATAGCTCCCAGGGACTTCTTGATAGGGTTTCTTGTACTGCATTTCAGATAATCAGATATTGCTTGCATGCAAAGTCTCATTTGCATACAGCTTGTATAAATAGACAGTACCAATCACCTTTGCCTTACTCTTTCATTCCAAGACACTTTAAAGGTCAGTCCTTTGTAACTGAGCATTCTTCTTAAGTCTGTCTTTTCTTGGAAGGGTGGTAAAAAAGATACTTCCAAAAAAGAGAAGTATAGACTGATAGTCCAGTAAATTTTGCAGTAACATATAACTCCAAAGGACTTCTTGACAGGGTTTCCTTTATTGCACATCATAAAATCAGAAGTCCCCTGTGTGTAAGATCTTACTTGCATACATCAAATATAAATACAGAGAACTGATTGCCGCCTCCTTACTCTTTCATTCCAAGACACTATAAAGGTTGGTTCTTCCTGGCTGAGCCTTTAGATTCCTCTAAACCTATCTTTGGGCCGAAGTGTGACTTTGGAAAGCCACTTTCAAAACAGAGAAGAATAGATGGATAGAGGTAACCCAGTAACTATTGCAAGCATATATAACTTCCTGGGATTCCTGACAGGGTTTCCTGTATTGCCTTTCTTCCAATCGGATGTTGCCTGTACACATGGCTTCATTTGAATAGTGTATGTATATGGAAAACATTTGCAACACCCCATTTCTTTTTCAATCTAAGATACCATAAATGTGTGTCCTTGGCATCTGAACATTTCCCAAAGTCTGTAGTTGCCCAAAAGAGCAGCAAGAAAGCCATTTCAAAAACAGAATGATAAACATATAGGGATAGTGCAGTTTAGATTGCAAGCACATGTAACTCCCTGGTGTTTTGTGATGCGGTGTACTGTATTGCATTTCATCCAATCAGATGCTGCATCTACACAAGGCCTCCATCTGCATACACTGTATATAAATGGAAACACTTTTGCCACCATCTTTCTCTTGCAATCCAAGATACTGTAAATGTCTGTCCTTCCTGGGTAATCATTCCTCTATATCTTTCCTAGGAATGGTATCTAGAAAGCCACTTCCAAACAGAGAAGGAGAGACAGATAGTAATACCCCAGTAACTATTGCAAGCACATATAACTCCCGGGAACTTCTGAACTGGGTTTCTTGTACCGCATTTCATAAAAATTATGTTGCCTATATGCAAAACCTCATTTGCACACTAGAAAAGTCCATCATGATCAGATGCCAGGCTTCCTCGATGGACCATTCATGGAGCCACCCCACGCATTAATATGGAGCAGGGCTCAAGTCCCTACATCTGGAGGGACCTGTAGACCTCCAACCTCATCCTGCTTTGGGAGAAATCTCACTTCCCTCTATGTTACCTGAGAGTGCCTTTCTCCCTACCAGGTACAAGCAGCCTAATCATTTCCATGCATGCGTGTGCCTGCTTAGTCGCTCAGTCATTTCCAATTCTTTGCAAGTCCATAGTCTGTAACCTACCAGGCTCTTCTGTCCATGGGATTCTCCAGGCAAGAATACTGGAATAGGTTGCCATTCCCTCCTCCGAGGGATATTCATGACCCGGGGATTGAACCCACATCTCCTGTGTCTCCGGCACTGCAGGTGGATTCTTTAATGGAAGAGTAAATTGGGAAGTCCAATTATTTTTATACGTTTTCACAAAGGACAGATGAAACACTGGCTTTAGGCAATCTGCTCCCAGCTCTGTCATAAACCTCCCATGCAGCAGGGGGCAGGATTCCTAGGCCTGGCTCCTGCTGTAGGGACGAAGCTGCAGGGGAGTAAACAGGGAGAAAGATTAACCACCGATTCTAAGATACCATAAATGTGTGTCCTTGGCATCTGAACATTTCCCAAAGTCTGTAGTTGCCCAAAAGAGCAGCAAGAAAGCCATTTCAAAAACAGAATGATAAACATATAGGGATAGTGCAGTTTAGATTGCAAGCACATGTAACTCCCTGGTGTTTTGTGATGCGGTGTACTGTATTGCATTTCATCCAATCAGATGCTGCATCTACACAAGGCCTCCATCTGCATACACTGTATATAAATGGAAACACTTTTGCCACCATCTTTCTCTTGCAATCCAAGATACTGTAAATGTCTGTCCTTCCTGGGTAATCATTCCTCTATATCTTTCCTAGGAATGGTATCTAGAAAGCCACTTCCAAACAGAGAAGGAGAGACAGATAGTAATACCCCAGTAACTATTGCAAGCACATATAACTCCCGGGAACTTCTGAACTGGGTTTCTTGTACCGCATTTCATAAAAATTATGTTGCCTATATGCAAAACCTCATTTGCACACTAGAAAAGTCCATCATGATCAGATGCCAGGCTTCCTCGATGGACCATTCATGGAGCCACCCCACGCATTAATATGGAGCAGGGCTCAAGTCCCTACATCTGGAGGGACCTGTAGACCTCCAACCTCATCCTGCTTTGGGAGAAATCTCACTTCCCTCTATGTTACCTGAGAGTGCCTTTCTCCCTACCAGGTACAAGCAGCCTAATCATTTCCATGCATGCGTGTGCCTGCTTAGTCGCTCAGTCATTTCCAATTCTTTGCAAGTCCATAGTCTGTAACCTACCAGGCTCTTCTGTCCATGGGATTCTCCAGGCAAGAATACTGGAATAGGTTGCCATTCCCTCCTCCGAGGGATATTCATGACCCGGGGATTGAACCCACATCTCCTGTGTCTCCGGCACTGCAGGTGGATTCTTTAATGGAAGAGTAAATTGGGAAGTCCAATTATTTTTATACGTTTTCACAAAGGACAGATGAAACACTGGCTTTAGGCAATCTGCTCCCAGCTCTGTCATAAACCTCCCATGCAGCAGGGGGCAGGATTCCTAGGCCTGGCTCCCTGCTGTAGGGACGAAGCTGCAGGGGGAGTAAACAGGGAGAAGAAAGATTAACCACCTCCGCATTACATGTCCTGATACCTTTGCTAAAGCTCTGCCAACAGCAACTAAAGGTGCTCAGGCTGCCAGTTCCTACCCCTGGCTCTTGCAGTTGCATGGGCAGCAACGTCTTGGCCATTTTTCTCTGTGCTCAGCAGCATGTGCTTTGGAGTCACACACATCCATAAAGAGATGACAATGACACCTCACTAGTGGGGCTGCTGCGGTATGAAAATCCAGTCACTAACATGAAGAACATTGATCTGGTCCCTCTACATAATCTGCTTCATAAATAGTAGCTCTTTCCTTTGTTGATTAGAGAACTCACGTGGTCCTGACCTGCCCCTTCAGTCAGAGATTGCAGGTTAGAATCACCTTGGGGATCTTTTTCTAAACCCTCATATGAATTCCCCTTGTTGGGAGAAATAGGGCTTCTGTATCAAAAGTCATTCAAGTTATTCAGCCATAATGATATGGCCTTAAAAATAAATATGCCCACTTGGCACCAATAGGGTATGGCAGTGTCCATTTTCCCTTCATTCTACCAGCATCAATCATTAACAGCTTTTGTCTTTACTTCCAAATATGATCTCTTTGTTTTTCCCAGACCAGCTCCAGTGGAAGGGTCGCCTCAGAAGATCTGTCCTTAAACATACATTCACAGGTTCCTCCCCTAAGGATGGCAGATTTAGCAAATAAACACACAGGATGCCCAGACAAACTTGAACTTGAGATAAAGTAATATTGCATGCAACAAAGTTACACTAAAGATATTTGCTGTTTATTTTAAATTTAAATTTAAATGGTTTAAATATAATCTGGTAACCTTACGCACAGAATGGTCTGGAGGAGAACCAAGATGCTCCAGTCAACAGCTTCAGCTGAGTCCCCAGCGGAAGCCAGTGTCAATGCTCATCCATGTTTTGAGTGAGCTTTCTCAGATGTACTAGCCTAGTGGAGCCTCCAGCTGACAGCAGCCCCAGGTGAGATACCCCATGGAGCAGAAAATCCCCCAGCTGAACCCAGTCAACCCACAGTATCCTGAAAGATTAAGAAATGGTAGTGGTTTTGGTAGTGTTTTCAAAATAGAAATGGTTATGTGAACCGTATGATTTTGGTGATTTCTCTTTTTCTTCCATCTGTAACCATTGGATAGGATAGGGATTTGCTGATCTTTGAAGGTTTGATAGGACTTCATAATTTTGGCTATGTGGGTATGTTTTTTGAACTTTTCCTCAATTCCTTTTTGGATCCCCAAGATATATTTTAATAATGTATGATTTTCATCATACTCTTGGAATTGTAGAAATCTGCTCCAATCTCCTGCACAGACAAGGCTCTGCTGCCATCACGCTTGTGAAGGGAAGAAGAGGGTATTACAGCAAACTGCTCCCTGAGACTCAAAGAAAGTCATATCCTCAGAAGACTTTCTTCTGTTACAAGGATAGATTTGCAAGGAAGCCACTCTTCTTGAGTACACATAGGAGGGCTTCACCAGAATGTAAAGAAATATGCATTGCAGTCCTGGCCCTTTCTGACGGTCCTGATGCATCAGTGCAGGGTGGATAAGTCTGTGCTGTACTGGGGTTCATTAATACGAAGCCCACTTGCCGTGTGTGATGTCTAAGGCACAGTCTACAGTATCACCTTTATAAGGAACAAAGTTGATGCATTTTCTCCTTATTTTCTATATTTCTTAGTTGGTGTAGAGTCAAGATGTAGAGAAGGAGCATATTTTCAGGGCTTCTTAAAAACTCAACCATTTTGAAGCAAGACTGTAGGAATAGTTTGGGAGCCAGTGAGACAGAAAAGAGAAGAACTGTGGATCTGTTTGTAGACCCACTCCTGAGGGCAGAGCAAACACACGCTCCATAAGGGCAGCTTGCTTCAGGAGCTTTATGGGAGAGGGTCTGGGCTGTGCAACCTGTTTGTTCATCCAACCTCACTAATCAGGGAAGTGATTCTCTAGATATAGGAGTGAGTGTACAAAGAGGGCACATGGGCTTGGTCATGGCTGTTCCTCCACATTGATGAAAATATCAAGAATGGAGGATAAGAATTCCCCCAGGAAAAACCAATGTATGGTTCAAATGACAGGTTTCCACCTATTAAATGTTTTAGGTTTGCCTCTCTGATATTACTCAGATTTCTTCATACATACATTGTATGTATCTAGATCATTCAGTCACATGACCAGAGACAGTTTATTTCTCTGAAGATGGCTAACTGTTTAACATGAACTGTGATAGTACACATTCACCCTCAGAGGGAGGGCTAACTCATCTTCCAGAACCCTAGGATATTTCTCTGAGTCTCCATGTTCTGACAATACATACCCGGTGGTGGTTTAGTCGCTAAGTTGTGTGCCGCACTTCTGACTCCATGGTCTGTAGCGTGCCAGGGCTCCTCTGTCCATGGGATTTTCCAGGCTAGAATAATGGAGTGAGTGGCCATGTCCTTCTCTAGGGGATCTTCCTGACCCAGGGATTGAACATGAGTCTCCTGCATTTGAGGCAGATGCTTTTACCTCTGAGCCACCAGGGGAAACCCCCTACTGTCTCTTTAAAGCAAACACAATTCCTGACCACAAGCACGTTTTCTGTCCCACCAAACTGTACAGATTTTTTCCAGTTGCCGGAGTCCCAGTCTAGTGCCTCTAATAAGTATGTTTTCTCAGTGGCAGCCTGAAGAGCTACGGTGTTTTACTTTAAGCTAAAGATAAGGGGGTGGGAGGAGCGTGGGAAGGTATTGGTGTTTAAGGTAGTACAGGATATGCCTGCGCCTGGCGGTTACTATAGAAACGTGACGTCAACCAGGCGACCTTGACGACTTTTAATGAAGACTTTTTAAAGCGCCCGGCAAGGAGAGCGGGTTTCCCAGTCAGGTGTTTGGAACTGATTTGGCGTGTGGGTACCCGCGGTGGGGGCTGGACAGTTTTGGGGTGTGGGGCGACAAAAAAGGATCTGGATCCAAGTCACCTTTTTCCCGCTTTAGGGCTTGGTGCGTGTCCTGCTCCAGGGGTGTCCTGGAGCCACTTTCCTTCTTAAGGCAGAGGCGTGGGAGGTGAAACAGATAACAATGCTCTCTGAGCCTCAGTTTTCCCCTCTGTTAAATGGGGATAACAATGATTTTCCCACAGGATCGCTGAGAACATTCAGTGATAGCACATGAGTAAGCCGATGGCCCTGTGGTTTGCCTCTCTGATATTACTCAGATTTCTTCATACATACATTGTATGTATCTAGATCATTCAGTCACATGACCAGAGACAGTTTATTTCTCTGAAGATGGCTAACTGTTTAACATGAACTGTGATAGTACACATTCACCCTCAGAGGGAGGGCTAACTCATCTTCCAGAACCCTAGGATATTTCTCTGAGTCTCCATGTTCTGACAATACATACCCGGTGGTGGTTTAGTCGCTAAGTTGTGTGCCGCACTTCTGACTCCATGGTCTGTAGCGTGCCAGGGCTCCTCTGTCCATGGGATTTTCCAGGCTAGAATAATGGAGTGAGTGGCCATGTCCTTCTCTAGGGGATCTTCCTGACCCAGGGATTGAACATGAGTCTCCTGCATTTGAGGCAGATTCTTTTACCTCTGAGCCACCAGGGAAGCCCCCTACTGTCTCTTTAAAGCAAACACAATTCCTGACCACAAGCACGTTTTCTGTCCCACCAAACTGTACAGATTTTTGCCAGTTGCCGGAGTCCCAGTCTAGTGCCTCTAATAAGTATGTTTTCTCAGTGGCAGCCTGAAGAGCTACGGTGTTTTACTTTAAGCTAAAGATAAGGGGGTGGGAGGAGCGTGGGAAGGTATTGGTGTTTAAGGTAGTACAGGATATGCCTGCGCCTGGCGGTTACTATAGAAACGTGACGTCAACCAGGCGACCTTGACGACTTTTAATGAAGACTTTTTAAAGCGCCCGGCAAGGAGAGCGGGTTTCCCAGTCAGGTGTTTGGAACTGATTTGGCGTGTGGGTACCCGCGGTGGGGGCTGGACAGTTTTGGGGTGTGGGGCGACAAAAAAGGATCTGGATCCAAGTCACCTTTTTCCCGCTTTAGGGCTTGGTGCGGTGTCCTGCTCCAGGGGTGTCCTGGAGCCACTTTCCTTCTTAAGGCAGAGGCGTGGGAGGTGAAACAGATAACAATGCTCTCTGAGCCTCAGTTTTCCCCTCTGTTAAATGGGGATAACAATGATTTTCCCACAGGATCGCTGAGAACATTCAGTGATAGCACATGAGTAAGCCGATGGCCCTGTGGTTTTTGGGGGGATCATGAATGTTTATATGAAATCAGGGCACTTATTCTTATTCATCTTCAACTTTGTTAAGGGATAGATGAGAAAAGGAGAAGAAAAAGGGCCTGGTAGGAAGCTCATTGTAACATTTGGCTATAATAACCACCCAGTTGTTCCAGTGGCATTGTCACTAACCCAGTGCCTAGCACGGTACAGGCACAGTTACACAGGTAAAGCATGGTGGTTGTCTCTCTCTGTGAAGCCCCTCGTGCGGTGGCCTTGATCATAGCAGGTGTATGAAGGAGGCAGCTTTTGAGGATCTGTCTTGATGACTGATGGAGCTTCTACTCCAGTCCAGGACAGCGGTCCTCAGGAGATCCCAACGCTTCACATCTTCAGTTGGATATGAAGCCTGACCCTTGTGCGGTGGCCTTGATCATAGCAGGTGTATGAAGGAGGCAGCTTTTGAGGATCTGTCTTGATGACTGATGGAGCTTCTACTCCAGTTCAGGACAGCGGTCCTCAGGAGATCCCAACGCTTCACATCTTCAGTTGGATATGATGCCTGACTCGATTGAGTTCATAGATCAGATCAAAGCACGTTATGGGATTGCTCCTGTAAGGCTCACAAACTAGTCTTATAGTAGCTACTTTGATCTCATCATGGGAAAGCATTTGACAAGTGGAATTTCATTCCATCAGCTGCAACATGCTTTTTAGTAACCCTTGAGGTCCATGTGACAGAAGACTGTTTCTTTGTGTGTGTGTGCTGAAAAGCAATGGACTGTGCAATTGATAAGGAAGTTGGTCTTTAACATTCATTGTAATAAATATACCAAAATTAAATCATTAAGTATGACTTATAAATAATCAGTGATTCCCTTGCATCTCTCAGATGAGTATGGAAATATGTAGTAGTTAGATCTTCCTAACAATTTGACATGGTAATGTAGATTGTCCCCTGCTAGAAATAGGTTTTTTCCCCTTTTATAGTAACATTAAAGAAAAACAATTTCCAAGTGATAGTTTAAAGTGTCAGCAACAGAATTATTATTTAAGAACAAGCATTTTTACTTTAGAGATTGCCCTAAAATAATGATACTTAGATATCTTCCTTGAAATAACCAGTTCATCTTCAATATCATTACCTGATTTCCCTGGGATATAATGTTTTTATTTCTGTACTTCAGAAATAAATGAACATCAACTCTCCCTAAATATTTGGGTATGTTTTATTGCATATGATTATTTTGGTTATATGAAGCATGGCCAATTTGATAAGACATAATGTGGATCTGTTAATACTACAATAGCATAATTGTAAGAATGTTTCATCTGATTAATTTAATTATATCAGAGAATTATGAATATATAAATATATTTCAAATATTTTATTGAGGTATTATTGACATACAATATACTGTGCATATTTAAAGTATATGCTCTAAGTTTTGATATATGTATGCATCTGTGAATGTAATACTATGAACATATCCATTATCTCAAAAAGTTACATTGTGCTCCTTGGTAAGCTGCCGACCAAGCTCACTTCTGCCTTTCTACTTGAGTTCAGTTCAGTCACTCAGTCGTGTCTGACTCTTTGTAACCCCATGGACTGCAAGAACACCCGGCTTCCCTGTCCTTCACCATCTCCAGGAACTTGCTCAAATTCATGTCCATTGACTCAGTGATGCCATCCAACCATCTCAACCTCTGGCATCCCCTTCTCCTGCCTTCTATTTTTACCAACATCAGAGTCATTTCCAATGAGTTGTCTCTTTGCATTAGGTGGCCAAAGTATTGGAGCTTCAGCTTCAGCATCAGTCCTTCCAATGAATATTCAGGATTGATTTCCTTTAGGATTGACTGGTTTGACCTCCTTTCAGTCCAAGGGACTCTCAAGAGACTTCTCCAACACGAAAGTACAAAGGCATCACAACCTCTGTTAAAGACGGTATGGAGATTCCTCAAAAAATTAAGAATAGAAGCACCATATGACCCAGCAATCCCACTATTAGGCTTATACCCTGATGAAATCAAAATTGAAAGAGACACCTGTACCCCAATGTTCATTGTAGCACTCAGAGCACTGATGGAAAAACAGTCATAGAGAACAGATTTACGGACATTGGCGAGAGGTAAGAGTGGGTGAGAGATATGGAAAGAGTAACATGGAACCCTACACTATCATATGTAAAAGAAATAACTATTGTCAAGGCGCTGTGGGACTAAGGGATCTTACATGAGGGCTATACGATGGCCTTGAGGGATGGGATTGGGGGGAATGGGATACACATATGACTAATCTGGGATTATGCATATCTGTAAACAACAAAACTCTGTAAAAGCAAAAAGGCAAAATGTAAATTTTAAAAAAAGGAATCAATTCTTCAGCGCTCAGCCTTCTTTATTGTTCAACTCTCATACCATACATGACTACTGAAAAAACCATAGCTTTGACTATATGGACTTTTGTTGGAATAGTGATATCTCTGCTTTTGAATACTCTGTCTAGGTCTGTCATAGCTTTTCTTCTAAGAAGCAAGTGTTTTTTAATTTCATGGCTGCAGTCACTATCTGCAGTGATTTTGGAGCCCAAGAAAATAAAGTCTGTCACTGTTTCCATTGTTTCCCCATCTATTGAAAGGGGTGAATAGGCAGATTTGATAAGGAGGCTAGCTGGTCCTAAAAGAGGAGAGGAAACGGAGGAAAAGGAAAAAAGACAAACATTTTTCTAGCCTGAAATGTTTGTTACGATAAGGATCAACCCTGAAACTAAGTTGATTGTCTTATGTTAATGTTGTGGGCCTAGCAAGGCCTTTATATTAGAATGTCTCACCTAGTCCAGAGACTGTCCTCTAGCTAATCTCATGCTAATGTGAGTGTGGGTCTGAAAGGCCTTTACAACCTTAAGATATTCTTCTGATCTGTTGTTAATAACTGTCATGGAAAATACAGATTATCTTGCCTGGGCTGGCTAAGGGTGGTTCTCTTCTATCCCCACTTCCAGTGCCTGTGCTGGAATTCTCTCTATCCTTTTTTTCTTTAATAAACTTTTACTTCATGAAGCTCTGAGTGATCAAAGCCAACTCTTGTTAATCCCAATGTGAATTCTTCTCAATTGGAGATCAAGATTCCGACACTGTTCATGGTAACCTGTCTACTATCATCTATCACTATTTGCCATGAAGTGATGGGACCGGATGCCATGATCTTTGGTTTTTGGATGTTGAGTTTTAGACTAACTTAAATCTACCTCATTTTCTGCTTCAACCTATCTCATTGACAGGCATCCATTGAGTTTTGTCACTATATTGTTTTCTTTCCTGTAATGTGGAAATATCCTATTATTTGTATATGCCACAATTTGTTCTATCCATTCACCTGTTAATGGACATTTGGCTTGTTTCCAATTTGGTGATCTTATAAATAAACCTTCTATGAACATTTGTATAGAATTCTTTCTTGGGGCATATGTTTTCTCTTTCTACGTAAATACTTAAAAGAGCAATGGCTGGGTCATGTGGTAGTTGTAAAATTAGCTTTGTAAGAAACTGCTCATTTTTTACCCAAGTAGTCAAAGCATTTTTCATTGCCACCAACAGTGTATGACATATGAGAGTTCCATCCTCCACAACCTTGCCAATACTTGGTATGGTCAGTCTTTTTAATTTTGGACTTTCTCAGAGAGACATAGTGATTTCTCATCGTTTTCATTTATGTTTCCCTAATGCCTAATGATGATGAGCATCTTTTCTTGTGTTTATTTGACAGGTGTATATCTTAGGTGAAGTGTCTGTTCAAATCTTTTGTCCACTTGTTTATTAAAGTGTCTACTTTCTACTGACCTTTGTGAGATTTTTAAATTCTGGACAGCATATCTGCGAATTGCAAATGTTTTCTCTCATTCATTCAGTGGCTAGTCTTTTTATTCTCTGAACAGTATTCTTAGAAGAATGTAAGTTTTAATTTATGTGGAAATTTGTGGAAATTCAATGCATCAATGTGTTCGTGTATGATTTTGATTTTGCTTTTGATGTCATATCTGAGAAATCTTCATCAAATCTAAGGTCACAAGAATTTTTTATGGTAATTTTTGTAGAATTTTAGGATAGTTTTAGTTTTGTGTTTATGTCAGTGATTCTTTTTGAGTTAACTTTTGTATGTGGTTTTACTTCATGAAGCTCTGAGTGATCAAAGCCAACTCTTGTTAATCCCAATGTGAATTCTTCTCAATTGGAGATCAAGATTCCGACACTGTTCATGGTAACCTGTCTACTATCATCTATCACTATTTGCCATGAAGTGATGGGACCGGATGCCATGATCTTTGGTTTTTGGATGTTGAGTTTTAGACTAACTTAAATCTACCTCATTTTCTGCTTCAACCTATCTCATTGACAGGCATCCATTGAGTTTTGTCACTATATTGTTTTCTTTCCTGTAATGTGGAAATATCCTATTATTTGTATATGCCACAATTTGTTCTATCCATTCACCTGTTAATGGACATTTGGCTTGTTTCCAATTTGGTGATCTTATAAATAAACCTTCTATGAACATTTGTATAGAATTCTTTCTTGGGGCATATGTTTTCTCTTTCTACGTAAATACTTAAAAGAGCAATGGCTGGGTCATGTGGTAGTTGTAAAATTAGCTTTGTAAGAAACTGCTCATTTTTTACCCAAGTAGTCAAAGCATTTTTCATTGCCACCAACAGTGTATGACATATGAGAGTTCCATCCTCCACAACCTTGCCAATACTTGGTATGGTCAGTCTTTTTAATTTTGGACTTTCTCAGAGAGACATAGTGATTTCTCATCGTTTTCATTTATGTTTCCCTAATGCCTAATGATGATGAGCATCTTTTCTTGTGTTTATTTGACAGGTGTATATCTTAGGTGAAGTGTCTGTTCAAATCTTTTGTCCACTTGTTTATTAAAGTGTCTACTTTCTACTGACCTTTGTGAGATTTTTAAATTCTGGACAGCATATCTGCGAATTGCAAATGTTTTCTCTCATTCATTCAGTGGCTAGTCTTTTTATTCTCTGAACAGTATTCTTAGAAGAATGTAAGTTTTAATTTATGTGGAAATTTGTGGAAATTCAATGCATCAATGTGTTCGTGTATGATTTTGATTTTGCTTTTGATGTCATATCTGAGAAATCTTCATCAAATCTAAGGTCACAAGAATTTTTTATGGTAATTTTTGTAGAATTTTAGGATAGTTTTAGTTTTGTGTTTATGTCAGTGATTCTTTTTGAGTTAACTTTTGTATGTGGTGCATTATATGGATCAAAGTTCCCACTCAGACACTCAGTTGTGTCCAACTCTTGGCAACCCTATGGACTGTAGCTCACAAGGCTCCTCTGTCCATGGGATTCTCCAGGCAAGAATACTGGAGTGGGTTGCCACTTCCTCCTTCAGAGATTCTTCCTGACCCATCTCTTGTGTCTCCTGCAGTGGCAGGTGGATTCCTTACCACTAACACCACCTCAGAAGCCCCGTGGATCACAGTTTATGTTTGTGCATATGGCTATCCAGTTGTCCCAGTATCATTTGTCGAAAATACTCCTTTTCCCACTGAATTGCCTTTGTAGCTTTGTTGAAAATCAGTTATCCATATACGTGTGGGTGTCTTTCTGGCTTTTTCATTTTGTTCCTTTGATATACATTTCTACCTCCATCTCAATACCATACTGCCTTGATTATTGCAGACTTTTGAGTTTTGAATAAGATAGTGCTTATCCTCCAACTTTTTCTTTTCAACGTTTCTTTTTGTGGACTATTAAACCCTATGCATTTCCATGACTTTTTAGAATAATGCCATAAATTTCTTTAAAAAAATGAACACTTGTATTTTTATTGGGATTGCATGGAATGTATAGATCAGATTGTGAAGAATAGACATCTTAACAATACTGTGTCCCCTGACCCAGGAGAATGACATATCCCTTCATTTATTTAGGCCTGCTTTAACTTTTCTCAGCAGTGTTTTGCAGTGTTCAGAGTGTAGGCAGATGTGCAATATAAGTTATCTGTATATAGTTTATATTTTTTGATACTATTGTCATGGGAATATTTTTATAATAATTTCCAGGTATTATATTTTAACTGAGCTTGTCAGTAGCCAAATGTTGCTGGGAAATCTTTAGGCTGAAACACAGGCTACTCTAAGATGGAAAAGATACTTGACTTTTAATATCTTTATTAGAGTTCTCAAAGAGAATCAAAGGGATTTTTGTAGAATTTTAGGATAGTTTTATTTTGAGCAGTGATTCTTTTTGAGTTAACTTTTGTATGTGGTGCATTATATGGATCAAAGTTCCCACTCAGACACTCAGTTGTGTCCAACTCTTGGCAACCCTATGGACTGTAGCTCACAAGGCTCCTCTGTCCATGGGATTCTCCAGGCAAGAATACTGGAGTGGGTTGCCACTTCCTCCTTCAGAGATTCTTCCTGACCCATCTCTTGTGTCTCCTGCAGTGGCAGGTGGATTCCTTACCACTAACACCACCTCAGAAGCCCCGTGGATCACAGTTTATGTTTGTGCATATGGCTATCCAGTTGTCCCAGTATCATTTGTCGAAAATACTCCTTTTCCCACTGAATTGCCTTTGTAGCTTTGTTGAAAATCAGTTATCCATATACGTGTGGGTGTCTTTCTGGCTTTTCATTTTGTTCCTTTGATATACATTTCTACCTCCATCTCAATACCATACTGCCTTGATTATTGCAGACTTTTGAGTTTTGAATAAGATAGTGCTTATCCTCCAACTTTTTCTTTTCAACGTTTCTTTTTGTGGACTATTAAACCCTATGCATTTCCATGACTTTTTAGAATAATGCCATAAATTTTTTTAAAAAAAATGAACACTTGTATTTTTATTGGGATTGCATGGAATGTATAGATCAGATTGTGAAGAATAGACATCTTAACAATACTGTGTCCCCTGACCCAGGAGAATGACATATCCCTTCATTTATTTAGGCCTGCTTTAACTTTTCTCAGCAGTGTTTTGCAGTGTTCAGAGTGTAGGCAGATGTGCAATATAAGTTATCTGTATATAGTTTATATTTTTTGATACTATTGTCATGGGAATATTTTTATAATAATTTCCAGGTATTATATTTTAACTGAGCTTGTCAGTAGCCAAATGTTGCTGGGAAATCTTTAGGCTGAAACACAGGCTACTCTAAGATGGAAAAGATACTTGACTTTTAATATCTTTATTAGAGTTCTCAAAGAGAATCAAAGGGATGTTTATAGAGAGAGATTTATTTTAAGGGAGTGACTCACTAGTTTGTGGAGGCTTTGTGAAGTCTGGTGGGGGAAGCCGGCAGGCTGGCAACTCAGGAAAGGGTTTTAGTTGGAGTCTGGAGGTAGTCTTCTCGTGAATCATGAAGAGCTAATGTTGTACATAAAGTCCAAAGGAGGAGATTCCCTGGCAGTCCAGGGCTAGGACTCCACACTTTCACTGCTGAGGACCTAGGTTCAATCCCTGGTCAGGGAACTAAGATCTCACAAGCCATGTGGTGGTATGGCCAAAAAGGTAAAGAAAAAATCCGAAGGCACTTAATTGTGAACCCATGTGGGAAAACAATTTGTGGTTGCAGGTGGGATGGGAGGACCAGTGTATGTTTGAGTAATGACATTAACAGAGACACAGCAGCTATCAGAGACCTCTGTACGGCAGGCAGTAAATTAATAGTACACAAACATCAGATGTGTAGGTCAGGATTTTTCCAAGTGTGGTCCATAGACAACTTCATCAAACTTTTCCAGGAGTGCCTGTTGAAACAGCCGATTCCCGGCTTCACCTTGGGTATGCTGTGTCTAAAATAGGGAGGTGGATTGGGAGTGTGTGTATGTATTGAATAATTTCTCCTGTTGGTTGTGGTAGCATCCAAGTTTGAAAAACACTGCTGTGGATTTGCAAGAAAGTGGTATTAACATTTTGAATCCTTTAATGTATAATTTTGGTGTCAGCTTCTCTTGCAACTCAGCTTTAAATATCTGCATTTGATCCCAGTAGGTAGAAAAGCCTGACAAATGGTCAAAGCTGTGCTTTTTTCCCGTAGTCATGTATGGATGTGAGAGCTGGACCATAAAGAAGACTGAGCACAGGTGACTTGATGCTTTTGAACTGTGGTGCTGGAGAAGACTCTTGAGAGAGTCCCTTGGACTGCAAGGAGATCAAACCAGTCAATCCTAAAGGAAATCAGCCCTGACTATTCATTGGAAGGATGGATGCTGAATCTAAAGCTCCATTACTTTAGCCACCTGATGCCAAGAGTCAACTCATTGGAAAAGACCCTGATGCTGGGAAAAACTGAGGACAGAGGGATGTTTATAGAGAGAGATTTATTTTAAGGGAGTGACTCACTAGTTTGTGGAGGCTTTGTGAAGTCTGGTGGGGGAAGCCGGCAGGCTGGCAACTCAGGAAAGGGTTTTAGTTGGAGTCTGGAGGTAGTCTTCTCGTGAATCATGAAGAGCTAATGTTGTACATAAAGTCCAAAGGAGGAGATTCCCTGGCAGTCCAGGGCTAGGACTCCACACTTTCACTGCTGAGGACCTAGGTTCAATCCCTGGTCAGGGAACTAAGATCTCACAAGCCATGTGGTGGTATGGCCAAAAAGGTAAAGAAAAAATCCGAAGGCACTTAATTGTGAACCCATGTGGGAAAACAATTTGTGGTTGCAGGTGGGATGGGAGGACCAGTGTATGTTTGAGTAATGACATTAACAGAGACACAGCAGCTATCAGAGACCTCTGTACGGCAGGCAGTAAATTAATAGTACACAAACATCAGATGTGTAGGTCAGGATTTTTCCAAGTGTGGTCCATAGACAACTTCATCAAACTTTTCCAGGAGTGCCTGTTGAAACAGCCGATTCCCGGCTTCACCTTGGGTATGCTGTGTCTAAAATAGGGAGGTGGATTGGGAGTGTGTGTATGTATTGAATAATTTCTCCTGTTGGTTGTGGTAGCATCCAAGTTTGAAAAACACTGCTGTGGATTTGCAAGAAAGTGGTATTAACATTTTGAATCCTTTAATGTATAATTTTGGTGTCAGCTTCTCTTGCAACTCAGCTTTAAATATCTGCATTTGATCCCAGTAGGTAGAAAAGCCTGACAAATGGTCAAAGCTGTGCTTTTTCCAGTAGTCATGTATGGATGTGAGAGCTGGACCATAAAGAAGACTGAGCACAGGTGACTTGATGCTTTTGAACTGTGGTGCTGGAGAAGACTCTTGAGAGAGTCCCTTGGACTGCAAGGAGATCAAACCAGTCAATCCTAAAGGAAATCAGCCCTGACTATTCATTGGAAGGATGGATGCTGAATCTAAAGCTCCATTACTTTAGCCACCTGATGCCAAGAGTCAACTCATTGGAAAAGACCCTGATGCTGGGAAAAACTGAGGACAGAGGGAGAATGGGACAACAGAGGATGAGATGGTTGGATGGCATCATTGACTCAATAGACATGAATCTGAGCAAGCTCTGGGAAATGGTGAAGGACAGGGAAGCCTGGCATGCTGCAATCCGTGGGGTCACGAAGAGTCAGACATGATTGAGCCACTGAACAACAACAAGGTAAAAAAAGGGCACATGTAATTGAAATGAGTTCATATTGAATTTACTGTGGTCCCTAAACCCAATGACTGGTGTCCTGGTAAGAGAAAAGGGAGGAGGATTTCACATCCACAAGGAAGAAAACCATGTAAAGATGGAGGCAGATACCTGACTTGTGGTGCGAGCCCTGCCAGCTCCAACACCGCCCTTGCCCTGAGTCATTTAACCTGGCCAGTAGCACTTTTTTTTTGAGGGGGGGGGGCACCTGGATGGGGACTTGAACCCTGGACCCTCAGATTGGCAACAAGCATTTTAAAGAGGTTCCCTGAGAAGTTCTGACCACTGACTAACTGTCCCCTCCCCAGCCAGGACCACCTGGCAAGACTTTAACTAGTGATGTTTATACAACCAAAGATTCTGTTTTGTGGTTTAAGGAGAATAAAATTGACTACATAAAAAAAAAAAAAAAGATGAAGGCAGAGACTCTAGTCTACTTTTCTAATATGGCCCTGTCAGACCCTGCTTTTGGTTTCTGGTCTCTAGAAGTGAGAGAAAAGAAAATTCTGTTGTTTTAAAATACCAATTTCATGTTTTTATTTTTTATTTCCAGCTCTTAAAAGTATGAAAGTTAAATGCAGGAGCCATGTCATCTCAGATTTGATCATTGGCTTTTCCCATGTTTTCATCTTATTTCCACTTTAGAGTTAATGAGATAGGATGAGTTTCAAGCTCAGAATATATCTAGTCATTAGTGAATGAAAGACTGATACAAAGAAATGGTAGTAAGTTCTTGGATTTTTGCCTCTTAGGGAAGCAGCAGGTGGTTGAAATCTTGGTGTGATGTGCCTTGGTGTGGTGCATGATCTGAGGACCTCAGAAATGTTGACTGCTGAACAGGTCCACTCATTGGAAAAGACCCCTGATGCTGGGAAAACTGAGGACAGAGGAGAATGGGACAACAGAGGATGAGATGGTTGGATGGCATCATTGACTCAATAGACATGAATCTGAGCAAGCTCTGGGAAATGGTGAAGGACAGGGAAGCCTGGCATGCTGCAATCCGTGGGGTCACGAAGAGTCAGACATGATTGAGCCACTGAACAACAACAAGGTAAAAAAAGGGCACATGTAATTGAAATGAGTTCATATTGAATTTACTGTGGTCCCTAAACCCAATGACTGGTGTCCTGGTAAGAGAAAAGGGAGGAGGATTTCACATCCACAAGGAAGAAAACCATGTAAAGATGGAGGCAGATACCTGACTTGTGGTGCGAGCCCTGCCAGCTCCAACACCGCCCTTGCCCTGAGTCATTTAACCTGGCCAGTAGCACTTTTTTTTTGAGGGGGGGGGGGCACCTGGATGGGGACTTGAACCCTGGACCCTCAGATTGGCAACAAGCATTTTAAAGAGGTTCCCTGAGAAGTTCTGACCACTGACTAACTGTCCCCTCCCCAGCCAGGACCACCTGGCAAGACTTTAACTAGTGATGTTTATACAACCAAAGATTCTGTTTTGTGGTTTAAGGAGAATAAAATTGACTACATAAAAAAAAAAAAAAAGATGAAGGCAGAGACTCTAGTCTACTTTTCTAATATGGCCCTGTCAGACCCTGCTTTTGGTTTCTGGTCTCTAGAAGTGAGAGAAAAGAAAATTCTGTTGTTTTAAAATACCAATTTCATGTTTTTATTTTTTATTTCCAGCTCTTAAAAGTATGAAAGTTAAATGCAGGAGCCATGTCATCTCAGATTTGATCATTGGCTTTTCCCATGTTTTCATCTTATTTCCACTTTAGAGTTAATGAGATAGGATGAGTTTCAAGCTCAGAATATATCTAGTCATTAGTGAATGAAAGACTGATACAAAGAAATGGTAGTAAGTTCTTGGATTTTTGCCTCTTAGGGAAGCAGCAGGTGGTTGAAATCTTGGTGTGATGTGCCTTGGTGTGGTGCATGATCTGAGGACCTCAGAAATGTTGACTGCTGAACAGGTCCAGAATTTTCCTATAAAAATATTAACATCCAGAGCAGTCTAGGAGCAGCAGTTACACAAACACTACAGCTCACTGCCCTGGTGACACCTCTATCACTGAGCTCACCAGGTGAGTCAAAGGCAAGTCCGTCTTTCCAGTGTGGGGCCTGGATTAGGATCAGCACACAGGTATGATGTGAAACAGCTATTAGGAGATTCTGTAGCACAAAGAATGAAGAGAACCTGCGGCTATCGCAAACCCTTCAAGTCAACACATGTCAGAGGGTTGTTTGCTCCGTTCTCCTAGATACATGTAATCTCTGCAGGAGAAACAGCGAGAAATGACTTTTCACAGTGTCTGCCTTGTGACCAGGGCTCAGGCAACCCCTATTGCTGTGCCCCCAAACTTAAACGGCACTGAAGTCCCACCACATGCCATTCGCTCAGGGCTCCAGATGCCTTCATCACAAACACACATCTGGTGGTGGCACACCATTCACTGATTATAGACCCCTTTGGGTCAAGAGGTAGGGTCACACCACTAAGACATACAGGATAATTTCATTTTATAGATGTACTTTCATACATTGTTTGAAATACTGTATTCAGGGAGTATGTCTTTTAACAAAAATTTGAAAGCAGAATAGACTTGCACAAAGATTTGGAAAAGTAACATACACATGGATTCATTACTACTTTAGAAAAGCTTTTATTTTATTCAGTTCCATGGAAATATGAAGTAGGAACAAATAGAATTGTAATGTCTCTGTCTGCACATACATGTGTTCCGAGGTCTCCTCACTTCTAATCCCCTGAGTACTCACACTCTCACAACTGCAGGTTTATCTTCAGTTCAAACCAAAGCTGGGCTTCCAATCTCAGGTTTAGATTTCCTAGAAAATGCTGGAAACAGGTAGACAGCTGCCAGAAGGTTTAAAAAGTTCCATAGAACGCTGGCTGAAACCATTAGAGCAATATCTGCACCTCCATCCCTCCCTCCCTCTTGTTCAACCTCTGGGTCTGAGACTCTCAGAGCTAGCTAGCGTCCTGGGTCCATCTACCTGAAGACAGCCATGTCCATTTTTCTTTTTCTACTTTAAGGGAAATGAGCACATGTAGCAAAAGAGAATAAATGCCATCAAATTGTTTATGAAGATACCAACTCTGTTTGGAGAATACATGTATCTTAAAAGCAGCCCCATTCGCTGTTGATTCTACATCGTGTTCAATGATTTGTCTCTTGTTGGACAAACAATCGACACTGTAGAGGAGTCCCTCTCAGACAGCAGGGTGACCCTCCTCCATTACCCCACCCCTGTAGAGACTGCCCAGCCCATCTCACACCCGCTGCCTGCCCTGTCATCCTCTGTCCAGGAACTGGACACAGATGTTCAGATCCCACTCCAATACCCCATCATCTCTGCCCTCACCCCACTGTCTTTCACCCACCCACTGCTCCGCTGCCAAGGTGCTACTGCCACCTGGTGTTTCATCGTGTGCAGTTCTCAAGAGTATGTTTCTATAGGCTTCTTTGCCTAGAGAATTCCATGGATGGGGAGCCTGGCCGGCTACATTCCATGGGGTCGCAAACAGTGGCACAGCGGGACCTCCCTGGTGGTCCAGTGGGTAAGGACACCGCCTTGCAGTGCAAGGGGCGCCGGTTCGATCCCTGGCCTGGGAAGATCCCACGTGCCGCGGAGCGGCTGGACCCATGTGTCCAACTACCCGGCGGGAGCTCTGGAGCGCATGCGCCCAGAGCCAGTACTCTGCAGCGAGAGGGGCCACTGCGACCGGAGGCCCACACAGGCCAAAGAACAAAGATAAATAAACGAAAGACCAATAGAAGTGGCCAAAAAAAAAAAAAAAAAAAGGGACAGGACTGACACACTAATACTTTACACCTATCATTTTTTTTTTAAAGATAGAATTAGAATCGTTTTGTACATAGATTCAAGAGCCGTTTTGAAGAAAGGTATTTGCGTTGTTTTTTTTGTTCCAAGTTAAGCTCTTTTGTAAATGTTTCATGATGGCGGTACACTGATGCCACCTTGTGATAGAAACTCAAACTGCAGCTTGAGCATCAAGCATCATGAAGCAGAAAGGTGAGATGGAGGGGCTGCGACCCACACCACGCAGACATTTCTGGATGTCTAGGTGGAAAGGGAGTATTCCCAGCGTACAGGGATATTGAGATGTCAAGACATAAAGTACAACCTCCTTCTATGGTGAAGGAAGGTATCTGTGTGTGTGTGTGTGTGTGTGTGTGTGTGTGTGTGTGTGTGTGTGTGTGTGTGTGTGTGTGTGTGTGTGTGTGTGTGTGTGTTTTCCTTTGCTCCAAGCTAAGCCCTTTTTTGTAAGGAAGTTTGATGATGCCGGTACATTGATGCCACCTTGTGATAGAAACGTGAACTGCAGCGTGAATATCGTGAAGCAGAAAGGTGGAAGCAGGGGCTGTGATGCACACACACCACGCAATTTTCTGCAAGTCCTGCTGGGAAGGGGGCATTCCCAGCGTACAGGGATATTGAGATATCCAGGTAGAAAGTACAACCTCCCTCTCCTGGTGAAGAAAAAGTTTTATGTGAGTGGAAGTGAAAGATCATTTATGGAGATGGAAATGCCAACCCACTCTAGTGTTCTTGCCCAGAAAATCCCATAGACAGAGGAGTCTGGCAGGCTGCAGTCCATGGGGTCATGAAAGAGTCGGACATGACTGAGCAACTAAACAACAACATAGTTGCTTTACCATGTTGTGTTAGTTTCTGCTATATCATGAGATCACCACAGAATACTGAGCTGAGCTTCCTGCAGGGCATTAAAGCTTCCCACTAGCTACCTGCTTTACACTTTCTCGACAAGCTCCAGACTCCTTTCTTCCAAGCATTCAGAACTGTGTGGTAGCTCATCTGAAACTGTTCCTCTGTCCAACATCTGGTGTGAACCTGCCCAGTGAAATAATCCCGAGGCTGGCCTCACCCAACCACAACTTCCTCCAATCAAAAAGTTTAGGACATGTATAGCTGTAAACAACAAAACTCTGTAAAAGTAAAATAAAAATAATTAGTAAAAAAGATCATTGGAACATATTACTCTTTGTTTAAAAGAAGTAAAAAGATCAACATGAATCAGCCATAGGTATATTTTATTTTGATATCTGGCAGAAAACAACAAAATTCCGTAAAGTAATGATCCTTCAAATAAAATTGTTTTAAAATATAAAAATACACATTAAATCTTAAAAAATATGTAAAAATACACATATGTCTCTTTGAGACCTCTGGCTAAAAAGCTAGAGATCTTATGAGCCAAAATGGATAAAGACCACTTACAGCCTTTGTAATCTTCTTTTGTACTTTTATGGCCATCTTTTCTCATAAATATAGTTTGTACTATATTTTTAATATTTTTATGAATTCTCAATTTTTAATTTTGATTTAGTATTCATCATATGCGGCCCCAAGCTATTTCACCATTACCTAAATAGGGAAGCTTTAGTGCCCTGACCATATTTCTCTTACAAACAATAATACATTTAACACCCTTGCTCATATATACATATATATCTTTGAAGTATTTTTTATAATTTTTTGAAAATGTTCTTTATAAACCTGGAACACGTAATATTTGATATTTACACAATGCTCAAATATTTCTAACATAAGTGTAAAAATGTGTTTGTTTTTCCACCCATTAGAAATAATGTAGGAATTGAGATTAAGATGGTAGAGTAGGATGTGCGCTTGTCTTCTCCTGCCAGAGCACCAAGATCACAACTAGCGGTTCAACAGGTATTGAAAGGAGGACACTGGAACCCACCGAGGAAAGATCTTTGTCCAAAGATGAAGGAGAAGCCACAACGAAGCAGCAGGAGGGGAGCAAATGCCATAAAATCAAATCCTATGCCTACTGGGTGGGCAACGCACAGGCTGGAGAACAAGATCACCAAAGAAATTCTCTCACTGTGATGAGGGCTCTAGGCCCCTACATCAGGCTTTCCAGCCTGGGGATTTGGCCAAAGGATTGGGAATCCTTAGGGAATCTGACTTTGCGGGTCAACTGGATTGGATTCCAGAACTTCCATAAGACTGGGGGAATCAGAGACTGCTGGAGGGCACAAACAGGCTCTTTTGTGCTGCAGGACCCAGGGGAAAGGAGCAATGACCCCAGAGCAGACTGACCCCTACCTGTGAGTGTCCCGCATGCAGGGCCTGAAAAAGATCAACATGAATCAGCCATAGGTATATTTTATTTTGATATCTGGCAGAAAACAACAAAATTCCGTAAAGTAATGATCCTTCAAATAAAATTGTTTTAAAATATAAAAATACACATTAAATCTTAAAAAATATGTAAAAATACACATATGTCTCTTTGAGACCTCTGGCTAAAAAGCTAGAGATCTTATGAGCCAAAATGGATAAAGACCACTTACAGCCTTTGTAATCTTCTTTTGTACTTTTATGGCCATCTTTTCTCATAAATATAGTTTGTACTATATTTTTAATATTTTTATGAATTCTCAATTTTTAATTTTGATTTAGTATTCATCATATGCGGCCCCAAGCTATTTCACCATTACCTAAATAGGGAAGCTTTAGTGCCCTGACCATATTTCTCTTACAAACAATAATACATTTAACACCCTTGCTCATATATACATATATATCTTTGAAGTATTTTTTATAATTTTTTGAAAATGTTCTTTATAAACCTGGAACACGTAATATTTGATATTTACACAATGCTCAAATATTTCTAACATAAGTGTAAAAATGTGTTTGTTTTTCCACCCATTAGAAATAATGTAGGAATTGAGATTAAGATGGTAGAGTAGGATGTGCGCTTGTCTTCTCCTGCCAGAGCACCAAGATCACAACTAGCGGTTCAACAGGTATTGAAAGGAGGACACTGGAACCCACCGAGGAAAGATCTTTGTCCAAAGATGAAGGAGAAGCCACAACGAAGCAGCAGGAGGGGAGCAAATGCCATAAAATCAAATCCTATGCCTACTGGGTGGGCAACGCACAGGCTGGAGAACAAGATCACCAAAGAAATTCTCTCACTGTGATGAGGGCTCTAGGCCCCTACATCAGGCTTTCCAGCCTGGGGATTTGGCCAAAGGATTGGGAATCCTTAGGGAATCTGACTTTGCGGGTCAACTGGATTGGATTCCAGAACTTCCATAAGACTGGGGGAATCAGAGACTGCTGGAGGGCACAAACAGGCTCTTTTGTGCTGCAGGACCCAGGGGAAAGGAGCAATGACCCCAGAGCAGACTGACCCAAACCTACCTGTGAGTGTCCGAGGGTCTCCTGTGGAGGCACGAGTCGGCAGTGGCCTGCCACAGGGATGGGGGCGCTGATGGCAACAGGATCGAGAGCTGTGTTATGGCATGGGCCCTCTTGGAGGTCACCCAGATATAGAAGCCTGTAGACTCCAGGACTGAGTTGCCTCAGGCCAAACAACTAACAGGGAGGGAGCACAACCCTACCCTTCACCAGATAAGATTAGAGTTTTACTGATCATAACCTTACCCATCACAGCAAGACCCAGTTTCCCTCACAGCTAGCCCCTTTCATCAGGAAACAAGCTTCTTAGACTCAGCAGAAGGCAGACAGAACAAATAAGAACTACAGCCCCATCAGCCTCCAGAACTAATACCACAATCATAGAAAGCTACTCAAAATGAAAAGAAATAGGATTGCAGCCAAATAAAGGAACAAGATAAATCCACAGAAAAACAATTAAATGAAGGAGAGATAGGCAACCTCCCAGAAAAAGCATTCAGAATAATGATAGTGAAGATGATCCAGGATATTAGAAACAAAATGGAAAAGATGCAAGAAATGCTTTCAAAGGACCTAGAAGAACTACAGAACAAGCAAACAGAGATGACCAATACACTAGAAAGAATCAATAGCAGAATAGCTGAGGCAGAAGAACGGATAAGTGACCTACAAAACAGAATGGTGGAAATCAGTGCTGCAAAACAGGATATAGAAAAAAGAATGAAAAAAATGAAGACAGCCTAAAAGACATCTGGAACAACATTAAATGCACCAATAGTAGTCTTATAGGGATCCCAGAAGGAGAAGAAAGAGAGAAAGAACCTGAGAAAATATTTGAAGAGATAATAGCTGAAAACTTCCCTAACATGGGAAAGAAAATAGTCAACTATGTCCAGGAAGCATAGAGAGTCTCAGGCAGGGTAAAGTCAATGAGAAACACACCGACACACATGTTAACCAAACTGACAAAAGTTAAAGACAAATTACTAAAAGCAACAAGGGGAAAAAGACAAAAACATACAGGGGAAAACCCCTAAGGATATCAGCTGACTTCTCAACAGAAACTCTGAAAGCCAGAAGGGAATGACATAATATTTTCCAAGTGATGAAAGGGAAGATCCTACAACCAAGAATACTCTACTCATCAAGACTCTCATTCACATTTGATGAAGAAATCAAAAGCTTTCCAGACAAGCAAAAGTTAAGAGAACTCAGCACCAGTAAATCAAGTTTACAGCAAATGCTAAAGGAACTTCTCTAGGCAGGAAACACAAGAGAAGGAAAAGATCTATTAAAAATAAACCTAAAACAATTAACAAAATGGTGATAGGATCATATATACTGATAATCACCTTAAATGAAAATGGATTAAATGCACCGAACAAAAGACTTAGACTGGCTGAGTGGATACAAAAACAAGACCCATATATGTGTGTGTGTGTGTGTGTGTAGTCTACAAGAGACCCATTTTATACCAAGAGATACTTACAGACTGAAAGTAAGGAGATGGAAGAAGGTATTTCATGCAAATGCATGGAGTAACAATACTCATATCAGATAAAATAGACTTTAAAACAAAGACTGTTATAAGAAAAAAAGATGGACACTACAGAATGATCAAGGGTTCAACCTAAGTAGAAGATATGGCAATTAAATATACATGCACCCAACACAGGAGCACCTCAATGTGTAAGACAAATACTAACAAATATGAAAGGAGAAAATCAACACAATAATAGTGGGGGATTTTTAAAATATATTTTTTGACTGAGCCAAGTCTTAGTTGAAGCACACAAGATTTTCAGTTGTGGCATGTGGGATCTAGTTCCCTGAACAGGGACTGAACTCAGGTCCCCTTCATTGGAAGCTTGGAGTCTTAGCCATTGGACTACCAATTAAGTTCCAGTGTGGGGCTTTAACACCCTACTTTCATCAATGGACAGATCATCCAGATAGAAAATCAATAAGGAAACCCAGGCTTTAAGTGACACATTAGATGAGTTGGATTTAATTGATATTTATAAAGCATCCCATCCAAAAGTAGCAGACTACATATTTTTCTCAAGTGCACACAGAACATTCTCCAGGATTGACTACATGCTTGCTGGGCCACAAGGCGGGCATTGATAAATTTAAGAAAATCGAAATAATACCATGCATCGTCTGAGATTAGAACGAAATTACAAGATAAAACCTCTAAGAAACATAAACATGTGGCGGCCAACCAATATGCTACTAAATGACCACTGGATCACTAAAGAAATTTTTAAAAAATACCTAGGGACAAATGAAAGCACAACAGTTCAAAATTTACGAGATACAGCAAAAGCAGTCCTAAGAGGGAAGTTTATAACAATACAATCTTACTTCAAGAAACAAGAAAAATCTCAAGTAAACAACTTAACCTTACACCTAGAACTAGAGAAAGAAGGACAAACAAACAAAGCCTAAGGTTAGTATAAGGAAGTAAATCATAAAGATCAGAACAGAAATCAATGAAATAGTGACAAAGAACACAACTGCAAAGATCAGTGAAACTAAAAGCTGGTTCACAGAAAACATAAACAGGACTGATAAACCCTTAATCAGACTTATCAAAAAAAAAAGGAGAGCACCTAATCAGTAAAATTAGAAATGAAAAAGGAGAAGTTACAACAGCCTCCACAGAAATATCAAGAATCACTAGAATGAACAACTGTATGCCAATAAAATTAGCCACCTGGAAGAAATGGAAAATTTCTTAGAAAGATATGGTCTCCCTCTACTGAACCAGGAAGAAACAGAAAATATGAACAGATCCATCACAAGCACAGAAATTGAAACTATGATTAAAAACCTCCCAACAAACAAATAATGGAAATAAGAGCAAACATGAACAAATGCGACCTCCTTAAACTCAAAAGCTTTTGCACAGCAAAGGAAAAGAAAAACAAGACAAAAAGACAATCCACAGACCGGGAGAAAATATTGCAAATGATGTGACTGATAAGGCATTAGTCTCCAAAATTTACAAACAGCTTATGACACTCAATAGCATCAAAAGAAACACCCCACTCTAAAAGTGGGCAGAAGACCTGAATAGACACTTCTCTGAAGAGGACACACAGATGGCCAACAGGCACAGGAAAAGTTGTTCAAAATCACTAGTTATTAGAGAGTTGCAACTTAAAACTAAAACAAGACACCACCTCGCACCAGTCAGGATGGCTGTCATCACGAAATCCACAAATAACAAATGCTGGAGAGGGTGTGGAGAGGGGGAACTCTCCTGCACTGCTGGTGGGAATGTAAATTGCTATAGCCACTATGGAGAATTGTGGGGAGGTTTCTTAAAAAACTAGACATAGAACTACTATCTGACCCTGCAATCCCACTCCTGGGCATACATCCAGAGAAAAGCACGGCTGGAAGAGATACATGCTCCCCAATGTTCACTGAAACATTGTTTACAATGGCCAAGACATGGAAACAACCTAAATGTCCATCTGTCCATCGACAGAGGAATGGATAAAGAAGATGTGGTATACACACACACACACACACACACACACACACACACACAGTGGAATAGTACTCAGCCATGAGAAAGAATGAAATAAGGCTACTTGCAGCAATATGGATGGACCTAGAGAGTGTCATACTGGGTGAAGTAATTCAGACAGAGAAGGGAAACTCTCATATGACATTACTTACAAAACAGAGACTCACAGACTTGGAAAACAGATTCATGGTTGAAGGGGGTGGGGATGGTTGGGAACGTTGGAAAAGACATGTACACACACTTGAAATGATTAACCAACAAAAATCTATTGTACAGCACATGGAACTCTGCTCAATGTTATGTGGCAGCCTGGATGGGAGGAGGGCACTTTGGAGGAGAATGGATACATGTATACGTATGGCCGGCGCCTTCACTGTTCACCTGAAACTATCACAATATTGTTGATTGACTATACCCCAATACAAAATGTTTTGTGTTTTAAAAAAAAAAATTAAAAATTAAAAAAAGCAGCACAATTGTTGTAAACTGAAAACTATGACACATTGGAAGAAATTAAAGATGACTTAAATAATATAAAAAGAAATAACGAAAGAGGACATCATGCAAATCATTGCTTTTACAACAAGAAATACCTCATTGTTTCGATCATCATTGAATAGACACTTCTCTGAAGAGGACACACAGATGGCCAACAGGCACAGGAAAAGTTGTTCAAAATCACTAGTTATTAGAGAGTTGCAACTTAAAACTAAAACAAGACACCACCTCGCACCAGTCAGGATGGCTGTCATCACGAAATCCACAAATAACAAATGCTGGAGAGGGTGTGGAGAGGGGGAACTCTCCTGCACTGCTGGTGGGAATGTAAATTGCTATAGCCACTATGGAGAATTGTGGGGAGGTTTCTTAAAAAACTAGACATAGAACTACTATCTGACCCTGCAATCCCACTCCTGGGCATACATCCAGAGAAAAGCACGGCTGGAAGAGATACATGCTCCCCAATGTTCACTGAAACATTGTTTACAATGGCCAAGACATGGAAACAACCTAAATGTCCATCTGTCCATCGACAGAGGAATGGATAAAGAAGATGTGGTATACACACACACACACACACACACACACACACACACAGTGGAATAGTACTCAGCCATGAGAAAGAATGAAATAAGGCTACTTGCAGCAATATGGATGGACCTAGAGAGTGTCATACTGGGTGAAGTAATTCAGACAGAGAAGGGAAACTCTCATATGACATTACTTACAAAACAGAGACTCACAGACTTGGAAAACAGATTCATGGTTGAAGGGGGTGGGGATGGTTGGGAACGTTGGAAAAGACATGTACACACACTTGAAATGATTAACCAACAAAAATCTATTGTACAGCACATGGAACTCTGCTCAATGTTATGTGGCAGCCTGGATGGGAGGAGGGCACTTTGGAGGAGAATGGATACATGTATACGTATGGCCGAGCGCCTTCACTGTTCACCTGAAACTATCACAATATTGTTGATTGACTATACCCCAATACAAAATGTTTTGTGTTTTAAAAAAAAATAAAAATTAAAAATTAAAAAAAGCAGCACAATTGTTGTAAACTGAAAACTATGACACATTGGAAGAAATTAAAGATGACTTAAATAATATAAAAAAGAAATAACGTAAAGAGGACATCATGCAAATCATTGCTTTTCACATAGGCAAGAAATCATCTCTCTTCATTGTTTCGATCATCACTTGTTTTTGCTGCTTGTCTGGAATTCCACCATAACGTCGACGAAAATAAATCATTAACAATCTATAATAGAAATATAAAAGATTCAGACTGCAGACCGTAGCCCAGAGGACCATTTCTCAGTCCTGAAACTGCTCTGGAGAAACATGGTTTCCGGCACAGATTCTTATCTTGTCTGAACAAAGAACATTAAACCACTGAGGGATGCATTCCTTCAAGGTTTCAAAAAATAACAAAAAATAACAGATCAGCAGGCACATCATGAGTCAGTGTGGCCTTGGCAGCAGGAAAGAGCCGTACCACTGAAGGACTAGCAGCATTAGCATCCCATGATGGGAGGCTTTGACTCTTTATTTTTAACAAGAACATTCATAACTTCTGGTCAGTGTATCTGGCTTTTTCTTTGATAATTAAAGCAGATGTACAGTATATTTTTGAAAGGTCACAGGCTGTTTTGGTCAGCACGAAATTCAACTTATCTCATGTATACACCAGAATGAATTTCCTATACCTTATCACGTGAAAATGTCCTTTATTACTATGGATGTGACAAATTTTCTCACAAACTTGTGTTACTTAGAGTGTTTCTGCTATTCCTTACTAACACTACGGATGGCAACTTTTCATTCTCTGTATAGGGCTAAAAGACACATACCTCATGGCTATTTGCATGGTGAGCTAACCGTGTTTTCTTTGAGTCAAGAGAACTGTCTTGGAGAGTCTCTTCAACAAATGATGCTGGCAAAACTGGACAGCCACATGTAAAATAATGAAATCAGACCACTTCGTAACTCCATACACAAAAATAAGCTCAAAATGGATTACAGACCTAACTGTCAGACTGGACACTATAAAACTCTTAGAGGAAAACACAGGTAGAACACTCTCTGACATAAATCACAGCAAAATCTTTTCTAATCCATCTCCCAGAATAGTGGAAACAAGAGCAAACATGAACAAATGGGACCTCCTTAAACTCAAAAGCTTTTGCACAGCAAAGGAAAAGATAAACAAGACAAAAAGACAATCACAGACCGGGAGAAAATATTTACAAATGATGTGACTGATAAAGCATTAGTCTCCAAAATTTACAAACAGCTTATGACACTCAATAGCATCAAAAGAAACACCCCACTCTAAAAGTGGGCAGAAGACCTGAATAGACACTTCTCTGAAGAGGACACACAGATGGCCAACAGGCACAGGAAAAGTTGTTCAAAATCACTAGTTATTAGAGAGTTGCAACTTAAAACTAAAACAAGACACCACCTCGCACCAGTCAGGATGGCTGTCATCACGAAATCCACAAATAACAAATGCTGGAGAGGGTGTGGAGAGGGGGAACTCTCCTGCACTGCTGGTGGGAATGTAAATTGCTATAGCCACTATGGAGAATTGTGGGGAGGTTTCTTAAAAAACTAGACATAGAGCTACTATCTGACCCTGCAATCCCACTCTGGGCATACATCCAGAGAAAAGCACGGCCGGAAGAGATACATGCTCTCCAATGTTCACTGAAACATTGTTTACAATGGCCAAGACATGGAAACAACCTAAATGTCCATCTGTCCATCGACAGAGGAATGGATAAAGAAGATGTGGGGTATATATATATATATATATATATATATATATATACACACACATACACATACAGTGGAATAGTACTCAGCCATGAGAAAGAATGAAATAAGGCTACTTGCAGCAATATGGATGGACCTAGAGAATGTCATACTGGGTGACATAATTCAGACACTGAAGGGGAACTCTCATATGGCATTCCTTTATGTGGATTCTAAAAAGAAATGATACAAATGAACTTACTTACAAAACAGAGACTCACAGACTTGGAAAACAGACTTATGGCTGAAGGGGGTGGGGATGGTTGGGAACGTTGGAAAAGACATGTACACACACTTGAAATGATTAACCAACAAAAATCTATTGTACAGCACATGGGACTCTGCTCAGTGTTATGTGGCAGCCTGGATGGGAGGAGGGCGCTTTGGAGGAGAATGGATACATGTATACGTATGGCCGAGCGCCTTCACTGTTCACCTGAAACTATCACAATATTGCTGATTGACTATACCCCATTACAAAATGTTTTTGGTGTTAAAAAAAAAAAAAACTGCCTTGGGACAATTCTAATATCATGGTAATAGAATCTGTTTAGTATGTGAGTGTGTGTGAGTGTGTGTGTTTGAGTGTGTGTGTGTCTGTGTGCTCATGCACTGGCAGCCACATTTCCTTCTGATTCCTTCTGTGCCTTCATGCATTGCTTCCTATTTGGTCTCCCTTTCTAAATTCAGACCCAGAAGTGGAGCTTGGAATTACCAGAATGGCAGTTTTTATACAATCCTAATCACCATCCTTAATTTCATCCTGAATGTTCACTTCTAAAAAGAAAATTGTCAGTGCAAAGGGTGTGCAACCCTATGGCCCATTGAGAGGTCCTGCCATACTGATCCCTGAAATGACAGTTCCAATCTCCCCAAAGTGGAATCATGTGAGAAAGGTCACAGGGGAGTGAGGGAACTACTAAGGCTCTTACAATGTCACACAAGCCAGACGCTGGATTCTAACATGAGCCCACTTTCAAGTCACCACTACAGTGGGAAGATACGGAGGTGACCATGCATAAATTAAACTTTGCCCACAAGGGCAACCTGAAGTACTATCTGTGAGAGAAAAGCATTGTTTGGGGTAACAACGGACACAGAGTCAGCAGGTCTGGGATACAGCCACACATTTATGTAAATTAACATTTATATAAAGCACGCGCCTTATGTAACACATGTGCACTTAGATTTTTGTTTTGAAAAGGTTTGTTGTTACTGTAGCCTAGACCAATACCATTAATATTTTGTTGAATTTATTTTTGTTTTTGGCTGCACTGAGTCTTCATCACTGTGCACGGACTTTCTGTAGTCGTGGAGAGCAGGAGCTACTCTTTGTTGCAGTGTGTGGGTTTCTCATTGTGTGTGGCTTGTTGCGGAGCAATGGCCCTAGAATGCAGATTTGGTGGTCATGGTGCATGGCCGTAGTTGTTCCGTGGCATGTGGGATCATCCCAGACCATGGACTTAACTCATGTTCCCATAATTGGCAGGCAGATTCTTAACCCCTGGACAACTAGGGAACTCCCAATGTTATATTTTTAACAGTTTTTTTGCAATATAATTTACAGAGTACAATGTCCACACACTTTTATGGATGCAGTTTGATGATTTTTATGAACTGTAGAGCTGTACAACCATTATCATGGTCTAGCTTTAGATGTTCCATCACTCCAAAAAGTCCCATTATGGTGAACAGTATGGAGATTCCTTAAAAAAAAAAAAAAAAAAAAAAACTAGGAATAAAACTACCATATGATCCAAAAATCCCACTACTATGCATATACCCTGAGAAAACCATAATTCAATTAGATACATGGAGCTTCCCTGGTGGCTCAATGGTGAAGAGCTCACCTGCCAATGCAGGAGACATGGGTTCGATCCCTGATCAGGAAGATCCCACATGCTGTGGAGCAACTAAGCCAGTGAGCCACAACTATAGAGCCTGTGCTCTAGAGCCTTGGAGCTGTAACTACTGAGACCATGTGCCTCAACTACTGAAGCCCATGTGCCCTAGAGCCCGAGTTCCACAACAAGAGAAGTCACTGCAACAAGAAGCCTGCTCACCTCAACTGGAGAGTAGCCCCTATTCCCTGCAACTAAAGAAGAGCCCATGGCAGCAGTGAAAATCCAGAATAGCCAATAAATAGATAAATAAATACAAGATATGTGTACCCCAATCTTCAGTGCAACACTATTTACAATAGCCAGGACATGGAAGCAACCTAGATGTCCATTGGTAGATGAATGGATAAAGAAGTTGTGGTACATATATACAATACAATATTACTCAGCCATAAAAAAGAGTGAGTTTGAGTTATTTCCAGTGAAGTGGATGAACCTAGAATTTGTTATACAGAGTGGAAGAAAAAAGAGAAAAATATCTTATATAAATGTCTATATATGGAATCTAGAAAAATGTTACTGAAGAACCTACTTGAAGGGCAGGAACTGAGAGGCAGATATAGTGAACAGACTTGTGGAGACATAGAGGGAAGGAGAGGGTGGGATGAATTGAGAGAGTAGCACCAAAACATACACATTTCCATATGTAAAATAGATAGCTAATGGGAAGTTGCTGTATAACTTCAGGAAGCTCAACCCAGTGCTCTGTGACAACCTAGAGGATGGGATGGTAGGGGGAATGGGAGGGAGGCTCAAGAGCAAGGGAACATTATACTTATGGCTGATTCACATTGTTGTATGGCAGAAACCAACACAACCTGGTAAAGCAATTTTCCTCCAATTGTGCATTTTTTAAAAAGGCCCATTCTACTTGAATTTAGTTAAAGCCCACACCCATCCTCAATCCCAGGAACCACCGATGTGCTTTCTCTCCAAAGACTCACTTGTTCTGGACATTTCATATGATGATTTCACTTCTTTTTCTGATATTTGGTTTCTTTCACTTGACATGTTATTTTCAAGGTTCATCCATTTGGAGCATGTATCAGTACTTCATTCCTTTCCTGTGCCAAATAATACACCACAGTTGATTTATTTATTCATTATTTGGTAGACATTTGAGTTGTTTCCACTTTTGGCTGTTATGAGTAATGATGCTACATACATTCATGAACAAGTCTTTTTTTTAAAAAAAAAAAACATTTATTTTATTTATTTATCTTTTTGGGGAGCGGGGTGGGGAGGGAGGGGGACGGGCGGGCCACTTCTATTGGTCTTCCATTTCTCTATTTTCATCCATCTTTGTTCCTTGGCTCCTGTGGGCCTCCCATCGCGGTGGCCTCTGTTGTCACAGAGCACCAGCCCTGGGCGCATGCGCCCCAGGGCTCCGGCTCAGTAATTGGACACATCGGTACAGCTGCTCCATGGCACGTGGGATCTTCCCAGGTCAGGGATCGAACCAGCGCCCCTTGCACTGCAAGGCGGTGTCCTTACCCACTGGACCACCAGGGGAAGCCCCTGAACAAGTCTTTATGTAGACAAATGTCATTTCTCTTGGCTGTGTACCTAGAAGTGGAATTACTGGGTCATATGGTAACTGTTTAACTGTTGAGGAATTGACAGACTGTTTTCATGACCTTGACAATCTTGAAGGGTACAGGCATAGTCTACTATTTTTTCTTGTGATTATACCATGGTTGTGGGTTTTGAGACAGAATACCAGAGTTGAAGTGCCCTTCTCATTACATCCTATCTGGGAGAACATGATACCCGCATGACATCACTGAATCACTGGAGATGTTGATCTTTATCACTGGGTGAAGGTTTGTTTGTTGATTTTGTCCAGTGTACAGTAACTGTTTTCCATTTACCTACTCTATTCTTTAGAAGTGAGTCAATCACCAAGTCTGCCCTGCTCTCAGAGGCAAGAAGCAGACTTCAGATTCAGTTTATAGAGGCAGGGTATCTACATACATTATTTAGAATTAGTAGATAACGACAATTTGTCTCCACTCGTTCATTTCACTATTAATTCAAGTATTTATATAATTATTTATATAAATATGTCTTTATTTTTTAACATCTGCATTTTATTTCATGTAGAACTGTCCTACTCTTTTTATTTTCCACTCTAGAATCTCATTCTTAACCAGAAACCTTTATTATTTGTCTTTATCTGTCATTTGACTAATCGGAACCCCCAGTGATGGCAGCTGCCTCCCCCTCTCCTGTCTGTCCATTGGCCCAGCCTTTGACTCCAAGTCATCCAGACTGAGTCAGTAAGAGACTCTGAGATGTTCAGAATTTGTGTGGCTCTTGTCTCTTGTTTGTTTGCTTGTTGCTTTTGATCATGCATGGCCATGGACATGAATCTAGGTATGCAAGTGGGTATACCTATTCTACCTTGCAGCAAATGACAAAAATAATGATGACCAATTAAGAGTGGTGTTCTTTCTTTTTCCTCAGAAGATCTGAATCTTGGTCTTTTTTTTCACTTTAAAATACACATGGTAGACAAATAAACCCCACCATGTTAACTTGGTACGATGAAAAGTACATCCCAGTTCAGTCTCCTTTAACATGGAACTATTCTAGTCTTGATATTTGATACATGGAACTATTCTAGTCTTGATACTTCATCAAACTTTCTCTTTAATCATGTGTATTGATTATCTGTACTGTAAGGAGCATTAAGCATGTGTGTATGTGTGCCCTCAGCAAAAAGCAAAGGTAAGGAGAATTCTAGGTTCTAGATACCTGGAGAAGAAATCATTCTATTCATCAGAACAATGCTAAGTGTGTTTAGAACTTAATAAAAATAGTCTTTATAACCAGAAAAACATACGATAGACAGCAGACATACAAAATCATGCTCAATTCTACTAGTGAAGCTAATCCTTGTCAGATCATATTTTAGAAAAAGTCTTTGTGGTAAAATGTACATACAACAAAAGCCTATGCAGATTTTAATGATATAAAAACATTACTTAACAGAGTTAAAACTTGTTGATACAGGAAATGCTATAGTCTGAGTGTGTTTTCTCAAAATTCCTATGTTGAAATCCTAACCTCTAAGGTGATGAGGGTCTTGGGCTGATTAGGTCATTAGGGCAGAGCTCTTATGAATAGGCTTAGTGATGTTATAAAAGACACTTCAGAGAGCTTATTCCACCATGTGGAGATACAATGAGAAATCCATGACCGGGAGGAGGGCCTGTTTCTGACCCTGTTTGCACCTTGATCTCAGGTTGCAGCTTCCAGAGCTACGAGAAACATCTTTCTGTTGTTTATAAGCCATGCAGTTTATGGTATTTTGTTGTAGCGGCCCAAATGAACTAAGATAGGAAGTAATACCTCATACAAGGATGAAAATGATTTCTGTTAAAAATGATAAACCAGGGCTTCTCTGGTGGCCTAGTGGGTGAAGAGTCCGCCTTGCAGTGCAAGGGGAACTAGTTCAATCCCTGGCCCAGGAAGATCCCACATGCCACAGAGCAGCTGGACCAGTGTGTCCAATTATGAGCCAGCGCTCTGGAGTGCATGTGCCCAGATTTCAGTGCTCTGCAACGAGACAGGCCACTGTGGTGGGAGGCCTGCACAGGCCAAAGAATAAAGGTGGGTAAAACAAATGACGACTTAGAGGCAAAAAAAAAAAAAAAAACAGGAAAAAAAATTAAAAAGGATAAACCAGAGATTAAGCTAGTTATTTACAACCAAGGAAAGCCCAAAAAGGAACAAGCAAGGGAATTTCAAAACCCCATTATTTGGCCACAACTCACTTTTTGTTTAGTGATTTAAAACAACAAAAATCTAGGGAATTCCCTGGCAGTTCAGTGGTTGGGACTCTGCCTTCAATATCTAGTCAGGGAACACAGATCCCACAAGCAGTGCGACCAAAACAACAACAACAAATTTATCCTCATAGTTTTGGAGGACAAAAGTCCAAAATGGGTATTATTGGGCTAAAATTTAAGATATTAGCTGGGTTGCATCCTTTCTGGAGGGTCTAGGGAAGACAAGTTTCCTTGCCTATTCCACCTTCAAGTGACCGACTGCATTCCTGGGCTTGTGGTCCCTTCTAGCTCATGGCTTGAGGCTTGTGGCCTCCATCTTCAAAGGCAGAACAGGGGCCTCTTCCAGTCTTCTTCTCATATCTATCCTTGCACCTGTCATAACATCTCTTTCTCTAATTATTTTTCCACCTTCTTTCCCTGAAAAGACAGTTTTTAAAAAATTGTAGTAAAATGTGCACTGTTTTAACCAATTTAAAGTATACAGTTCAGTAGCATTAGTTACATTCACAATGTTGTATAACCATCACCACTATGTATTTCTAGAACATTTTCATCATCTCAAATAGAAACTCTATGCTGATTACACTATAACTCCCTTCTCCCTTCTTCCCCCAATCCTTGGTAACGTCTTTTATACTTTGTGTCTCTGAGTTTACCTATCCTAGATACCTCATATAAGCGGAATCATACATTATTTGTCCTTTTGGGTCAGGATTATTTCACATAGCATGTTTTCAAGGTTCATCCATGTGAACCATACATCAGAATTTTATTCCTATTGAATAATTTTCCATTGTATGTGTATATCACATTTTACAAAATCCATTCATCTTACTTGATGGACACTTGGGTTGTTTCCACCTTTTGGCTATTATGAATAATGCTGCTATGAACATTGGTGTGTAAGTATTTGTTTGAGTGCCTGCTTTCAGTTCTTTTGGGACTATGCCTAGAAGTGGAATTGTTAGATAATATAGTAATTCCGTGTGTATTTTTTTGAGAACTCAACATACTGCTTTTTGCCTAGGCTGCACCATTTTACATTCCCACCAACAATGTACAAGTGTCCTAGTTTCTATATAACCTTGCTAACACTTGCTACTTTCCATTTTTTAAATAATAACCATACCATTAGATGTGAAGTGATTTCTCATTGTAGTTTTGATTTGCCTTTCTCTGCTGACAAGTGCTGTTGAGCATCTTTTCATGTGCTTATTGGCCATCTGTATATCTTTTTTGGCGAATTGTTTATTCAAGTCCTTTGTTCATTTTTGCATTGTGTTATTAGTTTTTTGGTTCCTGGCTTATACAAATTCTATATATCTGTTATCAGATATATGATTTACAAAGATCTTCTCCCATTCTGTAGATTGTCTTTTCACTCTCCTGATAGTGTGCTTTGATTCATAAAAATTTTTTATTTTGATGAAGTGCAATTTATGTTTTCTTTTGTTGCCTGTACTTTTGGTGTTGTAGCCAAGAAATCACTGCTAATCCCAGTATCATGAATATTCCTCCCATGTTTTCTTAGAGATTTATAGTTTTATCTCTTATGTTTAAACCTTAGATTCATTTTGAGTTTGTTTTAATATATAGTATGAAGTAAGCATGTAACTTCCTTTTTATACATATGGATATTCCCTTCTCCCTTCTTCCCCAATCCTTGGTAACGTCTTTTATACTTTGTGTCTCTGAGTTTACCTATCCTAGATACCTCATATAAGCGGAATCATACATTATTTGTCCTTTTGGGTCAGGATTATTTCACATAGCATGTTTTCAAGGTTCATCCATGTGAACCATACATCAGAATTTTATTCCTATTGAATAATTTTCCATTGTATGTGTATATCACATTTTACAAAATCCATTCATCTTACTTGATGGACACTTGGGTTGTTTCCACCTTTTGGCTATTATGAATAATGCTGCTATGAACATTGGTGTGTAAGTATTTGTTTGAGTGCCTGCTTTCAGTTCTTTTGGGACTATGCCTAGAAGTGGAATTGTTAGATAATATAGTAATTCCGTGTGTATTTTTTTGAGAACTCAACATACTGCTTTTTGCCTAGGCTGCACCATTTTACATTCCCACCAACAATGTACAAGTGTCCTAGTTTCTATATAACCTTGCTAACACTTGCTACTTTCCATTTTTTAAATAATAACCATACCATTAGATGTGAAGTGATTTCTCATTGTAGTTTTGATTTGCCTTTCTCTGCTGACAAGTGCTGTTGAGCATCTTTTCATGTGCTTATTGGCCATCTGTATATCTTTTTTGGCGAATTGTTTATTCAAGTCCTTTGTTCATTTTTGCATTGTGTTATTAGTTTTTTGGTTCCTGGCTTATACAAATTCTATATATCTGTTATCAGATATATGATTTACAAAGATCTTCTCCCATTCTGTAGATTGTCTTTTCACTCTCCTGATAGTGTGCTTTGATTCATAAAAATTTTTTATTTTGATGAAGTGCAATTTATGTTTTCTTTTGTTGCCTGTACTTTTGGTGTTGTAGCCAAGAAATCACTGCTAATCCCAGTATCATGAATATTCCTCCCATGTTTTCTTAGAGATTTATAGTTTTATCTCTTATGTTTAAACCTTAGATTCATTTTGAGTTTGTTTTAATATATAGTATGAAGTAAGCATGTAACTTCCTTTTTATACATATGGATATTCCCCTTCCCCTTCACCATTTGTTGAAAAGACTTCTTTTGCCATTGAATAGGGTTGTCAGTGAAGTTGAGTTATTACATTGAATCACTATGTTGTACACCTGAAACTAATATTATATGTTCATTTTTATCTACATAACCCCGCCCAAGTCAAGGAAATACACCTCAGGTAATTAACTAGATTCAGCTACAAGATTATTAGACTTCATTAAAGACATATGAAAACTGTAAAACTATAAACATCAACTTGCTCATACCTATACAAAGTATAACATTTATTCAACTGTTGTATGTGCCTAGTACTGTTCAAAGGAATTTCATATTTTAACTCAATTAAATTCAAAGCAACAACCCATCAGGAGCACAAGGATGCCTGTTTTTGTCACTTGTAATCAACCTAGTTTGTAATTTCACTGCAAAGTAGGAATGAGACTAATGGTACACAAAGAGAAAGCTTCACTGACAACCTCATCTATAGTAATCTCTGACCCAATGTTTTCTAGTCTATTTATGTGTTTATTTTCTTTAAAGCACTCATTCCTAAATGAAATTGCCCTTCTCATTGATTTGTCTGCTTATTGCCAGTTTTCCCAAATGAATGAAACTCCAGGGATCTTGCCAAGGACCACACTTGGGAAACTTCTGACCAAACAGCTGACATCTGTGTAGCATTAATTTAATGGCTACCATGTAGAGTTCTATGATTTTAGATTATAGAATTCTATGAATATCTCTGTTAATGGAATTACTCAAAAATGCATTGGTCCTTCCCACTTACAATCACAGATTGCTTTCCCACGTGGGCTCATACCTAAATTCCACAATAATCCTCAGTGGTCGGAAGCCTTAGGTACTGTTATCCTATTGGATAGAAGACAATGGATGGATGGGTGGTGACTTACCTAAAGTGTCCCAGTGTTGGGACCCAATCTCTTTGCTCTTGCTCCAGGAACCTGTCTAGGAGATTCAGCATCCCACTTATCTCTTCTCTACTGGATCCTGTTTCTGGGGCTCAGTGTCCACATCCCTCTGTGATACCTCACTTTAATGATGAGTAAGGAGATAAAACAGCACATGGAATAGAGAGAAATGGAAGGGATGGGAAAGCACATGAAATGCAGGGGAAGGGGGTGAGGGTATGCTTGCCTGTCCCTCTCAGTTCCCTGGAAGCCATACAACGATGCTTTTTCTCTTTCCCACTCAATCACACAGCCCCCTCCACTCTTTTTACTCCAAAGAGTAAAAAAAATGTCTTTAAATGATTTGTTTTCATGGATACCAGTTCTTCCCGGAAAATTCATATGCATCCAAAGCAGTTCCATCTGCTGTTGACCCCAACTCTACATTATTTTTATTCAGCCATCACTTCCCATAGCAGTGTATGTTAACTTGTCCACACTATAGAGGGCCCTTCCAGACAGCAGGGTCTTCACCCTCCATTACCCTATCTCAGTACAGGCTTCTCAGACTTTCTCCTGCTATCTGTCATCCTCTGTCCACGACCCTGGACATACCTTTTTAGATACTGCCTCTATGCCCTATTGTTTCTCAAGTCACTTCCCCCCTGTCTTGGGCTCCCCTTTGTCCACTTAGCACCTACTGCCAAGGTACAGCTGCCACTTGGTGTTTCACCTTATGCAGGCCCCAGAGTACATGTTTCTACAGACTTTTACAACTATCAGTTGTTTCAGATAGAATTAAGAACCATTCTACACAGATGTTCACAGGCTCCCTTTTAAGAGTGGTAGTAATTTAATGGCTACCATGTAGAGTTCTATGATTTTAGATTATAGAATTCTATGAATATCTCTGTTAATGGAATTACTCAAAAATGCATTGGTCCTTCCCACTTACAATCACAGATTGCTTTCCCACGTGGGCTCATACCTAAATTCCACAATAATCCTCAGTGGTCGGAAGCCTTAGGTACTGTTATCCTATTGGATAGAAGACAATGGATGGATGGGTGGTGACTTACCTAAAGTGTCCCAGTGTTGGGACCCAATCTCTTTGCTCTTGCTCCAGGAACCTGTCTAGGAGATTCAGCATCCCACTTATCTCTTCTCTACTGGATCCTGTTTCTGGGGCTCAGTGTCCACATCCCTCTGTGATACCTCACTTTAATGATGAGTAAGGAGATAAAACAGCACATGGAATAGAGAGAAATGGAAGGGATGGGAAAGCACATGAAATGCAGGGGAAGGGGGTGAGGGTATGCTTGCCTGTCCCTCTCAGTTCCCTGGAAGCCATACAACGATGCTTTTTCTCTTTCCCACTCAATCACACAGCCCCCTCCACTCTTTTTACTCCAAAGAGTAAAAAAAATGTCTTTAAATGATTTGTTTTCATGGATACCAGTTCTTCCCGGAAAATTCATATGCATCCAAAGCAGTTCCATCTGCTGTTGACCCCAACTCTACATTATTTTTATTCAGCCATCACTTCCCATAGCAGTGTATGTTAACTTGTCCACACTATAGAGGGGCCCCTTCCAGACAGCAGGGTCTTCACCCTCCATTACCCTATCTCAGTACAGGCTTCTCAGACTTTCTCCTGCTATCTGTCATCCTCTGTCCACGACCCTGGACATACCTTTTTAGATACTGCCTCTATGCCCTATTGTTTCTCAAGTCACTTCCCCCCTGTCTTGGGCTCCCCTTTGTCCACTTAGCACCTACTGCCAAGGTACAGCTGCCACTTGGTGTTTCACCTTATGCAGGCCCCAGAGTACATGTTTCTACAGACTTTTACAACTATCAGTTGTTTCAGATAGAATTAAGAACCATTCTACACAGATGTTCACAGGCTCCCTTTTAAGAGTGGTAGTAGTTTAGTCGCTAAGTCGTGTCCAACTCCTGCGACCCTATGGACTGTAGCCTGCCAGGCTCCACTGTCTATGGGATTCTCCAGGCAAGAGTACTGGAGTGGATTGCCATTTCCTTCTCCATTTTAAGAGAGGGTATTGCTTTTTATTTTTTTCTTCCAAAAGGTGACAGTCAAGTCGCTCATTCCTTTCCTACTCTTTGGAACCCATGGACGAGCCATGGGATTCTCCAGGCCAGGCAAGAATACTGGAGTGTGGAGCCATTCCCTTCTCCAGGGGATTTTCCCGGTCTAGGAATCAAACCGAGGGCTTCTGCATTGTAGGCGGATTCTTTACCAACTAAACTGCAAGTTCGATGATGGCGATACGTTGGTGCCACCTCGTGACAGATACCTGAACTGCAGGTTGAACAAGGCAGAGCAGGAAGGTGGGAGGGAGGGGCTGTGGCTCACACAGACCTGGCAGGGCTTTCTGGAACCCTGGTTGGGGAGTACGGGCAGATCAAGATCGTGCAAAGATGTTGATAGCCTCTAGACAGAAAGTTCAGCCTCTTTCTATGTTAGAGAAAGGTCTATGTGAGTACAGGTAAAATATTATTTTATTTTTCATTTTACTGGCCCATAAATTGAAAAATTAAGGAAATAATAGACAAGAGTGATATTAGCCCCAATTATAATTAGAAACTTAGACCACAACAAAAGCTATATTACAAATCAGGAGACGGTGGAGGAGTAAGCGGTTTGGAGTTCCTGCAGTCTGCGAGCTGCAGCCGGCTCCGCGTGGGGGCGGGCCAGCGGGGGAGCGCGGAGGAGCGTCCTAGCTTCACTCTTCCTCCAACTCCGCACTCCTGTGCACTCTTAAACTCGTCCTTGCTCCTGCCCCCGCTCCCTCTTTTCTCGCCTCCCCCCAGCAAACTTTTGATTCCCTCCCTTGCCCTAACTCGTCAGTGGCTCCAGTCTGGGAACACCTCCCAGCGGATTTCTCCGGACCTCCCAGCCTGCACCATTACAGGATCCAGAAAAGAACCATTTACACAGATGTTCCAGGCTCCTTTAAGAGTGGTAGTAGTTTAGTCGCTAAGTCGTGTCCAACTCCTGCGACCCTATGGACTGTAGCCTGCCAGGCTCCACTGTCTATGGGATTCTCCAGGCAAGAGTACTGGAGTGGATTGCCATTTCCTTCTCCATTTTAAGAGAGGGTATTGCTTTTTATTTTTTTCTTCCAAAAGGTGACAGTCAAGTCGCTCATTCCTTTCCTACTCTTTGGAACCCATGGACGAGCCATGGGATTCTCCAGGCCAGGCAAGAATACTGGAGTGTGGAGCCATTCCCTTCTCCAGGGGATTTTCCCGGTCTAGGAATCAAACCGAGGGCTTCTGCATTGTAGGCGGATTCTTTACCAACTAAACTGCAAGTTCGATGATGGCGATACGTTGGTGCCACCTCGTGACAGATACCTGAACTGCAGGTTGAACAAGGCAGAGCAGGAAGGTGGGAGGGAGGGGCTGTGGCTCACACAGACCTGGCAGGGCTTTCTGGAACCCTGGTTGGGGAGTACGGGCAGATCAAGATCGTGCAAAGATGTTGATAGCCTCTAGACAGAAAGTTCAGCCTCTTTCTATGTTAGAGAAAGGTCTATGTGAGTACAGGTAAAATATTATTTTATTTTTCATTTTACTGGCCCATAAATTGAAAAATTAAGGAAATAATAGACAAGAGTGATATTAGCCCCAATTATAATTAGAAACTTAGACCACAACAAAAGCTATATTACAAATCAGGGGAGACGGTGGAGGAGTAAGCGGTTTGGAGTTCCTGCAGTCTGCGAGCTGCAGCCGGCTCCGCGTGGGGGCGGGCCAGCGGGGGAGCGCGGAGGAGCGTCCTAGCTTCACTCTTCCTCCAACTCCGCACTCCTGTGCACTCTTAAACTCGTCCTTGCTCCTGCCCCCGCTCCCTCTTTTCTCGCCTCCCCCCAGCAAACTTTTGATTCCCTCCCTTGCCCTAACTCGTCAGTGGCTCCAGTCTGGGAACACCTCCCAGCGGATTTCTCCGGACCTCCCAGCCTGCACCATTACAGGATCCAGAAACATGTCGACCACATCTCCGTTCGCCTTCTACGACAACGACTTCTGCGAGACGGAGAAATCCCTGGCCAACCTCAGTGTGAACAACATGCTGGACAAGAAAGCGGTGAGTACATCCGTGACCGCCGCTCCCAACTCAGCCTTTACGCCGGGTTTCCTGCGACGGCACGCAGCCAGCAAGCCGTGCGCGCTCCCCCACCGCGCGCCTAGCCCCGGCAGCTGCCCACCCAGGTTCCGAAGCGCGGCTAAGGGCAGGGGCTGGGGTAGCGCGGCGACCGGCGGCTCGGCCTCTTCTGGCACCTTCTGGAAGCCGTCGGGAGGCAGTGGCACGGCAGTGCCGAACATGGAGAGCGAATTCTGGGACCCCTCATTTAGCGAGAACGCTGAAGACAGCCAGCGCCTCCTGCACATGGAGCAACAGCAAAAGGCGGGCGGCGGCTTCCAGATCACTTCGAATCGCTACAAGACGGAGCTGTGCCGGCCCTTCGAGGACAAAGGCACGTGCAAGTATGGTGATAAGTGCCAGTTCGCCCACGGAGTCCAGGAGCTGCGCAGGCCGACGCGGCACCCCAAGTACAAGACGGAGCCGTGCCGCACCTTCCACGCCATCGGCTATTGCCCCTACGGGCGGCGCTGCCACTTCATCCACAACTTTGAAGAGCGGCGGTCCGTGCACCAGCCCCCAAGGGACCTGGAGTCGCCCCTGCTTCTCGACAGCCCCACGTCGCACATGCCGCCGCCACCCTCTTGTTTCTCGGAGTGGGCAGCCTCCACGCCCTTCGACGCCCCGATATACGGTGCCACTGCCTGGACAGCGGCCGCGGGCGCGCGGCTGTCTGGCACCTGGGGCGAGGAGGACCTGCAGGAGCTAGGCGCGCTCGACTCCACCTGCTTGTCGGGTTCGTGCGCCGACAACGCCTTCGCCTTCGGCACGGAGCAGAGCAGCTTCATCTCAGTATTCGCCAACCAGACCGACAACTTCGCCGCCGTGGCTTCCGCGGAGTGCTATCGCAGCCCGCAGCCACAGCAGCGCCTGGTGCCCCCGGCGCAGCCCATGGAGCCGCCCAGCGCGCCCTCTCTGGGGGCCGTCGCCGCCCGAGCGGATTTCTCCGGACCTCCCAGCCTGCACCATTACAGGATCCAGAAACATGTCGACCACATCTCCGTTCGCCTTCTACGACAACGACTTCTGCGAGACGGAGAAATCCCTGGCCAACCTCAGTGTGAACAACATGCTGGACAAGAAAGCGGTGAGTACATCCGTGACCGCCGCTCCCAACTCAGCCTTTACGCCGGGTTTCCTGCGACGGCACGCAGCCAGCAAGCCGTGCGCGCTCCCCCACCGCGCGCCTAGCCCCGGCAGCTGCCCACCCAGGTTCCGAAGCGCGGCTAAGGGCAGGGGCTGGGGTAGCGCGGCGACCGGCGGCTCGGCCTCTTCTGGCACCTTCTGGAAGCCGTCGGGAGGCAGTGGCACGGCAGTGCCGAACATGGAGAGCGAATTCTGGGACCCCTCATTTAGCGAGAACGCTGAAGACAGCCAGCGCCTCCTGCACATGGAGCAACAGCAAAAGGCGGGCGGCGGCTTCCAGATCACTTCGAATCGCTACAAGACGGAGCTGTGCCGGCCCTTCGAGGACAAAGGCACGTGCAAGTATGGTGATAAGTGCCAGTTCGCCCACGGAGTCCAGGAGCTGCGCAGGCCGACGCGGCACCCCAAGTACAAGACGGAGCCGTGCCGCACCTTCCACGCCATCGGCTATTGCCCCTACGGGCGGCGCTGCCACTTCATCCACAACTTTGAAGAGCGGCGGTCCGTGCACCAGCCCCCAAGGGACCTGGAGTCGCCCCTGCTTCTCGACAGCCCCACGTCGCACATGCCGCCGCCACCCTCTTGTTTCTCGGAGTGGGCAGCCTCCACGCCCTTCGACGCCCCGATATACGGTGCCACTGCCTGGACAGCGGCCGCGGGCGCGCGGCTGTCTGGCACCTGGGGCGAGGAGGACCTGCAGGAGCTAGGCGCGCTCGACTCCACCTGCTTGTCGGGTTCGTGCGCCGACAACGCCTTCGCCTTCGGCACGGAGCAGAGCAGCTTCATCTCAGTATTCGCCAACCAGACCGACAACTTCGCCGCCGTGGCTTCCGCGGAGTGCTATCGCAGCCCGCAGCCACAGCAGCGCCTGGTGCCCCCGGCGCAGCCCATGGAGCCGCCCAGCGCGCCCCTCTCTGCCCGCGCCGCCGAGCTGCGCTCGCCGCCCTTCAGCTTCCAGCTGCCGCTCCACCTGTCCGAGTCGCCGGTGTTCGACGCGCCCTCTGGACCTCCAGACTCGCTGTTGGCCCTCGACCACTACTTGAGTGGCTCCCTGAGCTGGGGCGGCCTCGGCGGCCCTGAATCCCCCCGGCTTGAACCCGGCCGCCGCCTGCCGGTCTTTAGGCTCCTCTCCAACTCCGACTACTGAGGCAAAAGGGCGCCAGTGATGAGGAAGGTGTTCTGGGGCGCCGTTTTGGGGTTGTTGGAGGGCCCCCCGCTTAGGGGCAGGTGGCACGGGAGTGTGTGGGGGGTGGCATCGGCCACAAGCAGATTGCAGGCTGCAGCGGACACTTGAACTCGAACTTGGGTGCTGGGAGGGGGCCCCACCCCTTCCCTTTGGGTTTCCTCTTGTTTGTTTTTAATTATTATTCTTATTCTTACGAAGTTTCATTCTTGTTGGTCAGAAAAAATACCAGCGAACTATTTGTATTGATGAACAAAGTATCTACAACAGAGCATTTATGATGCGAACAGAACAGAAAAAAACAACCAAACAAACTTTTTTAGGTCTCTGATGAATTTTCATACTTGAGGAAAAATCGACCCGGCACCAGCAGCTGTTAACCACCATTCCATATCTTCACTAGAAAAGCATTAGTAACAGTCCAGATGTTGGGACTCATCTTGAGAGAAGGTCCTAATTGTTTGTCTCAGACTAGTGTAAACAAACAAATCAGCCAACCACCGCTTTGCTAAACCTATAAGCTTTTAGAATCCAATGTTCTGCCAAGAATATGCCTTAACAGTAGACCTCAGCTCCATAGGTGTTTTGTTTTTTAACAAAGTTATATATGTCTGGAAGAGAAAACACTTGCATTCCCAAGTTTCATACTGCTTACTGGTTTCATTGCCACCACTGTTTAGCTTACTTGTCTTTCGTTAATTTTTATTTTATTTATTTTATGTTTGGCTATTTTGGGTTTTCACTGATGTCACAGGCATCTTCTCTAGTTAGGCTTCTAGCTTGGAGTGCTATCGCAGCGCAGCCACAGCAGCGCCTGGTGCCCCGGCGCAGCCCATGGAGCCGCCCAGCGCGCCCCTCTCTGCCGCGCCGCCGAGCTGCGCTCGCCGCCCTTCAGCTTCCAGCTGCCGCTCCACCTGTCCGAGTCGCCGGTGTTCGACGCGCCCTCTGGACCTCCAGACTCGCTGTTGGCCCTCGACCACTACTTGAGTGGCTCCCTGAGCTGGGGCGGCCTCGGCGGCCCTGAATCCCCCCGGCTTGAACCCGGCCGCCGCCTGCCGGTCTTTAGGCTCCTCTCCAACTCCGACTACTGAGGCAAAAGGGCGCCAGTGATGAGGAAGGTGTTCTGGGGCGCCGTTTTGGGGTTGTTGGAGGGCCCCCCGCTTAGGGGCAGGTGGCACGGGAGTGTGTGGGGGGTGGCATCGGCCACAAGCAGATTGCAGGCTGCAGCGGACACTTGAACTCGAACTTGGGTGCTGGGAGGGGGCCCCACCCCTTCCCTTTGGGTTTCCTCTTGTTTGTTTTTAATTATTATTCTTATTCTTACGAAGTTTCATTCTTGTTGGTCAGAAAAAATACCAGCGAACTATTTGTATTGATGAACAAAGTATCTACAACAGAGCATTTATGATGCGAACAGAACAGAAAAAAACAACCAAACAAACTTTTTTAGGTCTCTGATGAATTTTCATACTTGAGGAAAAATCGACCCGGCACCAGCAGCTGTTAACCACCATTCCATATCTTCACTAGAAAAGCATTAGTAACAGTCCAGATGTTGGGACTCATCTTGAGAGAAGGTCCTAATTGTTTGTCTCAGACTAGTGTAAACAAACAAATCAGCCAACCACCGCTTTGCTAAACCTATAAGCTTTTAGAATCCAATGTTCTGCCAAGAATATGCCTTAACAGTAGACCTCAGCTCCATAGGTGTTTTTTGTGTCTTTTAACAAAGTTATATATGTCTGGAAGAGAAAAAAACACTTGCATTCCCAAGTTTCATACTGCTTACTGGTTTCATTGCCACCACTGTTTAGCTTACTTGTCTTTCGTTAATTTTTATTTTATTTATTTTATGTTTGGCTATTTTGGGTTTTCACTGATGTCACAGGCATCTTCTCTAGTTGCAGGGAGTAGGGGCTATTTTCTAGCTGAGGTAAACAGACTGCTTGTGGTGACTTCTCTTGTTGTGGAACTCAGACTCTAGGGCACACAGGCTTCAGTAGTTGTGGCACATGGGCTCCATAGTTGCGACTCCAAAGCTCTAGAGCACAGGCTCAATAGTTGTGGCTCATGAGCTTAGTTCATCCGCAGCATGTGGGATCTTCCCCGATCAGGGACGGAACCTGTGTCTCCTGCATTGGCAGGTGAACTCTTTACCACTGAGCTACCAGGGAAGCCCCTAACTTACTTATTATCTTGTGGAAAGTATACATTGAACATTTTCTTCATACTGTATTTCTCAAATATGATGAAAAGCAGTAGATATATATTCCTTCACTATGTTAAATTATGATTGCCATCATTAGTCAGCAAAATGTGAAGTGTATGTTCTTTTCACAGTAATATATGCCTTCTTGTAAGTTCATTTGGTTATTTTATTATAAATGAGTTACAAAATCTTAATTTAGGAGAGCATGTGCAATATTTATTTCATTAATTTCTTTGTTTATGCACATTTTGAAAGACTGCATGATTTCTTTAAAGAAATCTATCTTGATGCTGTGGAAGTAGTTTGAGGAATATCTTACGAGTTTTTCATAGAATGTATACTGATTCTAGCCTATCCAACTTTAAAAGGAAAAATGACCACATTGCAATCAGGCTTACATGTGGCATGCTTTCCTCATTCCAGCTTTATAAATGAGCAAAAGATGTTTTTTGTTTGCTTATTCCACTAGTTCTACTGTGACATACTCTGCATATAAAGACGTGTAGCAATAATGCAGGAGGGTGATCTCACAGTGCCTTTGGAAGGGCTAGAACTTGCCTTAAATCTTTCTCAACCAAATAAGTATTTTTGCCCGTTAGTGCTTGAGAGAATTTGAATGTCGGCTGGGTTCAACTGCACAAAAGGAAAAGATTTTTACTGCTTTTTCTTTTACACAGATATAAAGTGAAGAGGTCACCTCTTAGTGCTAAAATGATATGTAGTACATGAATATGCCTTGTTTAATTATAGAAAATTCGAAAACTTGTACTATTTTTTTTCTCATGTGAAAAGGCAGAAATGCTTTTCTGGACAGCAGACGAATGAGCAGTAACTTTAGTTTGTACGTAGGTACAGTCGGAGCACTATGTATGTATGCATTCTGGAGTACTTTGACAGAAGTAGGTATTTGAATGTAACAACATTAAGTCACCTTGAGTTATAATATATTTGGGGAACCAGTTCACTACAAATAGTGACTGTAAACATTGCATTGTAAATGTTTTGTAGTTCTCCCCTCAATAAAACTTTTGTGGGAAAACGAAAGTGGTTTTGAGATACCTGGATAACCAAAGGTAAAAATGGATCCATTTCTCTATGTTAAAGCAGGACACATTCCAAAATGGTTCTGAGTGAAATATGAAAGAAACATCCATACAAATATTAGAAGAAAATAGAGGTGAATTCTATGACCTGGAAGCAGAGAAAACTTTCTTAAGTATAAATCAATGTCCAGGGGCATTATGGAAGAAGATTGACATATTGGAGAATTTAAAAATAACAATGACAGCTCTGCACAGCAAAAACACACTAGCCAGTTAAAGACACTGGGGAAACCTTTGCAGTTAACGTCTTTAACAAAGTATTAATATAAACGCTTATCAGTATAGAGGCATGGAAAAACAAAACCCTATCAAAGTGAACAGAAAAAATTGTGTTTAAACATATAAAAAAGTATCTGGCTTATTTTAATTGAGACATGCAATTAACACTACAGTAAGATACTGTTTCTTAATTTTTAGATTAGCAATGATCCAGATGTTTGTTATTACCATGGGTAAGAACATGGAAAAAACATGTCCTTGCACACTCTACTCACAAGGATGCAAAATAGTATGCACACGGTAGTAGGCTTAATTGTCTTTGCAAAGATAGCAGGTCCTAACCCCCTGGGACCCCTAAATATTACTTTATATGGAAAAGGGTATTTGCAGAGGTAATTAAACTAAGGCTCTTCTTAAAAATTTTTATTTATTTATTCATTTTTGGCTAGGCTCTTCTCTTGGAGTTTTACAAAAGGAAAAGATTTTACTGCTTTTCTTTTACACAGATATAAAGTGAAGAGGTCACCTCTTAGTGCTAAAATGATATGTAGTACATGAATATGCCTTGTTTAATTATAGAAAATTCGAAAACTTGTACTATTTTTTTTCTCATGTGAAAAGGCAGAAATGCTTTTCTGGACAGCAGACGAATGAGCAGTAACTTTAGTTTGTACGTAGGTACAGTCGGAGCACTATGTATGTATGCATTCTGGAGTACTTTGACAGAAGTAGGTATTTGAATGTAACAACATTAAGTCACCTTGAGTTATAATATATTTGGGGAACCAGTTCACTACAAATAGTGACTGTAAACATTGCATTGTAAATGTTTTGTAGTTCTCCCCTCAATAAAACTTTTGTGGGAAAACGAAAGTGGTTTTGAGATACCTGGATAACCAAAGGTAAAAATGGATCCATTTCTCTATGTTAAAGCAGGACACATTCCAAAATGGTTCTGAGTGAAATATGAAAGAAACATCCATACAAATATTAGAAGAAAATAGAGGTGAATTCTATGACCTGGAAGCAGAGAAAACTTTCTTAAGTATAAATCAATGTCCAGGGGCATTATGGAAGAAGATTGACATATTGGAGAATTTAAAAATAACAATGACAGCTCTGCACAGCAAAAACACACTAGCCAGTTAAAGACACTGGGGAAAACCTTTGCAGCTAACGTCTTTAACAAAGTATTAATATAAACGCTTATCAGTATAGAGGCATGGAAAAACAAAACCCTATCAAAGTGAACAGAAAAAATTGTGTTTAAACATATAAAAAAGTATCTGGCTTATTTTAATTGAGACATGCAATTAACACTACAGTAAGATACTGTTTCTTAATTTTTAGATTAGCAATGATCCAGATGTTTGTTATTACCATGGGTAAGAACATGGAAAAAACATGTCCTTGCACACTCTACTCACAAGGATGCAAAATAGTATGCACACGGTAGTAGGCTTAATTGTCTTTGCAAAGATAGCAGGTCCTAACCCCCTGGGACCCCTAAATATTACTTTATATGGAAAAGGGTATTTGCAGAGGTAATTAAACTAAGGCTCTTCTTAAAAATTTTTATTTATTTATTCATTTTTGGCTATTCTGGGTTTTCACTGCTGCCACAGGCTCTTCTCTAGTTGCAGGGAGTGGGGGTTCTCTAGTTGAGGTGAGCAGGCTTCCTGTTGTGATGACTTCTCTTGTTGTGGAACTCGGGCTCTAGGCCTCACGGGCTTCAGTAGTTGCAGCACGTGGGCTCCACAGTTGCAGTTCCGAGGCTCTAGAGCTCAGGATCCATAGTCGTGGCTCATGGGCTTAGTTGATTCTCAACATGTGGGATCTTCCCGGATCAGGGATCGAATCCATGTCTCCTGCATTGACAGGCAAACTTTTTACCACTGAGCTACCAGGGAAGCCCCTAAACTAAGGATCTTAAAATGAGGAAATATTTTAGATTTTCTGCATGGGCCCAAAAGGCAAACACAAGTGTCCTTCTAAGAGAGGAGCAGAGGGACAGTTGACACAGACAGGATAGGAGAAGCCAATGTGGCCAAGGATGCAGATGCTGGAGTGATGGAGCCATAGGCTAAGGAATACTGGTAGCCAACAAAAGCTGAAAGAGGCAAGGAGCCTCCCCTATAGTCTCTGAAAGGAGTTAAGCCTGACACCACCTTGATTTTGGCCCATTGAAACTACTTTGGGACATCTAGCCACCAGAACTATGGAAGAATATTTCTGTTGTTTAATGACCCCAAGTTAGTGGTAATTTAAAAGTCATAGGAGGGGCTTCCCTGGTGGTCCAGTGGGTAAGGACACCACTTTGCAGTGCAAGGGGCGCCAGTTCAATCCCTGGCCTGGGAAGATACCACGTGCCGTGGAGCGGCTGGACCGATGTGTGCAATTACAGAGCTGGAGCTCTGGGGCGCATGCACCCAGAGCTGGTGCTCTGCGACAACAGAGGCCACTGTGATGGGAGGCCCACATGGGCCAAAGAACAAAGATGGATGAAAATAGATAAATGAAAGTCCAATAGAAGTGGCCTGCCCACCCCCCTCCCTCCCCAACCCGTCCCCTCACGGCCCAAAAAA